>BSBK01004610.1:0-486564 GCA_027943335.1 Chamaecyparis obtusa | reverse complement strand
ATATATATATATATATATTATGTATATATATATATATATATGTATATATACATATATATACATATATATATATATGTATGTATATATGTATATATATATATGTGTGTGTGTGTGTGTGTATATATATATATATGTATATATATATGTATGTATATGTATGTATATATATATATATGTATATATATATGTATATATATATATGTGTGTATATATATATATATGTATATATATATATATATATATGTATATATATATGTATATATATATGTATATATATATGTATATATATATGTATATATATATAAGTTAATATTAACCATTATTAAATATTACATATTGTTGGATTATAATATAAATGACTACTGTAAAAAGAAATTAAAGTTTTATAACAACTAATTTATTAGTTCTGTTCATATTTTTAGTGCATAACTCTATGTCAGCCTTGTTGACGAAAATAAAGAGTTTTCTTGGGAGTTTTATGAAGTTTTGGATGGTCTTTTTAGGGACAAATTCTGGAAAAAAAAATGGGATTTGGGGGTTTGCAAGATTGTAGATTTGAGATTTCATTTGATCATGGATTAAGTCCATATTCTACTTCCTCCTTATCTGGAATTCTCTTATAGCTGAGGTATGGATGTCAATTTTCACCAACTATTGGCTTTGTGATTTTATGAATTTCCATCGTATCTGAACTGTGTTGTCTTCTATTTGTTAGAAATAGGAAATACTAAGAGGGGGGGTGAATCAGTATTTCACAAACTTTTACTTTTGCGCAATTATGGACATAAGAAATTAACTTGAAGCTTGCATAAGAAACTAAACTAAGTAAACTGAATAATAAGCACAATAATAAAACAAATTAACTCATAACACCATGATTATTCTTTAGGAAACCCTGGCCAAGGGAAAACCCCACTGGGGATGATACCCACAACTAATCCACTAATCAAAAGTATATGGTTAAGGATGTTGACCCTGTTAGGAGTCTATTACATACATATAGTGTCTATGTCCTAGTTAAAGGACTCTAGGCCTTGTTCGGAGCCTCAACCCTCTTAGGAGTTGCTCTTAAAAAATAGAATGTTTGCAAGATGAGGTCACTTCCCAAACTTGCAAATTACAATAATAGCTTCAGACACAAAGGTAAAATACAAAACATTTTACTGTTGTCGAATAGCTTTCCTATTCTGATCTAGCTCTATAGGCTCTTCGCTTTCATATACGGTTCTTACTTTCTTTCTTCTTACAATATACAACTTCGCATCATATGTCAACTTATTACAATTTCTTTATGTAACTTGTACATTTTTCATTACATAATACTTACATATATACAAGCTATTACAAATAAATAACTTCCAGTAGGCTTTCAATACTTATACTCTTCTCAAAATATAAAATCAATTCATGTTGCCTTACGGTAAACATCTAGGATGTTGTCCCTAACTATTCAAGTCAATATTTTGATAACAAAATAATACCTTAACTCAATGTAATCATATTTTGTCTTCTACTCTGTTCAAGTCAGCTCAACACTATCTCTATAAATATTTAATATCTTCTTTCGTACATGTCATACAGACTTGCACTCTCATATGTGGCTTTGATATGCATAGAATGATCCATGTTCAAGTGTGCATGTACTGAACCTTCTTCTATGAACATCGCTAATCAAAACTGTCTCCGATTAAACTGGTAAACATTGTTGTACTTAGACAATTTTCTAATGCACTCGTAGAAAACTTATTCCTTCAATTATGTTGTCTTCATTCTGAGCATATGTTGCCATAATGAAAACATTCTGATATCCTACTTAACCAAATTTCCACCAATCCCCCCCTTTGTCATTGGTGGCAACATATGGGAAAATTGGCTAAGTCCCAAAAAAACTTAAATTACAAAAATTATGGCCATTACAAAATGTGGATCCTATATGTCTATACATATCTACTTATTTCATCAAAATTGATACCCCCGCTAAGAGTATACTTCATACTATACTACATATCTATATCTTCTATATACATACAATTTTTATACTATACTACTCCCCCTTTGACAACAATGACAAAGGTGTCAATTCTATAAGTATGACAAAATTGTTTTACCTTTATGATCTCAATACTGTAAGGCCAGAAGGCTTGCAACACAATCTACAAAATTATCTTTCAGGTTCTCTATCTACTTGTCCCATGTTTTCTTCACTAAGTATTAAACACTTAGTAATGCACATAGGCCAAAGGATGCTATTTCAACTGCCTTCAAATTATCATATGCAAATTTTCCATAAGACGTCTTTGATGAAAGACATTCTTCCAGTTGATTCTCCATAATACTGATCTTTAGTGATAAATTCTCTCTGAGTAGAGAAAATCTCTTCAATTCCTTCTCCTTTTCATCCTTCAAAAGTCTCATGTCATCATAAATTTTTCTTGCTTTCTTCTCAATATCTATGATCTTCGCATTAGGGCTCTACAAGTCATTCACTATCACTTGTAGTTCCCCTTCTTTGTCCTTCAACTTCTCTAATCATATTTTAGATGTGTGGATGTGAGATTGTGTACAGTGAATGTACAATTCTTTTCCTCTCTCTAAGAATCTTCTCAATTCTTTTATGCATACATCTAAGTTATCTAAATCATTTCTGATATTCTAGAATACAACTTGAAATACTTGTGCATCATGAGCTGCTTGAGCTTTGATGGTTTCAATGTAATTTTTGAATTCCATGTCAAAATCTTTCATTACTTCTTTTTCTTTTTCTTGGGGATCAACCTCACTAACTTGACTTGATATCACATTTTGAAGTTTACTGGTTACCTCAAGTAGTGCTCCTTCCAATCTTTTTACCTTTTTGTTCTTTCCAATTATCTTATTCAGAGATGAGGTCAACTCTATTTGATCATCATCATCCACTTCTTTTCCTAAGCTTGCAAACACTGGTTCAATGGGTGGTCTCTATGGAATCTCTTTCTTCACTGCTTGCTCTGTTATCATAGTTTATTCCTTCTCTACTTCTTTTATTGTTTCAACCATTTCTTCCTTATTCTCTGCTATATCTTTTTTCTCATTAATCTCTGTCAAATTGCCAACATCGGCTCCTTGGTCATTGAATGGGTTCTCTTGACTATCTAAGGTGATATTCATTCCTTCAATGTTCATAGATTCATCTGCAATGTTGATGGTGTTACGAATGGGAACACTAAGAGGGGGGGGGTGAATCAGTGTTCACTGTAATTTATCATTTTACTTAATCTTAAAATGAACTTGAATACTTAAATACTGAAGTGAACATCCACATAAACATGAAATGTGAAATCAACACATAACACCAATATGGCTGCAGGGAAACCCAAATAGGTAAAAACCCTGGTGGGAATTGACACCCACTAATATTTTGTACTAGTGCTTTATGATCCTTGTTAGAAGATCCTTAACCCTATTAGGAGTTGATTTACAATATGTTTAGTACAATAGACCTTGTCAAGGGTCAAACCCTATTAGGATTCTTTTACAATAAACCATGTTAGGGGTGTGGACTCACTATCCTAGAGCTCAATGCTTAAGTGGTGAAGGCTACAACCTTCTGATCTCAGATACACACTATATATGTTGGATTAACTATCACTGTGACACTACTTTTCTAATCAGTTCCTTTGATGTGTTGATGCTTTGACCTCTTGCAAAGCTCTAATACATCTAATCAACTATTCCCATACTTCTTCTCTACTTATCTTGACTCCATTACAACTCTCATGCTAATTACAATGGGCACATCTCATATTTATATGTGCATACAAAACATATAACTAGGTCAGCCCTTTAACTGATTACATACAATGCTTCCAATTGAATTGGCTCAAGTGTGTTTACAAAAAAACATAATTATATGTTGGAAACCTAATTACAATAGGTGCATGACCTTTACAACATAATAATATAACTGCAAATCAAAATGCCAACAGTCAGCTGCTTACTCTATTCTTCTCTGGCACACACTGGCTGTGCAACTTCAACTATCTGTAACTTTGTCATACCTTCATATCTAATCATGCACTCATACACTAAGCAAGAATAGACTCTAACCAACTTATCTTCTAGGGCACATACCATAACTTGGCTGTATGCACCTATGTTGATGCTCTGAGCTTCAAGTACTCTATACACTATCCAGTCTTCAACACTTAGCCAATTTTTGATCTTCTCATCAAGTGTGTTGACTCCAAAACACTATATGACTTTGTTTCCATAATAACAATACTATATTAAGTCATATACACTAGTATAGACAACTTTCCAACAATCTCCCCCTTTTTCATTAATGGCAACAAAGGAATATCACACAGTTGCTAACTGATCTCTTATACAAAAAACTTATATCTTATATCTCCCTTATACATATCTATAACTCCATATTCTGTACATACTCCCACTTTGACATTAATGAAAAAGGTGCTTCAAAACTATATCTACAAATACTTACTGTGAGAGAACATCTGGATATGCTATCTACAAGTTTTGGATCTCCTTCCAAAATGTAATCAGTGAATTAAAAATTTGGAGATGGGTGCATAGAGCATATTGTAGCTTCTCCATCATCTCCAAATCTATGCTGGGACCATGATCATATGTCACCATGGTGGCATCAATCTCCTTGATATTTTGATTAAGTATATCTAGTGAGGGCGCAAGAGAATTTCTAAGGTAAGTCTGCCTAGCCCTTATCTTTGACATCTCCTTTTCAGCCTTCTCAATCTTGTCAATTTGTCCTTGATAGACATTATTGCACATATTTATATTAGTGGATGTGTCTTTCATTGATTTCTTTACTTTCTCTATCATAGCTTCTGCCTCTTGTATCTTCTTGAAGTGGTCATTAGTTAACTTGTCCTAATCCATAAAATTTGCAATGATCTTCCTTCCATTTTCTGCATACTCCTTCAAAGATGCTTGACCAGCTTTTAGAGAACTTAGGTCAAGTTTAAAGTTACTGACCAGTTCACTCAGTCTCTTCTTCTGATACTTTTCTTCTACAACTTGAGATGCTAACTCTTTCAAGGTAGAGAAATCTATTTTGAAGACTGTGAGGATGTTGCTAACATCATCAACTGAATGTACCTTAGACACTTTCTTGTCTGAAGGCAATAGACTATTCAATATGTTGACTGATTCAACAAACAGTGGGTTTCTCATTACTTGTTTCTCTTTGGCTTTCTCCATTGCCAAGACACTGATCTTGATCAGGTCTTCTTCTCCCCATGAATCCAAACTGGTTGTGTCAGGTGTCAAACTTGACAACAATGTTGCTGAGGGTAGTGGAGTGATAGGAGTGTTGTCCTCTACTTCTTTCTTTACTTCAATTATCATTTCAACAAATTGCTCATTTCCTTTTACTTCTTCTTTTTCTTTCTCCTCTTCCATATTTTCTTCTTCTTTCTTTTCTTCTTCTTTTTCTTCTTCTTTTTCTTTTTCTACTTCTTTCTTTTCTTCTTCTTTTTCTATTTCTTTTTCTTTTTCTACTTCTTTCTTTTCTTCTTTTTCATCAGTTATATCCTCAATCAATACTTCTTCTTGTTGATTGGGAGGAGTGTTACTACAAATAGTTTCAACCTCTTATGTGCTTACAAATGCTTCTTCAAACTTTTCCAAATCCATGTCTATGGTCGCCATAGTGACTTTTACATTATCAATGAAAATTGAATCATCCTTGAGTGTCTCTGTCATGGGCGCAGACTTATCTACCTTTGTGGATGCATCAACTACATGCACTGAATCCTGTGGGCCTGTAGATGCTATATTTATGGTCTCTGACTCTTTTGCAACCTTTTTGGGTACTTGAGCTGTGGGTGCATTAGCTAGATACATGTCCATGTTCATGAAGAGATTCTCAAAGGATTTCTCTATTTCCTTTGTGACTAACTCATAGTTTTTGTCTATTATATGCAAATTCCTTGACTTGGTTCTAAGATGTGGCTTCACCAGATTTAACAATAAGGTCTTTTCTTCTAGTGAGAATATTGGGAGGGTTTCATCTAAGATCTTTTCTCTTATCCTTACGTCCTCTTCAATGGCTTGTCTTTTTAGGAATTCCAATATGTTCCATACATTATCTGGAATTGTAGTCTTCAATTCTAGGACCGTCTTCTTAAATTTCAAAATATTCTTGACAATCATTCCATGTATCTCTAATTTGTCAATCTCACTGTATTTCTCATAGAACTTTCCTACTTGATCAATTATGCCTTCATCAACAATCCTTGTACTTAACACACTGAGACTAGGTTTGAAGCTTACTTATGGGGGTGCTTGAGTGTTCTTCATGTTTCTTGTTACTCGCGAGGATGGATGGCCAGTGCTAATCTATTTCTTCCTCTTAGGCATTTCCTTATACTCAGGAGGAGCAGTAAGGTCAATGGTTTCCTTGGGCACAAAAGGGGTAACATTAGTTTTATCCTTCTGAACATTAGATTTCTCAATTTTCACCTTCTTCATCTTAGGGTCATCTGATTGTGTTTTTGTTGTAGCTACGCTCTCTAATTCCAAAGCAATCTTCTCTTGCCTTGCTTTATCTAGGTTTTCTTGAGATAGTCCATGAATTCTCAAAATCTCTGAAGTCACCTTGGAAACCTTCCTTTCTGTTGTTGCGTTGTTTAAAATGGCATCAACTTCTCTTTTTTTCTCTTCATAGGTTCCCCATCTTGTCTCATTAGGGTCTTTAGGGGCTGAAATCAATACTTGTGCATATGATTCTAGGACTTGTTCATCAACCTCATATCCAAGTGGATGGATCCACTTTGTTCTCAGTTCAATAGCTTCCATGCATGTTGTATTAGTCTCAACCATGAAACAAATACTATCTTTGTATTTCTCTACAATACTCTCTGGTATTCTAGATCTCATCTACATCTTAACCCTGAATGTCTTTAATTCCAGAGTCATGTAATCTCTTAGTGTGCTCTCAGTAGATGCCTTGAAGGATATATGTGGCATGTTAGGAATAGTCTTGTCTAGGTATAAATTTGACACCTTTCCAAGAATGTGGAAGTACATGTATATGATCAAAGACCCAAATCTAAATATCTTGGTCTTGTCATACTTGATAGCCTTGATGTTGTCTATTAGTTGTGTGCATAGGATCTCACATAGATTGAACTCTCCATTCTCTCTCACAAGTCTTATTGTTGCAAGAATTATGGTCATAGATGCACTATTCACCCTGCTAGTGTGTTGGAACCTGTATCCCAGTACCATGGACATCAATTTTATGTCATCTTGCTCAATAGGCTCTATAGTCATTCCGCACCTATCACTTCTTGACTTGCAAGTTTTCTCAATAAGTTTCCTTACATCCTTGCCCACTAGAATAATAGCACCTATCTTTGAGAGGCTTTTCATCTCATGAATTAGGTCACTTGTAATCCTGACCAACACTTCACCTATCCAAAATAGGTCATCTTGAATCCTGCTAAGTAGAATATTTATCCATTCAAACTCATAGAACTCATATGCAGTCACAAATTCAACTATAGGATGATTATCCACTGTGCATACTCATCCATGAAGGTTTTATCAGGTTTTAACATTATTTCCATGTGTGCTCTTATTATGTCTAATCCCATTGGTTCTTTCTTATAGTATATGTATGCCCTAATTTCTTCGACATGCATAATGCCCATAGGCATGTGGGAGAATGCCCCTTCTAGGTCATCCAATGTGGATTTGAATGGGTTCCTCTTAAATACATATATTTTCTTCTCCGCAATATCAAATACAATAGGAGTAGCCATCACTTACTTGTAAATCACTTTCCAAATTATCTTTAAAGACTTTTGAATCGGCATGATGAACTAGGGTTTCTGCAACTGATCAATTGCACTACAAATCACTGATGAATCAATCTGCAATCCTTCATAATAAAATGCTAGGGCTCTTCTGCTCTCCAATCACTCTGAATTTGAATGCAATGAGAGATCTATGAACTTCTGTGTACTTTAAAGTAAGAATTCTTCCATTAATGCTTGCCACGTAAACCAGGTTGTCACTAAAAATTTTCTAACATTCATTCTGCAAACAATCAGCTTGTGCGCTCTTGCACATAGGTTCTACTAGTCTCCAAAAGCTTAAGTCCAAAGGTGCATACTCTGAGGGTGAGTATACCAGCCGCGCAGGGGTCTAGAACTAAATTAGCTCCCCCTATGACCCTGAGGGCCATTCATCCAGATGTAGAGGGTGTGTCCACTATGGATGCATCCAATACATTCTCATCAACCTTATCCATCTTCACTTCTGACCAAATCAAGCTCACGTCCTTTGAAGCTTTCACAAACTTGACTTCTCCTTTGGTATCCAATATTGGTTCTTTGGGATTTTTAGGGCTTTCCTGACCTTGCGTCCTTGATCTACAAAACTTTGAGATGTGTCCAACCTTGTTACAAGAGTGACAAATGACTGGAGGCCTTATATTCCTCAGCACATTGACATGGGTCACCATTTTACATTGTCTTGCTGAGTGACCATTATAGTTACATATCTAACATGTAACATTCTGAGAACTTCTTACATTTGGTTGATTCTGATTTCTCTGATTATGCCGAGTCTTGTTCTTCTAACTTGTCTTACAATTCATAGTTCTATGACCAAATTTATTGCATGAATAATAGTAACCATTGAAAGGTATTACCTCTATATAGTTCCTTTCTATATGTCCATGCTTGTTACATGCATAAAAAGTTCTATCTATTGGCTTATGCTCATTCTTGGATGGTTCAACATGATTTTTAGTTTGACTTCTAGTCTCCTTAGCATCTGAGGTGTCTTCTGGTGCTTTCATTCTTGCTTGCATGTTGTCAATCTAATTTTGTGCTTCATTGTATCCAATGCAACTAGTATCTCCTTTAACTCTTCTTGCATACAACTGAGATTCTATCAAATCAGAACTAGTGTGCAATTTATCAATGTGATTCTTTGCCTATTTCAATTCAGATTCCAAGCTTTCTTTGTTGTTCCTTAGCTCCAAGATTTCCATGTTTGCTTGCCTTAATTCTTCATTGAGTTGAAGGTTCTCTTTGATCTGTTCATCATAGACTTCCTGATTGTTAGTCAACTTATCATCTAATTCTTCAATCTATTCTTTCAGAGTTGAATTTTCTTCATTCAGCTTCTTGATCATTTTCCCTAAATCACTAGTAGAGCATTCTTTCAAATCCTTTCTTATCCTTTTGATGACTACTTGAGCATCACTAACTTTTTCTTTTAGTTCTTCAATTTCTTTTCAGATCTATCTAGGTCTTCAAGAGCAGCTTCAAGATTTCTTTTCAGATGTTTCATTTCTACTTTGTCCATGATATCCTCAAGTGGTTAAACTTCTTTGCTGAGGACCAAAGCTCTGATACCAATTGTTAGGAATGGGAACACTAAGAGGGGGGGTGAATCAGTGTTCACTATAATTTATCTTTTTACTTAATCTTAAACTAAACTTTAATACTTAAATACTGAAATGAACATCCACATAAACATGAAACATGAAATCAACACATAACACCAATATCATTGTGGGGAAACCCAAATAGGTAAAAACCCTGGTGGGATTTGACACCCACTAATATTTTGTACTAGTGTTTTATGATCCTTGTTAGAAGATCCTTAACCCTGTTAGGAGTTGCTTTACAATATGTTTAGTACAGTAGACCTTTTCAAGGGTTGAACCCTGTTAGGAGTCTTTTACAATAAACCCTGTTATGGGTATGGACTCTCTATCCTAGAGCACACTACTCAAGTGGTGAAGGCTACAACCTTTTGATCTCAGATACACACTATATCTGTTGGATGAACTATCAATGTGACACTTCTTGTCTGATGAGTTCCTTTTATGCGCTGATTCTTTGACCTCTTGCAAAGCTCTAATACATCTTATCAACTCTTTGCATACTTATGCTCTGCTTATCTTGACTCCATTAAAACTCTCATGCTAATTACAATGGGTGCATCTCATATTTATATGCGCATACAAAACAAATAACTAGGTTGTCCCTTTAACTGATTACATACAACACTTCCAATTGAATTGGCTCAAGTGTGTTTACAAAAAAACATAATTATATGTTGGCAACCTAATTACAATAGGTGCATGGCCTTTACAACATAATAATATAACCACAAATCAAAATGCCAATAATCAGTTGCTTACTTTGTTCTTCTCTGGCACACACTGGCTATGTAACTTCAACTATATGTAACTTTTTCATACCTACATATCTGATCATGTGCTCATAGACTAAGCATAAATAGACTCTAACCAACTTATCTTCTAGGGCACATACCATTATTCGGTCATATGCATGTGCACTGATGCTCTGAGCTTCAAGTACTCTATACACTATTCAGTCTTCAACACTTAGCCAATTTTTTATCTTCTCATCAAGTGCACTGACTCCAAAACACTATATGACTTTATTGCCATAATGACAACACTATATTAAGTCATATACACTAGTTTAGACAACTTGCCAATAGATGGAGGGTGGCAGAGTTGGTGATGATTCAGTCTGATGTTCTAGTTCAACTGCTTGATCAAATTCACTAATTAATTCACCTGGTCCAGAGGTCATTACCTTCACAACCACTTCCTCATTTCTTTATTTATCTCCTCATAATTTCCTCCCATTATCAATACTATCCTTCTCTTCCTTCTTGAATGAGTACTTAGGTTCTTCATTATTTCTTCAAAATAATTTTCATCTTTGATTTCACAGAGTTTTCTTACAAATCTTTCTCTTATTCCTTTATCTTCTTCAACAGCTCTGTTCTTTCTGTTTATCAATTTCTCATATAGATTGTCAGGGATCTTGCCTTTGATGTCTTCAAATTTCTTGTCTAGAAGGATCATATGTCTGACAACTGCATTCTCAAGGTTTAACTTCTCAAAATTATCATACATCTCATAGTACTTGTTCATTTTAGTGAGATCCCCTTCATTTATGATCAAAGGTTTTACTTTATCTATTTTGGGCTTCCATTGTTTCTTCGTGTTGCTTCATGCCTCTTCATCTGCATGTGGCTTCACTACTGGTGTCTTTTCTCTTTGCACTGGTGTAAAGATAGTCTTTTGTCTTTTGCTTGGTCCACTTTCCATTTCTTTCACTCTCTTAGTCAGTGTGGTGGAGGTGGATCTTGTGGATTTCCTTACTTTAGGTACATCCAATTCCTCAATCTCTACATCAATATCATGGATTTCTTTAGTAGGGGCTGCATAGGATGTCAAGGGTGGAAGTTATAATACTTATTTCTATCCAATATCCCTAATTGTTGTTGCGTTCTACTTCACAATGTCAAACTCATGTTCGGTCATACCTGTATCCTTCAATATTTTGTTGATAGTACTGTCAACTCTCTTCTTTGCCATTTTTTGCACATGTGATGTTTGTGCTGAATTGAAGTTCTCTTCATGTGTCCCTAATCTAGGACTCTTTGCATCCAAATTACTCTTAAGTAACTTGCTCACATAACCTTTAATTTTTACTTTTGAAACATCATACTCAAGAGGATCTACAAATTCTACTCTTCGCTCAACTACTTCAATGTAGGTAAAGTTTGTGTCCACTAAGAAGCATATCTCTTCTTTGTACTTCTCCACAATAGATGGTGTAATCCTTGATCTTTTCCTCATTTCATTCTGAAAGGTCTTTATTACTAAAGTGGCACTCGTGTTCACTTTATCAATAGGGTGTTTCAAATATACTTTGTTAATTCTATCCATTGAATTTCTATTATCACTCTAATCAACTCCTATAGTATATGGGAATCTTCTTAACAAATGGAAAAACATGTAGGTGATTAGGGATCAGAATCTGTAGTGTGAATTCTTAGTCTTTCTGATCTTCTCAAGATTTGTAGCCAACTATATTCTCAAAATCTCACACATGTCTACTTCCACTTTCTCTATACACATAAGATAAGTTTCATGTACCATGCCAACTGCCCTGTCATCTTCTCTTGAGCTCGCACAAAATTTTGAAGTCAATATTTTACACACATACCTAACATCATCTTATTCAATCTTACTTATAAAAATTCCTCTTCCATTATATGAAGACTTGGTGTTGTCTAACACTATTTTCTTAACATTCTTTTCATTCAAAGGAATCACTCCTAACTTATATAATCATGTTACCTCATGAATAAGGTCTGTGGTGATGTCCATAACTCTATCATCTAACCAAAACTTTCCATTATGAATTTTTCTCAATATTATCTTGGTCCATTCATCATTCTGAAACTCATAGTGAAGTGTGTACTTGATAATATCTATTTCATTCAAATGCTCAAACCCTTCTTTGTAGGACATGTCTTGTTTGTAAATCCTATTATACTCCATGATTAGACTACCATCTCCTATAGTCACAAACTTACATTTCAGATATCCCTTCACATCTTCTAAATGCAAAACTCCATCTAGAACGGTTGACAAGGCCAAACTAGGGTCTTCCTCTAAGGGTTCTATAGGTTCCTTCTTCGTATTAGGTCTAGCTGAATCTCTGATGTTGTGAACTAGTGATGCATCCATGATTCTATAAAATATGATTGCTTTGATAGTGAATACTTAGTAAAATACCTCAAAATCATGATTTAGGTCTTTGCGTAGATCTGGCAAGAAATCTATCTCCAAATCCTACAAACTCCTCTCAATCTCCACTGGCTAGCTCTCTATATCTCTTTTAAATTCTTTAATGATCAACTAATATCAATCATCTACTTTTATCCTTCAAATCTTTTAAGATACTGACATCACATTGAATTTCTTTACTACTTCATGCCAAAAAGTTGTTCCTAGTTACCTGCACAACTTCATTCTTTTTGTGTACTCACATACATGTTCATAAATTCATGCGCTCTTAACCATAGCTTCATTATATCATATATTAGCTTATATTACTTTGCAAGACTTAATTCAATCTATTCTAACTTCTACACTATTTTGATGCATTACTCTAATACGTAATTCATGAAATAAATGTTTAAGTGCTTTGAGATGAATTAGGAAATGACTCACACTTGCTCTCGGGTACTTCACCTGTATGACTTCCTAGTATACAGAGTGTGCTCACTTGATCTTGTGCTTTAACAAACTCAATTTCTTCCAAGTTACTGCAACATTCTCTCTAACTATTGTTGGTTCTCATATTTCTCCTTGTGTAGTTTCTAGGATTAGGGTTTCACATGTTGTTCATTCTACAAAATCTCGTTGTGTGACCAAAATTGTTTCATATCTAACAAACTACTCCATTGTTTCCATATCTCGGTCCTAACTAACTGATTTGTGATCTACAATTTCTAGCAATATGTCTAATCTTGTTGCATTTAACATACAACTCCATTCCTTTTGTTCATGTCTCCAATAGGTCTTTTATCTATAGGGTTACTATCTCTAAACATTCTACTAGTATTGTTATCATTAGATCTAGGTTTCTTACAATCAATATCTCTATGTCCAAAACCATGACAATTATAACAATAACCATATATGTGTTTGAATTTCTTACTTGTACAATCTCTTTTCATATGTCCAAAATAATTGCATGAACAACATCTACCTTTGAATTCTCTTTGTATTTCTTTAGGTGGTTCATCAAACTTAGGTGGATTAGGTATATCTTCATATTTGTTAGCTTTATCAGGCTTCTTTTCATCTTTATTCTCAAAGTGTTCTGGATCTGGTTCCTTGCACTCCTCAATCTTCTTTGGGAACATATCTTCAAGATATCCAAGACCGGTTTTATCATAAGATGGTTTCTGATAAGACATTTGTTCATCAATATTTTCACTATTGGATAAAATTTCTCAAGATGTTGTTTAGACTGAGTTAGTTCTCCTTTCACAATTGTATTGTACTTCTAAATTTTGGCATACTGCAAATTTGTTTTCTCAAGTTCAGATGTCACTTTGGTAAGTTTAGATCTTAGATCTGCATTCTCATATTTCAAATTTGATTCATCTTTTCTATTGTCATTTTTCAAGCTTAACTTTAGATCTACAATATTTACTTCATGTTTAAGGATCTCATTTTATTTCTTCAATTTTGAAACTTCATCACAGCCCTTGACTTGAATTGTAGGTTCTTTCTTTGATTTCAGATCTTCTATCTTTTCTTTTAGTTTCTCAATGTAGTTTTTTGCATCATCATATTTCTCCTTCAGAGTATCTCTTTCTGTGGTAAGAATATCAATCTATTCAAGAGCTTCATCAAGATTCTTCTACAACTAATCCATATCCATAGACTCTTACTGAAGTTGTTAGGCTTTCTCTGAATAACTTTTTTCTGAGTAACTAATCTCTAATACCAATTGTTAGAAATAGGAAATACTAAGAGGGGGGTGAATCAGTATTTCACAAACTTTAACTTTTGCCCAATTATGGATATAAGAAATTAACTTGAAGCTTGCATAAGAAACTAAACTAAGTAAACTGAATAATAAGCACAATAATAAAACAAATGAACTCATAACACCATGATTGTTCTTAGGAAACCCTGGCCAAGGGAAAATCCTGGTGAGGATGATACCCACAACTGATCCACTAATAAAAAGTATATGGTTAAGGATGTTGACCTTGTTAGGAGTCTATTACATACATATAGTGTCTATGTCCTAGTTAAAGGACTCTAGGCCTTGTTAGAAGCCTCAACCCTATTAGGAGTTGCTATTACAAAATAGAATGTTTGCAAGATGAGCTCACTACCCAAACTTGCAAATTATAATAATATCTTTAGACACAAAGGTAAAATACAAAACCTTTTATTGATGGCGAAGAGCTTTCCTATTCTAATCTAGTTTTGTAGGCTCTTCGCTTTCATGTACAGTTCTTACTTTCTTTCTTCTTACAATCAAAAACTTTGCATCATATGTCAACTTATTACAATTTCTTTATGTAACTTGTACATTTCGCATTACATAATACTTACATATATATAAGCTATTACAAATAAATAACTTCTAGTCAGCTTTCAATACTTATACTCTTCTTAAAATATAAAATTAATTCATGTTGCCTTAGGGGAAACATCTAGGATGTCATCCCTAACTAGTCAAGTCATTATTTTGATAAACAAAATAATCCCTTAACTCAATGTAATCATATTCTGTCTTCTGCTCTATTCAGGTCGGCTCAACACTATCTTTGTAAATCTTTAATATCTTCTTTCGTACATGTCGTACAGACTTGCACTCTCATATGTGGCTTTGATATACATAGAATGATCCATGTTCAAGTTTTCATGCACTTAACCTTCTTTTTTGAACATTTCTAATCAAAATTGTCTCCGATTAGACTGGTAAACATTGTTGTACTTAGATAATTTTCTAATGCGCTCATACAAAATTTCTTCCTTTGATTATGTTGTCTTCATGCTGAGTATATGTTACCATAATGACAACATTCTTATATCCTACTTAGCCAAATTGTCAACACTATTATCTATAATCCATTTAACAACTTCATCTTCTTTTTTATCTGCTTCTTGCTCCATTTACTAGCATCATTTTGGGGAGTTCCCTGCTTGTGCTAAGTTTTTTCTCTACCTAATTCATATTTGTTGTTAAGAATTCATGTCTTGGTCTGCTATTGGATGTATCATCTCTCTTAAACTCATTTGGGTCAACCTTTTTTCCTCATTTTCTATATTGGTCATTGTGTTCCTACCTTTCCCTTAATCTAGCATTATTTTTCTTTACTTTCCTTCCCTCGTGTGGTAGCTTGAGGGAAACTCCCTATGTTGGGCATTAGTATGGGTATAGTAAACCAAGGGAGAGTCGTACCTCTTTTCTAGAAGAGACTCGTGAGCTATTGTGTTTTTTTCTCAAACTTTTCTTTTGTTTATCATCCTCCTCATCGTGTTTAGGTGCAAACTGTAGCATTTTCATGTACGTAGGTCTAGGTTTCCAAATGGATCTTAATTTAGTAGTAATTGTTCTTTGTTTTATTTTGTTTTGTTCATGCTCTCCAACCAATTGTGGTTGATGTAGATATGATTTTTTTTGGTCATTTTTACTATACACACAAACAATTATTGAAATAAAGTTTATACTTATATCTGCATTTTCTTTTTGTCATAAGATGCTACAAGCTTTGTTGGGAGACATTCAATGGCTCAGTGATCATATGTTCCTTTATGTTGTCCACTATTATTTTTTGTGAGTCTTGAGTATGAATATGTCATCATTTTCTCATGGTTTTTGCCTACATCTAAGTCATGTTGTTTTGGAAACGTATTTGGATCTGTCGTCTGAACCGTTTCAAGGCTTGTATGCAAATGATAATTATATCTCTTGTTTTAGGGTAAAACTTCTACATATTAGTTGTTTCTAGTGTCTAGTCAAATCAATGTTCTTCTTTTCATTATAATTGGGGTGTATCGATGTTGTTAGTATTATTCATAGTATTGTTCAATTGGATTTGATTGGTCTATTATGTAATATTTATCTACTGCATAAGCTTATTAGTTGGTTGATGTATTAGGGGAGAGGATCTGGTATTTGTGCATCCTAACTTTTCACTTCTCAAAATCTTATATGGAAATTTCAAATCACTCCCATTTTTTTACAATAACTTACTTGGCAAGTCCTCTGCTTATAACTAAGGTTTCATATCTACATCATCAAATATGATGCCACATCAGTATGTTTTATTCCAAGGTGTCCAAAATAGCCTAAAAATAAGTGAGACCAATGGTCATGTAAAAGAGACACCCATACTTGAGCAACTGATGTGGCATCACATGATTGGTTGCTTTTTAGAATAAGTGATACATTTCATTCAATTATGGGTTGTCATTATCAACAATAACAACTTTAAAGTCACAACTATTGGTGCAATATTGTGAGAAATATTGGACATTAAATCAAGTTGTGGGTATTAAATTGACAAGTGTGGGTATCAAATTAAAAACTCCTATCAAAGCCATTAGAACATGTTCAAATACTAGATCCTCTCCCCTAGAAATTCTTAGGAAACATGGCTTATATATTCATAATTCATGTTATTATTTGGTTCATTTTGAAATGTTACTCACTTTTCTTTCTTACTTTAGCTCAAGAACCTAGGAAGTGGGAAATAGATGCAATTTAAGAACATGTATAGTAATTCAAAAATTATTAGAGGATTGGTTTTCTTTATGTTAAAAAGGTTTTCTGACATTGTTAATTCTTCTTGAATGTGTGTTTAGCATGAGATATGTAAGTTATTTTTAAAGGCCTTGTTAGATTTCATAAGTGTGAATGCAAGATTTATGTGATGGTAGATGTAGTTAAATGTGATTTGGGATGGATTTAAATTATTATTTTTTGAGATTTATGTATGGTCATTTAATTGTCAATTGTGTAATTGTATTTAAGTTGCTATAAAATACTTTAAATTAGAATTTAATTTTAATTAGTTGAATAGTTAAATAAAGTTCATTGGGTTCTATAGGTTATATGAATAGAATAACTAGGTTTGAAGCTAATTATTAGTTAAGAATTACATTTTTTAAATAATCTTTTCCTTGATCATAGATAACTTATAAAGTGATTCCAACATTAATTATGTTAGGTTTGTTGTTTGCAACAGTTAGGGTTTGATTCTTGTAGTGTTAACTTGTCTTGCTTGGTATTCAAAAATTTGGCACCAGCTTCTAATTTGATATAATTACAGTTGTTAAATTATTTTTCCCTTGACCATAGATAACTTATAAAATGATTCCAACATTAACTATTTTAGACCTGTTGTTTGCAACAGTTAGAAATTAGATCCTGTAGTGTTAACTTGTCTTTCTTGGTATTCAAAAATTTGGCACCAGCTTCTAAATTGATGTTGACTTGGATACATGGTTGAATACACTATAAGTTCATGTCTTAAGGGTTTGTGGTTCCCAAGATGATTGACCACTTTGTATTTGTTATTATCTTAAGTCGGTTCCATTTGGTTAAGAATCTTAGGTGTTATCTTTTGGGTCCTTTTGTTTTCCTAATTTATGGCTTGATGTCTACTGGTGGTCCCCTCGCATGGCAACTTAACCCTAATTCATATGCATGTGCACAAATTGGTTTTGGCTCATTAAGAGTTTCTTTTCACTCTAATGAGCTGATGAGGTTGTGATGTGCTGACATGGGAAACAAATTTCCTTGTGTTTTTCAACACATTGAGATGAGTCCTCATGTTCTAGTCAGTAAATGAGTGGAATGAAGGAGCAGAGTTCAGATAAAGGACAGGCCTACTCTTTGGCTCATTATGGTGTTTTGTTCCTTCAACCAAGTTGTCGATGTCTTGGATATGTACAAGTGTACATCCATGTGGAAAAATTTTGATGTCATTTGGAAGCTTGGTTGCTTGTCAAGATCTCTAATGTGTTCCTCCATATCAACAAGTTCAAGCAGTAGCTTAACATGTACTATGTGCCCAGAGTATTTACATTGGTTTACTCACTTTCTCATTGAAGATTTCTTTGTGCTTCAATGTGTTGCCAAGGGTCACATGATAGATGGATGAAGACACTTGTAGTTGTGTGTTGATTCATTAGGAGCTCTCCTTATGTTTCAATGATTTAATGAGGTTGTGAGTGAGGAAATAGTGGATGATGCAGAAGATTGTATGTGTTCAATGAGATGGCTGGCTGGGATTATCAAGTCATCCCAATGCAGAGGTGTTGGCATATGTGGACTTCCAGTTGTAGCTTCTTTAATCTTCCCTGTCTCATCCATCCAACTACTCCACCTACTGCATCTACTACATCTTTCCTATCCTTCTCTTTTCTTTTATGATGCATCTAGATCTTTTTAGGGTATTCTAGAAAGTTCCACAATGTGCTAAAGTCAAGTTTTGTTAATAAAAACACTCTATTTTTTAATTAAAAAAATACTCTTTTTTTTAGATGAAGAAGAGCACCGACAGCTCTGTATGTAATATCTAGTAATGTAAAAACATATATTTTTGAATGAAGTGTATTTCTAGTATGCTATTTCCTATTTCTTTTCTTTTCTTGCTCTATCTCTATCCTCCATTATGTTGGAAGCAATAAAAACCAGAGATTATTTTGTGCTTTTTCTCCATCAAACTAGTATCAGAGCAGGTTGTTTCAGGAACACTATTAGAGAGGAGACTTGTGGATACATCTTTTGGCATTGTTGTTTCAAAGTGGAGTTTATAGCAGTTTTCATATGTTAAGAGATTAATTGTGAAGAGGATTGAAAGGCTATTTGTTGACTGTGTATTAAGAAGCCTCTAGTTTTCATTAGCCAAAACAAGGGTTTATAGTTGATAAAAGAGAGACGATTGAATAAAGAAAGGGAGAATCCAGAATGTGTTGTGGGTTTCTTCATTAAGGACAGACAAGTTTCTTTATTTGAAAATTATGGTAGGAACAAGTGGAAGCATTTCACAACCCCAGATTCCAATTTTTAATGGCAAAAATTATGACTTTTGGAGCATTAAAATAAAAACCCTCTTTCATTCCTAGGATGTTTGGGATTTGGTTAAAAATGGGTTTCCTAAACCAATAGACCAGCAAGCATATCAAGCTCTTTCACAAGATGAGAAGGATTTGTTGAAAGAAAATAAGAAGAAAGATGCTAAAGCACTATTTTTTATCCAGCAGGCAATGGAGGACTCAATATTTCCAAAAGTTGTAGTTACCACAAGATCAAAGCAAGCATGGAAAAATTTACAAATAACATATCAAGGCACAGGCACAGGCAAGGTAAAAACAACAAAATTACAAAATCTTAGAAGAGACTTTGAAAATTTGCAAATGAAAGACTCAGACTCAATAGATTCATTTTTCACTCATGTAATGGGAATAGTAAATCAAAATAGATCTTATGGAGAAACTCTTGGGGACCAACAAGTTGTGGCAAAAATACTTAGAAGTTTACCTCAAAAGTTTGATTCAGTTGTAGCAGCCATTGAGGAAGCTAAAGATCTCTCTCAGCTATTAGTAGATGAATTAATGGGATCACTTTTAGGACATGATCAAAGGTTGAATTGATCAGGTGCATCATCATTGGAGAATGCATTCAAAACTCAACTTTCATTTGGCAACACAAGAGGAAGATCAAATTATAGCAGAGATAGAGGACGTTTTGCACCAAGAGGAGGAAGAGGAAATGGACAATTTGAGAGTAGAAGACTAGCACCAAGCTCACAAACTCATTCTAAATCATCAAGAGGAAGGGGAAGAAATCATCCTCATAGTCATCATCAAGGAGAAAGGTATGATAAATCTAACATCCAATGTCATTATTGTAACAAATTTGGGCACTTTGTATCTGAATGTGGAAAAAGACAATATGGCATGCATAAGCAAAAGGCACATTTTACAAATGAGTACCAACCCAACACTAGTGAGCAAAACACTATTTTGATAACATGCAATGTGGCACAAGAGAGTTCCAAAGAAGTATGGTTCCTAGATAGTGGTTGTAGTAACCATGGATGAATCTATAAAATTAGAGGTTAAATTAGGGAATGATCATCAAATTGCAATCATGGGAAAAGGGTCAATTAGTATAAGAACTAAGCAAGGAGAAGAAAAACATATTCCTAATGTATATTATGTTCCTAGATTGCAACACAATATAATAACCATTGGGCAACTAGTACAAAAAGGATATAGAATACATTTTGAAAATGGTGAATGTGTGATCCTAGATAAGAAATCAAGCAATAGGCTGATTGCAAAATTTGAAATGACCCAAAATAGAATGTTCCCACTCAGGATTCAAAGTGAATTAGTCTTAGAGCCACAAGGTTTGCAAAATCTTGTTGAATCAGCTTTTAAAGCTTCATATAAAAATTAATCTTGGCTATGGCACTTAACGTTTGGTCATTTGAATTTCAAAGGATTACAACTGTTATATAAGAAAGGAATGGTACATGGATTGCCACCAATAGAGCCACTTAAGACATGTGAGAGTTGTATTTTGGAAAAGCAACATAGAGAAAAATTTCCAGTTGGGGAGTCTTATAGAGCAAAACATCCACTTGAAATAGTGCATTCAGATCTTTGTGGACCAATGAAAACTCCATCTATGAGTGGAAAACCTTATTTCTTGACATTTATTGATGATTTTAGCAGAAAAGTTTGGGTATATTTTCTAAAATATAAATCAGATGTATTTGTTGTCTTTAAAGAATTTAAGATAAAAGTTGAGAAAGAAAGTGGATACTACATCAAGGCATTGAGAACCAATCGAGGTGGAGAATACATATCAAATGACTTTCAAAATTTTTTGCAAAGAAAATGGTATAAAGAAACAATTTACAACAAGGTACACTCCACCAAAAAAATGGAGTAGCAAAAAGAAAAAATAGAACAATTATGGAAATGACACGAAGTATGTTAAAAGAAAAACATCTACCAAATGAGTATTGGGCTGAAGAAGTTGCATGTTTAGCATATATACTAAATAGATGCCCAACAAAAGCTATGACAAATAAAACAATAGAAGAAGTTCGGAGCAAAAAGAAGAACAATATATCACATTTGAGAGTTTTTGGTTGTGTGGCATAGTCATTGGTACCTAAAGAATTGAGACAAAAATTAGATGATAGAGGAGAAAAGTGCATATTTGTGGGATATAGTGAACAATCCAAAGAATATAGGCTATACAATCCTATCACAAAGAAGCTGATAATAAGTCATGATGTTGAGTTTATTGAAGAGGAAGCATGGGATGGCAGCATAGATAAAACAACTACAGTTGCAACTAGTGCTCCACAAGAGAATGAAGAGAATGAAGAGAATGAAGCTCAAGTTGTGAATCCTAGTACTCAATCAAATATTCCTAAAACACCTACTAGGGGTCCTACCATTCAAAATACTACTACTCCAGCAAGTAATAATAGCGGTGAGTCTTCTAATCCAACACTTGCATCACTAAGATCAACATCTATAAATACTTCAAAGAAGACACGAAGTCTTAGGGACATATATGATGAACTTCAAAAGGCTGAAAATGATGATTGATGCACTAATTTTTCTTTCTTAACACAATCTTATCCAATTTATTTTGAAGAAGCTATTAAAGATGACAAATGGGTTGCAGCCATGAATGAAGAAATTTAGTCAATAGAAAAGAATGAAACTTGGGACCTAGTAGAGCTTCCTAAAGGAAAGGATGTGATTGGAGTTAAGTGGGTTTACAAGAAAAAATATGATGCAAATGGAAAAGTAGAAAAGCACAAGGCAAGACTAGTAGCTAAAGGCTTCACACAACAACTGAGCATAGACTACAATGAAACATTTGTAACCGTGGCAAGATTGGATACCATTAGAATGGTCTTATCAATAGCAGCTCAAAATAATTGGAGGGTTTATCAAATGGAAGTCAAATCAGCATTTTTTAATGGCATTTTAGAGGAAGAAGTGTACATAAAACAGCCACCCAAATATGAATTTTTGGGAGAAGAACATAAGGTATACAAGCTCAAAAAGGTATTATATGGTTTAAAGCAAGCTCCTAGAGCTTGGTATAGTAGGATAGACTCTTATTTTGGGAACAATGGCTTTAACAAGTGTGGTAATGAACCAACTTTGTATGTCAAAATGAATGATGAAGGAGAAATCTTGATAGTTTGTTTGTATGTAGATGATTTGATATTCACAGGCAATATGTCAATCAACACCTTCAAGGAAGCCATGAAAAGTGAATTTGATGACTGATTTAGGCCTCATGAGATATTTTCTTGGGATAGAAGTAAGACAAAATGAGGAAGGCATCTTTATATGTCAAAGTAAGTATGCTAATGATTTGCTGAAGAGATTTAAGATGACAAATGTGAATCCAACCCCTACACCAGTTGCATTGGGTTTAAAACTTAGCAAGAATGATGAAAGTCCTAATGTTGATGCAACCTTATTCAAAAGATTAGTTGGCAGCCTCATTTATCTAACTACCACAAGACCAGATATAATTCATGGAGTTAGTCTTATTTCTAGATTTATGGACAAACCAAAAGAAACTCATTTGAAAGCTGGAAAAAGAATTTTGCGGTATATAGATGGAACAAACAACTTTAGGATTTTGTATACACCTTCAGATGAGTATAAGCTGATTGGATATATGGATAGTGACTAGGGAGGTAGCTTGGATGATAAAAGAAGCACTTCAGGATATATTTTTCAGCTATGATCAGCAGCTATCTCTTGGCCATCAAAGAAACAACCAATTGTAACACTCTCATCAGTTGAAGCAGAACATGTTGCAGCGACATCAGTAGCTTGCCAAGCAATGTGGATGAGAAGAGTACTTTCAGATTTGCACGATCCACAAGAAGAACCTACAAAAATATATTGTGATAATAATTCAGCAATTGCCTTATCTAAAAATCATGTCTTTCATAAACATACTAAGCATATTGATATAAGATATCACTAGATTCAAGAATTGGTGAACAATGGTGACATTCATCTTGAGTTTTGCAGGTCCAAAGAACAACTCGCAGATATATTCACAAAGCTGCTTGCAAAGAATGTTTTTGAGAATCTTTGAGAAGGTATTAGCATAGTAGACATACATGACAGTGAAGATTAAGGGGGAGTGTTGGCGTACGTGTACTTCTAGTTGTATCTTCTTTAATCTTCCTTGTCTCATCCATCCAACTACTCCACCTACTGTATTTACTACATCTTTCCTATCCTTCTCTTTTCTTTTACGATGCATCTAGATCTTTTTAGGGTATTCTGGAAAGTTCCGCAGTGTGTTGAAGTCAAGTTTTGTTAATAAAAATACTCTATTTTTGAAGGAAAAAAATACTCTTTGTTTTGGATGAAGAGGAGCACCGACAGCTCTGTATGGAAAATCTAGTAATGTAAAAACATATGTTTCTGAATGAAGAAGTGTATTTCTAGTATTCTATTTCCTATTTCTTTTCTTCTCTTGCTCTATCTTTGTCCTCCATTATGTTGGCAGCAATAAAAACCAAAGATTATTCTGTGCTTTTTCTCCATCAAGAGGCCCAGAGAAATGAAATGGATTACTCAGATACTTGTTGAGCCCATTCTTGGGTTCTAGATTAGCACACTATCGAGATAAAGAGGGTTGTGAATGTTGAAGTGCATCGCAATGCATGGAATAAAAGAGATGTGTTTTCTTTTCTTGTTGGTTCATCAAAGGGTTCTATTTGTCCCAATGACTGCCCAAGCATTGCATGGAGAGAGTTGTTCTGATCTCGACAAAGAAAATCTGAGTCTCATTGTGCACTGTTAATCATTTTGCATCAATGAACATAATTAGGTTTAGGGGAATGATGCATTAGGCAGAATCGTGAAAGATGTATGATATCTAATTAAAATCTTATAGAGCTCTAATGATTAGTACAAGTGAGGGGATCATTAAGCCTCACTGTCAAAAAATTTGAGTGTCCTAGTGAATTTATTGTAACCAAGAAAGTCAAAGCAAAAGGTCTTATAGTTACTCAATTAAGTACAAGATATGAAGATTTCATAGTCAACTACCACCATTTTCCAATTTGAGAAACATGAAACGGTGATGAGATAAATGCATCTTCTAGTAAACTGGTTATCTACTTCAAACAAAATTGCTTCTGTATTTGAATGCTATGGATATTTCTTGTGGGGAGTATAGGTGAAATATGGTGGTTGAAGAGGACTGCGTTGCAAGAAACATATAGAGACCACGGGTGTGAGTAGTTTAATATTTTGTATTATATCTAGAGGGATATTAAAACAATCATAGGTAGTCAAAGGGATATTAAAATCCTTGAGTACTGCTACAGACCTTTTCCATGGCTTACATATAATTCCAATCTCTCTAGATATTGGGATGAAATGATAAATTTGGATGTGGGTACAAAATATTTGGTTTTGGAGTCATCCAATTCACATGAACAAAAATCTCTAAGTTATCCCCTAAAAGGGGAGATGGTTTACAAGAATATTGGATCCTAGGTTTCTCTACATCAATAACCACCTTCGTATGATAGTGGCATAGATCACAAACCTAGTTAGTTCTTTGGAAGCACTCTGGCCATGGGATACATTGCATACTAGTTGAATAGTTACACTACAAGACAAAACTAAAGGCAACAAATTCATTGGGAAAATATTCTTTCCAACCAACTTGTAATGCCCTGCTAGGGAACCCTCACTGCACTGGGTCAAATATGCACTAAATAATTTTTATTCTTTAACGTGGAATTTAACATCATGAACATAAGTGCAACCATAATCAATGCATAAGCAAGATATAAACATATTAGAAGTAAACCATGATGTACAAGCGAAAGACTCAAACATACATCAAGGGGTTCCAAGACAATCCTAATACAAGCATGAACAACCAAGTCACACTGAAGCCACACCATGATAGCCTATACCACATCCATGAACCTTATGTGATAATACCAGACCATCGTCATTGGTTTCTAACAAGGAGGCAATTTCATCCTCAACAAGATCCAAAACAAGGTTTATTTTAAGACCAAGTCAAAAAGTGATCCTAGCATGATTAAGATGAAATAGATAATGAGATGTAGATACATGAAATTGATCCCAAAAATATAATAATTCTAACCATGGAATTCATTTCTACAAAGGCCCTGGAGAACCACAAGCTCTTGTAAATGTATAACAACAGTTTGAGTATAGATGTGTATAAATAAGGTTATCTAGGCCAGTGCATAAATGGATGTGTAGAAATAGAAAACAAAAGCATAGGTATAAAAAATGCACAAAAATTATGCATGGATGCATAAAATGAGTGAACATATGTGCATAAATAACAAACATATGCACAGGAGTCCTTTAAATGCATGAAACTAAAAAATAAGCTAGTGTCGGCTCCAAGACATGACCTAAAATGAACAACTCCACACTAGAGAGTACCAAAAACATAAAATAAAGGTTTTAAACACTTGATATAATCATAAACATCAAAATCAATGCTAATCTATTGAGCATACCAAAAAACATACGAAATCACATAAAAGAGATGCAAGGGATAGGATGAGCCCATCGTGCTCAAAATTTGTCACTAGAAGATCTATGTCACCTGTACACTGGTCACTAGTAGTAGAATGAGATGCCACCCAGCCATGTGGTACTTTTAGGCCCCCTTGACTATGCTGGCATAGATAGTAACTCAAACACAAGCATAAGATATAAACACATGTGTAAGGAGTGGATAACACACATCCCAATAAAATATAGAAATCGGAGGATGATACAATGATTACATTACAAAAACAAAGATACAATAGTATAGTAAGGCACAAATACAAATTCCCACTACATGGTACTATTAAGGCTCAGTATAGAGACTCAAGAATGCAGTGTCATTATGTAGCACATGGTGGCCCATGTAGCATTGAGCCTTCAATAGACGTCAGTAGATAGATAGACTCATTATGTAACTGTGATTAATTCCCTTAGGTAGATAGATATGGTTCCTTCTATCAACATCCTTGGATAGGAAGACACTAACTTACCTTTGATCAATGCCCTTGGCTGGGTAGGTAGTCAAATTAACTCTTATTAATATTTTTACCCTAACTTATTTTATTAAATTATCACTTTTAAGGAAATCCATGACCTATGCCAACCAATTATGGGCTAGGATCTATGTTTGGAGACAATCCACTCCCCTACCAAAACACCTAAGGTCATCTCATTTCAAAAACAAGGAACAAGCACAAAGAGAAATATGAAGTCCAAGTCCAATAAACAAAATGATAAAGCAAGCTCCATTGGCCTCGACCAAGAACACTAGTGCCTTAGGATCCCGACATGGAACAGTAAAATCTTCTCATGATGTGGTCTCAACATCGATATCACCAAAAAAAATTGATAGAAATCAAACATCATGAAAAGCTCAAAATGGAAGAAAAATGTAAATTGCCCATGTATAAGACACACTCAACTAGCCTCTTTTCCAAGAGCATGGATTCCAAGGTTAATCCAATATCAACAAATGGAAACCACATGTTTTCCACAATCATGGGTTTAATTCCCAATCCTAATTTATAAAGAAAATTTGAGGAAAGCTCATAGAATAAAATTCAATCCCAAATAATGTCATCATTAACAATCCTTCAAAATGACCAAAAATGCAAATGTCAAATAATTCAAAAATGCGAAAACCACTTTCTTCAATACACCCAACAACACATTTTTCTCTAATACACCCAATGCTATGGGTGGCCTCACCTTGGCATGGCTAGTCTCACCACCGCCCTCCTTTTCACCACTAGAATTTTGAATTTTAAATTCAACAACTCTCACTCCTACCAATTGGTCAATGACAGAGATCTTGTGCTCACAACTAGGATGAGATGGAACTACAATCATTATTTATTATGAAGCCTTCCTAATATAAAGAAAAGTGGGGGTTTCATGAGGAGTACGTGACAGTACCTAAGGATGAAGGGTATGTTTATAATTTAAATTGTCATCATATCAAAAATTTAAATTTATGGAATTTTCCCAATGTGACAGATTGTCTTAGATTTGGTGTATATTTTCATGATAAATATTATAGCTCCCAGAAATCCTCTCATGTGTTGATATACCTATGTGTCCAGGATGTTCAACTTGGCATGCATTTCAATTACAGCCTAAATTATTACAACATTTATGGGTGGATTACTTATTTACTAAGCCATTGTGCTAGTTTTATATTAGCTGAGAATTGGGGTTATTCTACTCTGCACTAGAAAGTTCTATTTTAGTGAAATTGGGTTGTTTTCTGTTGGTGTGCCTTACCTGCTCCATAAATCTCTTGTGTTTTTCACTGGTCTGAATATGGATGGCAATAAGCATAGAATTGATCATAAAAAAAATCAAGGAGGAATTCAAAACCAACCCTATGGTGATGTATTTTTGCAAGGAAGGGGGAATTCTCTCTTTTGTGGAGAATATGACTAGTTTTGATGAGATGATATCCCACCAATTTGTGGTGACTTGGAATGAAAGGAGAGTCACAGTGAAAGGAATTACGTTCAAAGTCAATGATGTCATTAGAAAAGCCAATGGGATCCCCACCATTGGTCATAAATGGAAGAAGCCCAACATAACCCCTGACAAGGCAAGGTTGAACTAGTTCTTCAGTGGCCCTGATGAGGAGCCTATCTACAAGCAAGGTGGCTACAATGCAAAAGACCTCATAGAATTCTAGCCAAAGATGTGCAAGATCATCATCAAGTTTTTCACACTGGAGGGTTGGTATGGTATTTTTTACTACTATCATCTCATGTTCATGAATCATCTTAGGCACAAGGATTTAATTTTTATTCATTTATTTTTACTCCACTCTATGGAAAGTAATGTTGGTGATGTGGTGGAAGCTAAGGCTCTGTAAAAAAATTTGGTCATCCTCCACTAGGGGTTAATGTTTCGGCTCTACAACTTTCATGTGCCCTTTTCTCACTGCCTAACATTTTTGTGCTAAATGTCACCCAGTAGCAACCCAACCCCTCACCTTTTTCATTCCAAGATCATGGCCTCCTCCCTATTCCCTTTGGGTCGATCAGAAAATGCTACGATAAAAACCCTTCCATGAGCCCTAACTCTTATAAAGCCTCCCCCGCCTTGGATTCTCTGGGGGATAATAAAAGACAGAGGACCACGGAGGCCCCTGAGACCTCTGCCCTAGTAAAAAGGATAAAAAAATTGTCCTCAATCTTGATTCTGACGGAGATGTTGACACCCAACAGCGTCAGACCCATTTCTCTAATAGACTAGCTAAAGAGAGGGGGAAAGGATATAAATAATATGGTGGAAAGAGAGGAGACCTCGGTGGATTTAGCCAACAAAAAGGGCACTATAAGTAATGTTGAAGGAGGCTCTTCCTACAAAGCTTTGTAGAGTCCTAAAATGAACATCTCACCTTCCCCTTTTGTTAATCCCCCCAGTCCCCGTAGAAAACTAATGCCCCCCATGTCCCCTTGATTGAGCCTGAGAAATGTCATCATGGAAGGGATCAAGAAAAGAAATGTTGCCTTTGGTGGCTTGGTGGGTAAGTTTAAACACCAAATTTTTGATCTAGAGAAGATGGTTATTCATCCAAAGGAGGAAATGGTGGGTTTAAGCAACTGTCTCAAATATATTAGCAAATTTGTGCTCAAAGTCATGCACGCCTCCACAACCACCTTCTGCCTACTCCATGGGAAGGTGTCTGGAGATATTTTTACAAGGAAGATGATGCTCGGTATCTTTTCAAGGTTTCTTCAGGAAGAGTGGGAAGACATTCTACTGTTGAAGTAGTTGGGGAAAGGCAACTGATAGTTTTAATGTATTTTTATCTAGATAACTATGCTAGCCCCAGGAGATGTTTTTACTTTTTTTACTATATCCTTAGGACTAAGACTATTAATTTTATTTACATCCCTATGTGGAATGATGTGGATATTAGATTTTTTTCTAAGTACTCTATTTTGGACTATGGTAATTTTGGTTTTGATGATCAGTGGTGGTGGTGCTCTGAATTTCTTAAGCTAGTTTTTGATAGGGGTAGGCTTACTGTTCTATTCTACTCATCTATGTGCTCTGGATATGATTAATATGATGTTAATCTATATCTAGTGTGTTGTGATTGTACCACAGGCCAACACCCTCTTGCTACTACTTTTTGTTAAAAACAATACATTTTTCTAATAAGATTTTTGTTCAAGGTACACATAAAAAATAGGCAGCATAGCACCATAAAACCCATATTTTTTTAAGTATGAAACATTAATTACTCACAAAAGTCCAATTGGACAATGAAATGCAATAAAATTGTGGGGGAATGCTAATTCTCAACCCACATAAATAAAGAAACTTATTTCAATTCAAAAGATGAAGCAAAATGAAAGATATAGAAAGCCCTACCTCACACAAAGTTGAAAACATAGAAATGAGTAGAGGAAAATAAATTCTTCAGGAAAATGAAAATGACTCCAAAGAAGTGGGAGAAATTTTGGCATGAAGCCAACGAGCTACTACCCATGAGAATTTAGAAACAGGATCAAACACAACGAAGAAATTAGTGATTTTCTCCAAAACAATTTGGAGCAAAATCCAATTTCTCCCAAAAGCAAAGTGAGGAAAAATTAATTTGTTTCCAAATATAAAGTCACTTTTTGCCAAAAGGCCCAAAATAGGCTAAAATAACATGACTTAAATAAATTAAATAAAACTATAAACTTCCCAAATATCTAATTGGATAAATTAATCCAATTCTAATTAAATGGAATCCAACTACCAAAAATCAGCGAGTAAATAAAAATAACCCCAAAACATAAAAATCAGCTTTTAATCTACAACTCGTTCAAAAAAATTGTGGGAAGTCTAAATGTATCTAGACATATATATACTGGTCTATCACAATATGCATACGAAGTCTAGATTTACATACACTTACTAGAGGTATAATAATCAATAACAGATACATCATCCATATAGGGATGATATTGGCTAAATCATGAAAGGCTAGTGAAACTATCTCCTATGCCACTACCAAGGATATGACATGCTCATACCTGCAACTTAGGTAGAATGTTGTCTAATACCTGTTCACTATAACATGCACACATCAAGTGCAACCAATCAATATAAATAGCCAAAGCAAAAGTAAATAATCAAAGTATGCCTAATGGAATAGTTATGTTGTAGTGATGTAATCATTCGTATGTATTAGAATGTCACGACACTCATCATTCCATATATAATCCATAATATACATAATCATTTAAATTAAGCATTGTATTTAAATTAAGTTATTAAAATAATCATTATGCAATATTTAAATCATAAAGTAGTGAAAAACTCAAATCATATATCCATTGACACAAAGACACAATATAACATAGGAAATCAATTATAATCATCATAATAACATAATCCAATTTTATCAAATAAAAAATACACCAGTTATCATCATAAAGCATCATGTCACATACTAAAAGCGTGATCATAAAGATATGATCAAACTGGTAAGAAATAGCATAATCTAATGGGTAAAAGTATGAACTTGTGTCGCAGTAGAGGACAATCGACATGTTTCGGCAAGAGTACAAACTTGTGTCGCAATGAAGGAAGCAATCAAGGGTGAAGGTTGGGTAAAATCTATGGAGGAATAACTTGACCAAATTGAGAAGAATAATACATGGACACTTATTCCCAGACCTGTAGATAAAAATGTGATTGGTACCAAATGGTTTTTCAAGAAAAAATTTAATGAAGATGGAGGTGTGATAAGAAATAAGGTCAGGCTTGTATATAAGAGCTATGCACCAGAAGGACTAGACTATGGAGAGAATTTTTCTCTAGTGGAGGGGTAAGAATTCTACTTTCTTATGCTTCTTATAAAAGGTTAATTTTTTTTCAAATGGATGTCAAGTCATCTTTCTTGAGTTGGGTTCTTGAAGAAGAGGTCTACATAAAACAACCTGATGGTTTTTCATTGACAAAGGACAAGGACATGGTATGCAAGCTACAAAAAGAACTATATGAACTAAAAAAAGAATCAAGGGCATGATATGAAAGGTTAAATTCTTATCTTATTCAAACTGATTTTAATAAAACAAGTGATGATAGTAATGTGTGCGTAAAAGTTGAAGCAGATAAGTTATTAGTAGCTAAAGTGTTTGTTGATGATATAATATTTAGAGGAAATCATGAGATAAGTTTAGCATTTTTTGAAGAGATGAAGGACTTTGAAATTTCAATGATTGGGGAGATCAAATTCTTTATTGGATTACATATTTCACAAATAAAGAATGGTATATATATCAGTCAATCCAAATATGTAAAAGAAGTATTCAAGACTTTTGTTATGGATGACTTCAAACCGTTTGGAAGCCCCATGTTAATAGGATTTAAATTGTCTAAGGATAATGATTTTGATGTAGTGGATGCTACTTTGTATAGGTCTATGATCAGTAAGTTGCAGTACATTGTTAACAATAGACCAGATATTGCTCAAGTAGTTGGAATAGTGGCCATATTTCAAGAAAATCCTAAGAAATCTCATATGATTGCAGTCAAGAGGATATTTAGGTATTTGAAAGGGACAAATGATAATGGTATGTGGTTATTTCTCTTTAAATGTGTTTAATGATGCAAATTGGGTAGGAAATACTAATAATAGAAAGATCACAAGTGGTGGTGCATTCTTTCTAGGTAAAAGGCTTGTATCTATGACAAGCAAGAAGAAAAATTGTATCTCACAATCTACTATAGAAGAAGAGTGTGTAGAAACAACTATAAATTATACACAAGTTGTATGGGTAAAGTAGATTCTTGAAGGTATCAAAGAAAATCTGATTAAACCGGTAACTATTTTCTGTGACAATACAAGTGGAATAAATATTTCCAAGAATCTAGTAATGCACTTCAAAACTAAACACATTGCAATTATCTCATTCCAAAATAGAAACTGCAAGAGAAGGAGGTGAAGTTTGAATATGTACCAACAAAGGAGAAGATAAAACATATCTTGACAAGGATACTACCTAAGGATACTTTTGATTACCTTAGAGGTAAGCCAGGGGTGGTGCCCCTACCTAAATAGAACTAAGATGTTGTTGATGCATCAATCCAGCAGGTTTATTATCATATCTTTCACTGTGGATTTATGTCAGGGCACTCCTCCTTAGGGGGAGTAGTCAAGAAGAGATGAAGATAGTTACAATAGATGAAGACTTGGGCATATTGGATGTTTGGAATTATTGTTCAAGGGGGATAATAATCAATAAAGGGAGAGAGAAAATATGATAGAAAAAGGAGGATAAGAACCAAAGATCGGGAACAAAGAACTAAAAATATGCATTAGCTAAGGGGGTATTTATTTTATTGGTAATGTTGGTATTGCCGTCAATTCCCAAGGGGGATATTATTGGCACAACTGATGAAGAGATGAGTTGACTATTTTATGGTATGTGTTTGATGCATAGTTGATGTTAGGTTGATTAGTTATGATGTTTTCATTGATGTCAACTTAGTGTTTGTTGGTTGGTAGTGTGCCTATTATTCTCATGTATGTTCAAAAGGTTGGATCTAGAGTTGTGTTAAGAGTTGGAATGTGTGACCATAAATAAATACTAAGTGATTTCTCTAGATATTCTATCTATGACCACACAGGTTTATCAAATGTATGATGCGACTTATGATCGATTGAAGGTTGATAAGTCAACATGAAGAATTGGATGTATCTAAAAAGGAATGATTTGATGATTGTGTCTAATATTAGGTTAGGATTCAGGTGTTGTGGTTCAAGATATGTTATATTGACTATGTTATGGGGTTTCTATTGTGACCATATCATGATTGGTGATCGGAAGACAAAGTTTTGAAATGGATAGAAGATCACTCAGTGAAAATTTGAAGTTCTTAGAAAAATCAGTTAGATCCTCCACCAGTAAATTTGTATTGTGTTGTGGTAAGTGTTTATGTATTCCACGGATCGTAGTGATGTGACAGATGGACATGGAGTGATGAGTTAGAATTTCATTGATCGTTATGATCAAATTTCTTGAATTTTTGCAAGAACATTGGAAAGTATGATGGAGATTGAATTTTCTTTATCAAATTGATGTGTGGTTTGAATTGGTGATTGAAAAGATCTTGTTATCAATGGATTTTGTTTTGGTAACATGATTTGGTGGATCTTAGATGAAATTTGAACTGCAATTAAGGTTGTTTTTGTTGGAAAGTTGTCTATACTGAAGTATATGACTAGATATAGTGTTGTCATTATGGAAACAAAGTCATATAGTAGTTTGGAGTCAGCACACCAAGTGTAATGATCAGAAATTAGTTAAGTGTTGAAGACTGGACAGCATACAGAGCACCAGAGACTCAAAGCATCAGCGCACATGTGTACGAATGAATTAAGGTATGCGCCCTAGAAGTTAAGATTGTTAGACTATACTTATGCTTAGTTTAAGAGTGCATAAGTAAATATGAAAAGATGTGAAAGTTACAGTCAGTTGAAGTTGCATAGCCAGTGTGTGCCAACAGAGAACAGAGCATAGAGCCAATAGTGACTATTTTGGTTTGCGATTGTAAATTAATGTTGTAGAGGCTATGTGCCCATTGTATTTAGGTTTTTGACATATGTATATGTATAATTGTAAGCACGCTTAAGCCAATTCATTTGGAAGCATTATTTGTAATTAGTTATAGGGCTGACCTAATTGTATAATTGGTATGAGCGCATAAATATAAGGTGCGCCCATTGCATTCGGTATGGAAGTGGAAATAGAGTTGTGAGAAGCAGAGCAGAGGTATGTGAAGAGAGCATATGATGTATTAGAGCTTTGCAAGAGGTCAAAGCATCAGCACACCAAAGGAACTGATCTAACAAGCAGTGTCACAGTAACAGTTCACCTGCAGATATAGTGTGTATCTGATTTAGAAGGTTGTAGCCTTCATCATTTGAGCAGTGAGCTCTAGGACATTGAGTCCACTCCCCTAATAGGGATCATTGTAAAAGACTCCTAACAAGGTCCGACCCTTAACAAGGTTTACTGTACTAAAAGCATTGTAAAGCTACTCCTAATAGGGTAAAGGATCTTCTAACAAGGATCACAAAACACTAGTGCAAATTATTAGTGGGTATCAAGTCCCACTAGGGTTTTTACCTATTTGGGTTTCCCCGTAATCATATTGGTGTCATGTTTTGATTTCATGTTTCATGTTTATGTGAATGTTTAATCTGGTACTTAAGCATTTATAATTTAGTATTTAGATTAAAGTGAAAAGTTAAAATGTAGTGAACACTAATTCACCCTCCCCTCTCAGTGTTCCCATTCCTAACAATTGGTATCAGAGCTCTAGTCCTTAGCAAAGAAGTTTAACCACTTGAGCAGATCATGGACAAAGAAGATTTGAAGAAGAATCTTGAAGCATCTCTTGAAGACCTGGACAACTCAAAAAGAGAAATTGAAAAACTAAAACAAAAAGTCAGTGATGCTCAATTAGTTATCAAGAGACTAAGAAAAGATTTGAAGGAACGCTCTAACAATGATCTTGAAAAAAAAGTCAAGAAGTTGAATGAAGAAAATGCATCCTTAGTGAGTCAGCTTGAAGAACTTGATGACAAACTGATGAACAATCAAGATGTCTACAATAAACAATTAAAGGAGAACCTTCAACTCAATGAAGAGTTAAGGGAAGTAAATTTGGAAATCTTGGATCTAAAGAATTGCAAAGAAATCTTGGAGTCTGAATTGAAAAAGTCAAAGGATCAATAGCCAAATTACACACCAGTGCTGAATTGGTAGAATCACAGTTGTATGCAAGAAGAGTCAAAGGAGACACTAGTTGTATTGGATACAATGAAGCACAAAATCAGATTGATAAGATGAGAGCAAGAAAGGAGACACAAAAGGAATCTAGTAATACTGAGAAGACTGGAGATCAAACCAAAGACAATGGTAGTCCTCCTAAAAATGAGTGCAAGCCTATTGAATGCACCTGTCTTGCATGTAACAAGCATGGACACATTGCAAGGAACTGTACAAAGGTAAAGCCTTTTAATGGTTATTGTTATACATGTAATATATTTGGTCATAGAGCAATAAATTGCAAGACTAGTAAGAAGAACAGGATTTAGCATAATCAAAGAAATCAGAATCAGACCAATGCAAGTTCTCAGAATGTTACATGTCAGATATGTAACTATAATGGTTATACAGCAAAACAATGTAGAATGGTGACTCGTGTCAATGCATCAAGGAATAATAGACCTCCAGTGATTTGTCACACCTGTAACAAGGCTGGACATATCTCAAAGTTTTTTAGATCAAGGAAACAAGGTCAGGAAAGCCCTAAAAAGGCCGAAGAACTAGTTTTGGACCCTGAAGTAGAAGTCAAGTTTATGAAGGCATCTAAAGATGCGAGCATGATTTGGTCAAATGGAAAGAAATAAAATGTTGATGGTAATGTATTGGATGCATCCCCAGTGGACGCACCCTCTACATCTGCATGAATGGCCCTCAGGGTCATAGGGGGAGCTAATTTAGCTCTAGACCCCTGCGTGGTTGGTATACTCATCCTCAGAGTATGCGCCTTTGGACTTAAGCTATTGGAGTGTATTGGAACCTTTGTGCAAGAGTGCACATGTTGATTTTTAGTAGAACTCAAGTTTGAAAATTTGAAGTGACAGCATGGTTTACGCGAGTTGCATTAATGGCAAATTTCTTACTTTAAGTACACAAAAAGATGTTTTTTTACTCATTGCATTCATACTCAGAGTGATTGGAGAGAAAATTGAGCCTTGGAAGTTCTTGTGAAGAGTTGGAGATTAAGTTATCAGTGATTGCAGTGCATTTGATTGGTTGCAAGAAACCCTGGCTCATTGTGCTGGTTCAGAAGCCGTCAAAACATCTCAGAGATCTTTTGGAAAGCGAATATCAAGTAAGTCATGGCCACTCCTATTGTTTTTGATGTTGCTGAGAAGAAGCGGTATGTTTTCAAAAGGAACCCATTTAAATCAACCCTAGATGATTTAGAGGGAGCATTTTCCCGCACGCCAGTGGGCGTCATGCATGTAGAAGACATAAGGGCTTACATTCATTGTAAGAAGGAACCTGTTGGACTGGATAGATTGAGAGCGCACATGGCACAATGTTGAAACTAGATAAAACGTTCATGGATGAATACATGAAATGGAATGATCACCCCATTGTTGAATATGCCATGGCATATGAGTTCTATGAGGAAGAATGGATAAAGATATTGTTGAGCAGAATCCATGATGATTTGTTTTGGATTGGAGATGTACCAGTAAGAATCATAGGAGACTTGATTCATGAGATGACAGGTCTCTCTAAGACAGGTGTCGTCCTTCCTGTGGGTAAGGATGTCAGGAAAATGGTGGAGCAAGTGTGTAAATCTAGAAGTGATAAGTGTGGCATGACCATTGAGCCTATAGAGCAACTAGACATCAATTTGATATCAATGATATTGGGTTACATATTTCATCATACCATCAGGGTGAATAGTGTGTCTGCAGGCACTATTCTAGTAGCTATCCATCTTGTGCAAGAAGATGGAGAGTTCAACTTGTGTGAGATCTTGTGCACATAGTTGATAGACAATATCAAAGCCATCAAACATGACAAGACTAAGGTATTCAGGTTTGGGTCCCTAATCATCTATATGTACCTTCATATAGTTGGTAAAGTAGGAAACTTGTATCTAGATAAGTCTATTCCTACCATGCCTCAAATATCAGACAAGGCATCCACAGAAAGCACACTTAGAGATTACATTAATTTTCAATTGAAGACCTTCAGAGAAAAGATGCAGATGAGGTATAGGATTCCTGAGAGTATTGTAGAAAAGTATAAAGATACAATATGCTTCATGGTGGAGATTGATACTACATGTATGGAAGCTATGGAACCTAGAACTAATTGGATTCATCCACTTGGGTATGAGGTTGAATAACAAGTTCTTGAAGCTTATGCACAAGTACTTCTATCAGCCCCAAAGGATGTCAATGAACCTAGGTGGGGAACCTATGAAGAGAAGACTAGAGAAGTTGATGCTAAGTTGAACAGTGTTGCAACAAAGAGAAAGGTTGAAAAGGTCACATCAGAGATCCTAAGAATACATGGTGTATCACAAGAAGACCTTGATAAAGCAAGGGATGAGAAGATTTCCCTAGAATTGAAAGGCGCAGTAGCAGTAGAAGAAGATCCTAAGTTGAAAAAGATAAAAATTGAAAAAGATGACAGTCAAAAGGATAAAGAAGACAATACTCCTCATGCGCCCAAAGATACTCCTCCAGAGTATAAACCAATGGTCAAGAGGAAGAAATAAGTTAGCACTAATCATCCATCCTCGTGTGCTACAAGGAGTAGAAGAAACATTGAAGCACCTCCTAAGGTAGGATTTAGGCCTAGCCTTAAATTTTTTAGCACTAGAATTATTGATGAGGGAAGAATTGATCAAGTTGGGAAACATTATGAATCATATAGTGAGATTGATAAGTCAGAAATTCATGGAATGATTATCAAGCATATGATAAAGTTCAAGAAGACAGTTCTTGAATTGAAAATAGAAATTCCTAATAATGTATGGGACATTTTAGAACATTAGAAGAGACAAGAAAATGAGGAAGATCAAAGAATAAGAGAAAAAAATTTAGAAGATACACTTCCTGTATGTTCTAAAGATGAAGAAGCACTTATACTGAATCTGGTGAAGTAGAACCTTAGAACAAAGATGAGAACTCTGCATACAATGAACAAGGACTATGATCTGATAATGAAGGAGATAGAAAAAACATTTGAGAAAGTGTTGTTGGAACAACATATCAAACCACCTCCTGCGCCCATCACTCATGCACCCAGCAAGGAAGATAAAGTGGTTGAGCCCACTAATGTACCAATGATAGGTCCTCAGGACTCACCGCCCATAGCAAGAACTCAAATAGAAGCAGGTCAGTCTGCACCCATGATAGGATCATCCAAAGACAACACAATTATCATAGATAATGTGGAAATAGCCATGGGGGCTACTGATAAGGACTTGGACAAGTTTGAGGAAGCATTTGTCAGCACTGAGGAAGCAAAAATCTTATGCAGCAATGCCCCTCCCACTCAGCAAGAAGAAGTAATCATAGAAGACATTTTTGGTGAGAAAGAAGTAGAAAAGAAAGATGAATCTTCTATTGATTTGGTCAAGATGAAGCAAGAGGTGATGGAAAGCACTCTCATCACTCCCTCCTCAGCATTGTTGTCAAGTTTCACACCTGACACTAGCAATTTGGACTCCTAGAAGGAAGAAAACCTAATTAAGTTTCGTGTCCTAGCTATGGAGAAGGCGAAGGAGAAGCAAGTAATGAGGAATCCTCTCCTAGTGGAATCAGTAAATATTTTGAATAGTTTGCTGCCAGAGGATAAGAAAATGGTAAATGTACATTCAGTTGATGATGTGAGCACAGTCATCTCTTAGTTCAAAGTAAATTTTTCAAGCCTAGAAGAATTTGTAGCCATAGTGGCAGAGGAGAAATACTTAAAGAAGAGACTCAATGAACTGATGAGTAACTTTGCACTAGACTTGAACTCTCTTAAGTCTGGTCAGGCATCATTGAAGGATTTTACATATCAAGGAAGGAAAGTCATTGCAGAATCCATGGATCAAGATAAGTTCACTGATGCCCATCTTAAGAAGATCAAAGATGTAGAGGCAATGATTGAGAAGGTGAAGATTTCAGTACTAGACATAGCCACTAATGCAAACATGTGCAAAAATTTCTATCAAGGTTAGTTGGACATAATTGAGAAGGCAAAGAAAGAAATGGAGAAGATAAGGTCTAGACAGACTCAATTGAGGAACGCTCTTGCGCCCTCACTAGACATTCTCAGTCAAAACATAAAGGAGATTGATGCGACCATTATAACCTATGATCAAGGTCCGAGCATAGAATTGGAGAAGATGGAGAAGCTTCAATATGCATTATGCGCCCATCTACAAATAGTCAAATCTCTGATAACCTTTTGGAAGAAGGAGATCCAGAAACTCAAGATTGCATATCCAGATGTTTTCCCTCAGTGAGTGTATGTAGATAAAGTTTCTTGATGCACCTTTGTCATTAATGTCAAAGGGGGAGTTTTATAGAATATGGAGTACATATATGTATAGGGAGATATAAGAGTTTGTGTAAAATGTATATAAGACAAAAGTTTTTGTGTAAAGGATCAGTTGGAGACTTGGCCATATTCCTTTGTTGCCATCAATGACAAAGGGGGAGATTGTTGGCAAGTTGTCTATACTAAAGTGTATGACTAGATATAGTGTTTTCATTATGGAAACAAAGTCATATAGTAGTTTGGAGTCAGTGCACCAAGTGTAAAGATCATAAATCAATTAAGTGTTGAAGACTGGACAGCATACAGAGCACCGGAGACTCAAAGCATCAGCGCACATGTGTACGGATGAATTAAGGTATGCACCCTAGAAGTTAAGATCATTAGACTATACTTATGCTTAGTCTAAGAGTGCATAAGTAGATATGCAAAGATGTGAAAGTTACAATCAATTGAAGTTGCACAGCTAGTGTGTGCCAGCAAAGAATAGAGCATAGAGCCGACAGTGACTATTTTGGTTTGCGATTGTAAATTAATGTTGTAGAGGCTATGCACCCATTGTATTTAGGTTGCCGACATATGTATATGTATAATTTTAAGCATGCTTAAGCCAATTCATTTGGAAGCATTATTTGTAATTAGTTATAGGGCCGACCTAATTGTATAATTGGTATGAGCGCATAAATATAAGGTGCACCCATTGTATTCGGTATGGAAGTGGAAATATAGTTGTGAGAAGTAGAGAAAAGGTATGCGAAGAGAGCATATGATGTATTAGAGCTTTTCAAGAGGTCAAAGCATCAGTGCACCAAAGGAACTAATCTGACAAGTAGTGTCACAGTAACAGTTCACATACAAATATAGTGTGTATCTGATTCAGAAGGTTGTAGCCTTCATCATTTGAGCAGTGAGCTCTAGGACAGTGAGTCCACTCCCCTAAAAAGGATCATTGTAAAAGACTCCTAACAAGGTCTGACCCTTAACAAGGTCTACTGTACTAAAAGAATTGTAAAACTACTCCTAACAGGGTAAAGGATCTTCTAATAAGGATCACAAAACACTAGTGCAAATTATTAGTGGGTATCAAGTCCCACCGGGGTTTTTACCTATTTTGGTATTCCCATAACCATATTGGTGTCATGTGTTGATTTCATGTTTCATGTTTATGTGAATGTTTAACCCAGTACTTAAGCATTTATAATTCAGTATTCAGATTAAAGTGAAAAGTTAAAATGCAGTGAACACTGATTCACCCCCCCCCCCCCCCCCCTCTCAGTGTTCCCATTCTTAACAGTTTTGTCATCTTAAGTTGTAAAATGTTTTATATATCATTTTGATGTATTATGAGAAGTGTGTGTGGAAGATAAATATCATGAATGCAGTTGTGTGATTATAGGGTTTGGATGATCTACATGTAAATCAGAGATTGGGCTTGAACTACATTTGTACTAGTAGAGGAGGAGTGCTATTTTCTTAGATCACTTTCTATTGTTGATTCCTAACAGTTTCTTCAAGATAAATTCCCTTAACTGGGTAGACCCTAACAGGTTTGATTTGTAAATCCTTTAACCATGTGACTCTTTAATTAGGGTTTAAAATCCCTTAATAGGGTTAGTCCTAATAGTGTAAAGCTCCTAAAATGGATAGAGGTAAATCCCTTAACTGGGTGGCTCCTAAGAGGGTCTTTCTCTTAACTAAGAATTTGTAAGCTCCTAACAGGGCTAATCTCTTAACAATGTGTACTTTATAAGAGTGAAAAATTATTTATAGGTGTCATCACCACACATGGTTTTTTCCAGTTGGGTTTCAAGGATAAAATATTAGTTTTATTGTGTTGCATGGTTGTGGATTTTTATCTTCATTGGTTTGTTTATTCATGTACTGGATGTTAATTGATACAAGTTGTTGAATAGTTTATGAAAAGTTTATTTTTTTAGGTTATCGATTCACCACCCCCCCCCCCCCCCCCTTTCAGTAATCTTGGACCAAATAATACTAACAGATGTCTCTATTTTGTTGTTTTATATGGAGTGTCATGGGTTATAAAAAAATTTCCTTGATTAATGGTCACCCAATTTTAATCTTTTTTATTCTATTTTTGAGTTTTTCCTAGTATGGGTGCATTTACCAAGGTTACCTATGAAGTATTGGAATGAAGATGTTTTTTAGAGGTACTGGAAGCTCTTTTGAAGAGCTTCAATCTACAAATCTAATGAAAATAACAAAATATTGGTCTTTTCTAGAATATGTCTTGGTATTGTCCATTCAACAAATTTTCCCTCTTCCATGTTTAGATATTGTATCCAAGATAGGAACATGGGATCATCCCATTCAGTTTGAAGCTTTTCCTTTTGTTTGTTTAATTTACAAAAAAATTGGCCAGTGGGCAAGGAAATGTCCTCTTAGAATTTAAAAAAAGGCTGGGAGATCTCATTATATGAACATTCTCAAAGTTTGGAAGACTAAACCTATAAAAAGAGAACAAGTAGAAGGGGATAATGGTTCCAAGGAACACCTGACTAGGAATTTCTAGGAGGTCAAAGGGAATGGTGAAACGCGTAATGGAAGCAACAAGACAATACCAAATGAAACTACAAATCCCAATGAAGGAATATAAAATAATGAAGATTTAAGAATCATGATTATGTTGAAGGAGAGAGAGGAATACATTTGAGTGTTCATAGAAGTGGTCCATTTAGGGATGAGTGATTACATATTTCCCCTCAAGATACAACAAAGTTGGTTTCATTAAGTTGCCCATTAGTTCAAGAACTTTCATCCCCTTTAGATATTCCAAAGGTGGTTCCATCTACTTTCTAGTACTCACTTGGTCAAGAGCAAAGGGAGGACACTAATCCATTTTTTTTACTTTTATTCACCAGAATGTTCCTAGAATGTCTCCAAAATCAAGAGTTCCTAAGAGTCTTTATGTGAATAGGGATATTCAATTAGGTAAATAGAATATGATTCAAGAGGCAATAGATTTAGATGATGAGATCTCTTTTACTAAAGTAGAGAGAAAAAAGGAAGTAAAAGATCCTCAAAATGGTAGTGTCTACCAGAAATATATCTAAGGTTGATTGTGGGATAACAAAGAGATCTCAAAGAAAATTTTTATTTATTAGCATGGGGAACGAGAATTCTTAGAAATTATTATTGATGGGGTCCAAAGAACCATCCCAAAGTTATTCACCAGTCGTACCTAGGAGCTAGTAAAAATTGAAAGTATATGTCATAGGATAATAGAGGGCTCAAAAGTTCTCATAAGCATGATATTTTTTTTAATTTTGTAAGAGACCAAAAACTAGCCATTATTCTGATTCAAAAAACAACGATGCTAAAGGAAAGAGTGAAAAAAGATTATTTGTTTCAAGAACTATGGAGTCCAAGATAATAGCTTGAATGGAACTTTGGGAGATATTGTTACCTTTTGGAATCAAAAATACATTTCAGGTATTCCAATTTGTGAGGATGTTAACCATGTTGCCACTAGGTTTAGACATATTAGGAATAATTTCTATTGGATTCTCTCTAATGTCTATGATCCAAATAATAAGACAAGAAGGAGAAAATTTTGGAAAAAGTTATTCTCCTTTAGATTGAAATTCCTGAAGGTAACTAGGTTATTGTAGTGGATTTCAATACCTCATTAAAATAAGAGGAAAATTTTGGTGGATCTTATATCTAGTTGGACAATAAACTGGACTTAGTGGACTTTATAAATAGCCAATGATTTTATGATCTATATTTGAAGGGAGCCACCTTTACCTAGACCAATAGGAGATCTAGGATTGATCTTATTCAAGTTAGATTAGATTGTTCTATTATCTCTAATAAATTGTTTGTTCATTAATTTAGTTTTTTGTCTACCCTCTCTAGGATTTTTTCAGATCACTATCTAATATGTTTTATGGTGGATCATGTTTCTCGAAAGATAAATTTCCCTTTCAGATTTGAAAGAATGTGTCTATTCCATACATTTTTATTTGCAAGGGTAATGGATTCAAGGAACATAAGTTTCAATGGTAGGACTATGTTTCGGGTGGCTATGAAGCTGAGAGAAGTGAAGGATAAGATTAAGAGATGAAATAAAGAAACCTTTGGGAATATTTATTCTTCTAAAGCTTCACTTCAATTAGAGCTAAAGAATATCTAGGATAAGATTCAGAGAGAACAATATGTAGCTAATTATTTGAAGAAAGAAAATGAAATCCTTGTTAAGTATCATGATATTAAATCAAAGGAAGAAGAGTTCTATAAATAGAGATCTAGATCCTTATGGTTCTCTACTGGGGACTACAACACTGGATTTTTCAATTTTACTACCCTCAAACATAGAGATTCAAATTGTATATCCAATATTACTAAGACTGGATCTAGAATGGATAAAGAGGAAGATATCAAAATGTAGGTAGTCCAATTTTTTGGTGAGATTCTCATTGTTGAGGATGGCTTAGAAGTGAATTGTCAATAATAATTTTTTGATGCTATCCCTAAGGTCATGACTAAGGAGAAAAATAAAATGTTAACTTCCATACCTTCTCTAGAAGAAGTAAGAAACATTGTCTTTACTTTTGATGGTAACAAGGCCTACAGTCCTGATGGCTTCCCGATGTTCTTTTTTCAATCATTTTAAGGGATTGTTACAGATGATGTTGGGAATGTAGTAAATGAGTTTTTTGGGTCTAGAAAATTCTTGAAGGAACTTAACTCCACACTCATTTTACTTATCCCTAAATTCTATGGTGTTGATTCAAATGATTCTTTTCAGCCCATTAGTTTATGCAACTCTTTTAAAAAATTATTTCTAAGGTTCTTACTTCTAGGTTCTTGACTCTTTTATCTAGTCTCATTTCTATCTAGCAAAATAGTTTTGTTCGAGGTAGGTATATTTCAGACTCCATTGTCATTGTGCATGAGAATATTCATTCTTTGGAGGCTTCCAAAATTCAAGGAATCTTGCTTAAATTGGATCTATCTAAAGCCTACAAAAAGGCAGGCTGGATTTTTCTGATGAAAGTTATGGTATCCTTCAATTTTAATAATAAAGTTTTAGATTTTGTATGACAACTCATTTCATATACTACATATTTTTTTATTATTAATGGTTCCTCTTCCCACTTTTTTTAAGTTTCTAAAGGTCTTAGACAAGGCGATTTTTTGTTCCTTATCCTTTTTACTATCATGGCTGAAACATTGGGGAGTTTTTTGCAAAATATGGTAATATCTAGACATCTTAAAGGTATTAAGACTTTGTCTGCAAATTTAGTTTGTTCCCACCATCAATTTGTGGATGATACTGTTATTTTGGCGAGCTCTATAGTTGGAAAATAAAGATCTCTTAAGTAGGTTCTTGTGTTGTATGAGGAAGCTTTAAGGCAAAAAGTTAATCAAGCTAAAAAATCTCTCCTCTTTCAACATCTTAAAGGCTAGAAAAAGGAAAATTACAAATATCTTGGGTTGTGAACTACTAGATCTCTTCCTTTGATTTACTTTAGACTCCTCCTTTGTGCAAAATCCTCATATTCCTTTTGGGTCTTCTTAGTTGATAAGTTTAATAGAAAGTTGGTTGGATAGAAAGGATCTCTACTAAGCCAAGAAGGGAAAGTTCAACTATTGAAGTCTTCCCTTCAAAACCTACCAATTTATGCTCTTAGTCTGTTCAAAATTTCTTCCAAATATGTTGAAACCATTGAGAGAATTCAAAAGCATTTTCTGTCTATTCAAGGGTGGAGGAGAAAAATATAATTCCTATTATTGCTTGGGACTCACTATGCAGACCCAAGAAATATTAAAAATCTTGAATAAAGGTTAAACAAGATATCTTAGTTTAAGAAATATAAAAAACCTTAAATAAAGCTCCTCTAGAAAAACAAATTTGGAGAATTTTTAATGTGAATGGAGAATGGAATTCAATTTGGAAGAGAAAATCTTTTAAAAATGTCATCTCAATGAAGAATTTATTGGAAACTCGGGACTTACCTTCTAGATCCATGTTATTGAATAACATGACAAAGGCTAGGGAGGTGTTGCTAAAGGTGTTTGCTGAAAAATTAGCTCAAGAAGGCAAATAAAATTTTGGGAAGACAATTGGTTAGGACATGAGCTTTTGTGCAATAATCCTAATCTCGGGCCAATTCATGGTTATTTTTAAAAAAAGATTTTCTCAACATATTTTAGAATATTGGAATAATACTTAGTGGTTCAGTCTAACATGAATCAGTGAAGATTTATTGTCTCTCCAATTATCTTTAAATTCTTCCATGATCAATCTACAACGAGAGGAGGATATATATATATATATATATACACACACACACACACACACACACACACACACACACATAATGGTCATAAAGATATTCAAGAAAGCCCACCAAACAGAACGGGACAAGACCAAAGCGAGGGTTTTACAACAGGCACCCACAACTTGGAAGAATTAAAGCATGAAACAGCCTTCAAGCAAATCAACACTAAAGAGAAATCCAAAAATAGGATTACCAATAAGAAGATCCAAAGAAACAATAGTTCAGCCAAAATAGAAGCCTAGATGCCCCAAAACCCTCACAAAAAAACACCCCAGTCTGTTGTGCAAGATAAACCAAAGGAAAACAACAGAACAAGGGAAGGGGATTAAACTTTTAATCCCTTCTTGTGGGACCAAAGGATCATGTCAAAAGAAGAGGAGGATCTCTTAGAGTGTTTACCTTTAACTGTTATCCACCCTTCTTCAACTCTAGCTGCCACATCCTGCCAGCAATGTGAATCCAGGACAGAAGAGCCAGCACCCAGCAGAGGTGTAGAAGCAGTCAACAAAATGCCAACACAGGACCAACAGAGCTCCCAGCCAAGGGATTAACAAAAGGAGGAACAACAACATCAAGACCAACATCAAACAAAACCCTAGCATGGACAGCAAAAACTGAATAGCCAGTAGGGGGCCTAGCACCATTCAACAAAGAAGGAACAAGAAAGGAACCAAAAGAAGGGAGAACATCACCAGCCATCATAGAAGGAGAAGGAGCAGATCCCACTAGAGGTTCAAGGCCAGAAGCAACCTGCTCAACCACCTACGAGAAGCTCCGCTAGGAAGACGCCTTCTCCACTAGATAGTGCTGAGAGGAGGCACCCTTCAACCATGAATCGGTATTTTTAAGTCTCTGGAGATCACATTGAGAAGAAACATGACCAGTCTTAAAGAATCTTCTGCATCTGAAGGGGAGGCCTTCGTAGTCCAATTGTTGAATCCAGCTTCTACCCTGAGGAGAATAAAGTTTAATCTCTAATGGAAAGCCTTTAGAGGTATCTATATCCACCAAGATACGAGCATAAGTAGAGTGGAATAAATCAGAAGATTTCTCATCCACCATTAACATTTCCCCAATAGCATCCCCCACAGTCTCCAGAACATAGTCAATCCAAAGATAGAGGGGAAGATGAGGAAGCCTAATCCAGATGGGTTGCTTAACAAAAGATTTAGAAGACGGAGAGAAGTCAGGATGCCATGGTCTCAACAATAGCATAAAGTAATACTCCCAGCTAAAAAAAAATTCACATAAAATAATTTTTCTATCCTCAACATTTTCAAATTTAGCCACAAAAAAACTTTTAGCCATAAGAAATATGTGGACTATACCAGTGATTAAGGGTTCCCAATGCTTGGAAATCCAAGAAGGAAGATTAGGAAGAGAGGGCCAAAATCCCTTAAATATGTAAATCAAACCATGCGCTGAAAGAACAGAGGTTGCCCCATCGATCTCAGAGAGAGTCTCCCCATCCAACTTCATGGCAATGTGATTGCAAACAGGGAGCGCATTGTGATAAATGTCAACCGTACCAGAGTGACTATGTGATGCAGGAGCATCCTGGGTGTAAGAGCAATCTTGCATCACCCAAAATATTTCTATTTTTGTATTCAATAAGGGCTATTTTGTGCAAAGTTGCTATTTATGGAAAATTACTATTTTTGGTAATTTTCGTATGTGCTCAGAATGATCTTATTTCTTTCTTGGAGGTTCATTTTGGTCATATAAGTCTGCCAATAAAGTTTCATTGCCAGATCAAGTGTATATTGGAAGATATTGAAGATTTTCGGTATTGGCAGCAGGGTACAGAAACTTTGAACTCAGTTTTGAAGGCTTTAGAGGCCCCGAATGAGGTTAAAAATTTGGGTGACGAGCGCTTGTGCGAGTCAAGCCTGTAGAGCGCTTCGTGGCATTTTCGAAATGGGGTTATAATAGCCGAGCGGGTCAACTGGTGATGACTTATGGTCTTCGGAAGTTGGGCCACCTGAAATGGCGAAAAATAATTTTCTTCAAAATTTCTGTTCGGGTTTCAAAGGTTATCTTGAGCCGACTATGATGTAATAAAATGTAAAATAAAATAATTCTAAGTTGGTCGGCCTTATTGGCTAAAATTCTGGAACCTTCCCAAGTGGTGGAAAATTGCCTATATAAGGAAGGCTATATTATTGTCTTAGGCAGTTCAGAATAGTTCTGGGTAGTAGATTTGGGTATTGATTCGAGGCTTTGTCCTAAAGAATATTGTAAGGGAATGCCCATGTGGCTTTGCATATTGTAATTCTGAAAGTTTGTAATTCCACATTTGTGGAGATAATAAGAAGCCAATTTTCTGTTCTTGCATATTATTGTTGTTGTTTCTCTATTTCTGTTATGTGTTTGTGGCATTAAGGGGAGCACCCTTCATCACTATGAGCCTTGGGCAAGGGGACCACCGAGGGCATACAACCCTACCCCGAGGGCACCACAGGAGATGCAAGAGAAGCTTGAGCAGAAGATTCCACCGCAGCAGAAGCCCTAATGGGCGTTGTAGCAGCAGAGGGTGCGATGGTAGTAGTAGTCGCTGCCAAAACTGCTACCTAAACCCAAACGGGCACGACAAGCGTAGAGGAAGCGACTAGAGCAGGAGTGGGAGGAGCGATAGAATGCATGTTATAGTCTATATATATATATATATAAACCATTAAAATATTAAAATATTGTTGGATTATAATATAAATGATTACTGTAAAAAGAAATAAAAGTTTTATAACAATTGATTTATTAGTTCTGTTCTATTTTTTAGTGCATAACTCTCTGTCAGCCTTGTTGATGAAAACAAAGAGTTTTCTTGGGAGTTTTATGGATTTTTTTATGGTCTTTTTAGGGACAAATTATGGGAAAAAATGGGATTTGGGGGTTTGGATTACAGATTTGAGATTTCATTCAATCATGGATTAAGCCCATATTCTACTTACTTCTTATCTAGATTACTCTTAGGCCCCATTTGTTTGCGGGAATATGACTGGAATTGGCAGTGGGTTTTCCGGTTTCGAGCTGAATCCGTCATTTGGGTTGCAAAATTTAAAACCTGGTTTGTGTTTTCAAATTCTCATTTTCAGTGAACTTTTGGAAGTTCTACTTCCACTCAAATATGTGGAATTCAAATTATAAAACCTTGTCTTTTATAGGTTGCATTTTATATGGTGTCAGGTCTGGTGACTTACCCATTCCAAAACCGGCAGCGTCTGTTTCGACAGTCTTCGACTCATGAGCAGCAGCAGTGTCATTAATTTTTCAATCCAGGGGATTAAATAGATTGAAAATTGACAGACGCTTGAATATTTTAAATTCTAGGAAAAATTATTCTTCTCCCAATGTCTCCAAGCGTCGGAAGGTACTTCACGTTCTTTGACATTTTTAATTAAATATAATATTCTTGAAATACAAGACAGTATCCTTTGTTTTCAATTTTTTTATTAGCGCAGTCTTATGTATTATTGTTCTGATGTTTGGGTTTTAATCTTTTTGAGTTTGATTTTAAGGTTTGTTTTTATTTGTTTTTAGTTTTAGTTTTTGGTAATTAAGTTAAAATTGTATTAATTAATGGACATGGAATAAAGAATTTTTTGTATTTTTTAAATTTCAAATAAATTTATTTGTTTAAAATAATAAATTAAAAAGAATTCCTCTTCTCCTTTTAAAATATAATATGTATCATAGTTACATATTTTTTTAAAAAAAATCTATTGTAAAAAATCTTATTCATCCAAATTTATATTTCTAATTTTTCGGATAAAAATATTAGATAATAACCTATAAATAAATAAAATATTAAATTAAATCTTATATAATAATTTTAAAAACTTAAATTTTTTCTTGTCAAATTCCAATTCCAATTCCAAATGTAGAACCAAACATAGAAATCGATAATGTAATTCCAATTCCAATTTGAAATTGTAGAACCAAACACAGAAATAGGAATTTCTCAGTTCTAATTTTAATTTCGAAAATGTCAACCAAACACAGAAGATGGATTGTCTCAGTCATCTTCCGGGTCAACCAAACAGTCCAAACTATCTTCCAAATACACAAAACCAGAATTTCAAAACTTTATTTTGAGATAATCGAATTTTGAGTCAAATTTCAATTCCTCAACCAAACGGAGCCTTACAGCTGAAATATGGATGTGAATTTTCACAAACAATTGGCTTTGTGATTTTATGAATTTCCATTGTATCTGAACTGTGTTTTCTTCTATTATCTATAATCCATTTAACAGCTTCATCTTCTTTTTGATCTGCTTCTTTCTCCATTTACTAGCATCGTTTTGGGGAGTTCCCTGCTTGTGCTAAGTTTTTTCTCTACCTAATTCATAGCTGTTGTTAAGAATTCATGTCTTGGTCTGCTATTGGACGGATCATCTCTCTTAAACTCATTTGGGTCAACCTTTTTTTTTCGTCATTGTCTATATTGGTCATTGTGTTCCTACCTTTCCCTTAATCTAGCATTATTTGTCTTTACTTTCCTTCGCCCAGGTGGTAGCTTGAGGGAAACTCCCTGTGTTGGGCATTAGTATGGGTATAGTAGACTAGGGGAGAGCCGTACCTCTTTGCTAGAAGAGACTGGTGAGCTGTTGTTCTATTTTCTCAAACTTTTCTTTTGTTTATCATCCTCTTCATCGTGTTTAGGTGCAGACTGTAGCCGTTTCATGTACGCCAGTCTAGGTTGCCAAATGGATCTTGATTTAGTAGTAATTGTTCTTTGTTTTGTTTTGTTTTGTTCGGGCTCTCCAACCATTGGTGGCTGATGCAGATATGATTTGTTTTGGTCATTTTTACTACACGCACAAACAATTATTGAAACAAAGTTTATACTTATATCTACATTTTCTTTTTGTCATCGGATGCTCCAAGCTTTTTTGGGAGACATTCAATGGCTCAGTGGTCATATTTATGTTGTACATTATTATTTTTCGTGAGTCTTAAGTATGAATATGTCATCATTTTCCTGGGGTTGTTTCCTGCATCTAAGTCATTTTGTTTTGGAAACGTATTTGGAGCTGTCATCTGAACCGCTTCGGGGCTTGTATGCAGACGTTAATTATATCTCTTGTTTTGTGGTAAAACTTCTACATATTAGTTGAGTGGTGTCTAGTCAAATCAATGTTCTTCTTTTCCTTATAATTGGGGTGTATAGCTATTGTTAGTATTATTCATAGTGTTTAAAAAAGCGTCCATGTTCTTAAAGTTGTTGTATAATTGGATTTGATTGGTCTTCTATCTACTGTATAACCGTATTACTTGCTTGATGTATTAGGGGAGGTAGTTGTGCATCCTAACTTTGCACTTGTCAAAATCTTATATGAAAATTTCAAATCACTCTCATTTTCTTACAACAACTTACTTGGCAAGTCCCCTGCTTATAACTAAGATTTCAGAGATACATCATCAAATATGATGCCACATCAGTATTTTTTTTGCCAAGGTGTTCAAAATAGCCTAAAAAATAAGTGAGACCAATGGTTGTGTAAAAGAGACACTCATACTTGAGAAGCTGATGTGACATCACATGATTGGTTTCTTTTTAGAATAAATGATACATTTCATTCAATTATGGGTTGTCATTATCAACAATTTTTGTGACCAATTTGTACAGGGTTTTGGAGCCCCTTCAAAACCTATTTTTACCTTAATCAAAACAACTTTAAAGTCACACTATTGGTGCAATGTTGTGAAAAATATTGGACATTAAATCAACAATTGTAAATATTAAAATGACAAGTTTGGATATCAAATTAACAACTACTATCAAAACCATTAGAACAAGTTCAAATACTAGATTCTCTCCCCTGAAAATTCTCAAGAAACATGATTTATATATTCCAAATTCTTGTTATTATTTGGATCATTTTGAAATGTTACCCGCTTCTCTTTCTTACTTTAGCTTATGAAATGATGTAGTTAAGATATTAGAATTGGTATGGTCCACATATACCTCTGTTCTACTGCATTTTTATTTTATTGATTTGTCCCTCAAGAACCTAGGAAGTGGGAAATAGATGCAATTTAAGAACATGTGTAGTAACTCCAAAATTATTAGAGGATTGGTTTTCTTTATGTTAAAAAGGTTTTATGACATTGTTAATTCTTCTTGAATGTGTAAGTTATGTAAGTTGTTTTTAAAGGCCTTGTTAGATTTCATAAGTGTGAATGCAGGATTTATGTGATGGTAGATGTAGTTAAATGTGATTTGGGATGGATTTAAATTATTATTTTTTGGGATTTATGTATGGTCATTAAATTGTCAAGTGTGTAATTATATTTACGTTTCTATAACTTCAAATTAGATAACTTATAAAGTGATTTCAACATTAACTATGTTAGGATTGTTATTTGCAACGGTTAGGGTTTGGTCTTGTAGTGTTAACTTGTTTTGCTTGGTATTCAAAAATTCGGCACCAGCTTCTAATTTGATAGAATTACATTTGTTAAATGATTTTCTCCTTGATCATAGATAACTTATAAAATGATTCCAACATTAACTATGTTAGAACTATTGTTTGCAACAGTTAGGATTTTGGGTTTGGGTCCTGTAGTGTTAACTTGTCTTGCTTGGTATTCAAAAATTTGGCACCATCTTCTAATTTGATGCTGACTTGTATACCTGGTTGAATACATTGTAAGTTCATGTCTTAAGGGTTTGTGGTTCCGAGGATGATTGACCACTTTGCATTTGTTATTATCATAAGTCGGTTCCCTTTGGTTAAGAATCTCATGTGTTATCTTTTGGGTCCTTTTGTTTTCCTACTTTATGGCTTGATGCCTACTGGTGTTCCCCTCGCATGGCAACTTAACCCTAATTCATATGCATGTGCGCAAATCGGTTTTGGCTCGTTAAGAGTTTCTTTTCGCTCTAATGAGCTGATGAGGTTGCGATGTGCTGACATTGGAAACAAATTTTCTTCTGCTTGTCAACGCATTGAGATGAGTCCTCATGTTCTAGTCAGTAAATGAGTGGAATGAATGAGCAGCGTTCAGATAAAGGACGAACCTACTCTTTGGCTCATTATGGTGTTTTGTTCCTTCAACCAAGTTGTCGATGTCTTGGATATGTACAAGTGCGCATCCACATGGCAAAAGTTTGATGTCAGTTGGAAGCTCGGTTGCTTGTCAAGATCTCTAATGTGTTCCTCCGTATCAGCAAGTTCAAGCAGTAGCTTAACATGTACTATGGGCCCAGAGTATTTACATCGGTTTACTCACGTTCTCATTGAAGATTTCTTTGTGCTTCAATGTGTTGCCAAGGGTAACATGATAGATGGTTGAAGACACTTGTAGTTGTGTGTTGACTAATTGGGAGCTCTCCCTACGTTTCAGTGAGTTAATGAGGTTGCGAGTGACGAAATCGTGGATGATGTGGAATATTTTACGTGTTCAATGTGGTGGCTGGCTGGGATTATCAAGTCATCCCAATGTAGAGGCACAGAGTAATAAAATGGATTACTCAGATACTCGCTGAGCCCATTCTTGGGTTCTAGCTTAGCACACTGTCGAGATAAAGAGGGTTGTGAATGCTGAAGTACATGGCAACACATGGAATGAAAGAGATGTGTTTTCTTTACTTGTTGGTTCATCAAAGGGTTCTGTTTGTCCCAACGAATGCCCGAGCATGGCATGGAGAGAGTTGTTCTGAGCTCGACAAAGAAAATATGAGCCTCATTGTGCACTGTTAATCATTTTGCATCAATGAACATAATTAGGTTTAGGGGAATGATGCATTAGGCAGGATCGCGAAAGACGTGTGATATCTAATTAAAAGCTTAGAGAGCTCTGATGATCAGTACAGGTGAGGGAATCATTAAGCCTCACCGTCAAAAAATTTGAGTGTCCTAGTGAATTTATTGTAACCAAGAAAGGCAAAGCGAAAGGTCTTATAGTTACTCAGTTAAGTATAGGATATGAAGATTTGATAGTCAACTACCACCATTTTCCAATTTGAGAAACATGAAACGGTGATGAGATAAATGCATCTTCTAGTATTGGTTATCTACTTCAAACAAAACTACTTCTTTGTTCGAATGTTGTGGATATTTCTTGTGGAGAGTATAGGTAAATTCTGGTGGTTGAAGAGGACTGCGTTGCAGGAAACATATAGAGACCACGGGTGTGAGTAGTTTGATATTCTGTATTATATCTAGAGGGATATTAAAACATTCATGGGCAGTCAAAGGGATATTAAAATCCTTGAATGCTGCTACAACCCTTTTCTATGGCTGTTATATAATTCCAATCTCTCTAGATATTGGGATGAAATGAGAAATTTAGATGTGGGTACAAAAGATGTGGTTCTCGAGTCATCCTGGGTACAAGAATCTTGCATCCTAGGTTTCTCTCCATTAATAACCACCTCTGTATGTGACGCAAGGGCAAGGTAGGTGAAGGCAGAATCAGAGTTAATTGAGACTACTTAAACCCACAAACATGTTCTGCGAAGAGTTACACACGGAAGCAATGTAAACAAGCCACATGAAATCAGTGAAAACACAATGGATATGAGACAAGCAATTGGTCGCAACACTAGTACAATTATATTAATCCTTCAACATGCCCGGTTGTGAGGCCTTCCGGGTTTTGGCCTTATACAAAGAGAATTATGCATTCAAAATTATAGCTCGCATATTATCTACTTAATTACTTCTGCTACTACCCACTGATACCAACTAAACCACCTAAGCTCCAAATATATAGCCAGCAAAGCTACAAGTTGGCTAGTCAGGCATTTAATTACAATATAGGTCCACTTAGGAACAGAAACCAAAACTAAAGCAAGAAATAACAAAACACGATGCGAAGTTGGATTTAGGTCCACACGTGATTCACGAACATATCCCCAACCGCGCAAGATCCAATTTCCTTGCACGGAACTACGCAAGCTGAAATACCACACGTTTCATGAGCGAAACTGGCGAAAAATCAATGCCCGAGGAAAATTGCGATAACTTCCAGATCCAAGTGAATTAGGGTGTGCAATCTTAGGAAAATGCTCACAATTAGGTTCACATCACTACATTAACTTCACAAGGCAAGAAACCAACAGAAACATCAGCGCTAAAACAAACATCAGACTGGTACAAAAAATAGGAAATATTTTTGGTGATGCAAGATTGCTCAAGACCCAAGATGCTCCTGCATCAGTATGATAGTGGCATAGCTCACAAACCTGGTTGGTTCTTTGGAAGCACTCTATCCATGGGGTTCTTTGCATACTAGTTGAATAGTTACACTACAAGACAAAACTAAAGGCAACAAATTCATTGGGAAACTATTCTTTGCAACCAACTTGTAATGTCCTACTAGGGAACCCTCAGGACACTGGGTCAAATATGCACTAAATAATTTGTATTCTTTAACGTGGAATTTAACATCATGAACATAAGTGCAACCATAATCAATGCATAAGCAAGATATAAACATATTAGAAGTAAACCATGATGTACAAGCGAAAGACTCAAACATACATCAAGGGTTCCAAGACAATCCTAATACAAGCATGAACAACCAAGTCACATTCAAGCCACTGCATGATAGCCTATACCACATCCATGAACCTTATGTGATAATACCAGACCATCGTCAATGGTTTCTAATGAGGAGGCAAGTTCATCCTCAATGAGATCCAGAGCAAGGTTTATTTTAAGACCAAGTCAAAAAGTTATCCTAGCATGATTAAGATGAAATAGATAATGAGATGCAGATACATGAAATTGATCCCAAAAATATAATAATTCTAACCATGGAATTCATTTCTACAAAGGCCCCAAGGAACCACAAGCTCTTGTAAATGTACAACAATAGTTTGAGTATAGATGTGTATAAATAAGGTTATCCAGGTCAGTGTATTTAAATGGATGTGTAGAAATAGAAAAAAAAAGCATAGGTATAAAAAATGCACAAAAATTATGCATGGATGCATAAAACTAGTGAACATATGTGCAAAAATAACAAACATATGCACATGAGTCCTTTAAATGCATGAAACTGAAAAATAAGGCTAGTGTCGGCTCCAACACATGACCTAAAATGAACAACTCCACACTAGAGAGTGCAAAAAACATAAAATCAAGGTTTTACACACTTGATACAATCATAAACATCAAAATCAATGCTAATCTACATAGCATACCAAAAAATATACGAAATCACAGAAAAGGGATGCAAGGGATAGGATGAGCACATCGTGCTCAAACTTCTTCACTAGAAGATATATGTCACCTGTACACTGGTCACTAGTAGTAGAATGTGATACCACCCAGCCATGTGGTACTTTTAGGTCCACTCCACTGTGCTAGCGTAGATAGTCACTCAAACACAAGCATAAGATAAAAACATGTGCGTAAAGAGTCGATAACACACATGCCAATAAAATATAGAACTCAGAGGATGATACAATAATTCCAATGCAAACACACATATACAATAGTATACTAAGGCACAAATACAAAGGCCCACTACATGGTAATACTAAGGATCAGTATAGGGACTCAAGAATGTAGTGTCATTATGTAGCACATGGTGGCCCACATAGCATTGAGCCTTCGACAAATGTCAGTAGATGGATAGACTCATTATGTAACTTTGATCAACACCCTCAGGTAGATAGATATGGTGCCTTCTATCAACATCCTTGGATAGGAAGACACTAACTTACCTTTGATCAATGCCCTTGGGTGGGTAGGTAGTCAAATTAACTCTTATTAATATTTTTACCCTAATTTATTCAATTAAATTATCACTTTTTAAGGAAATCCATGACCTATGCCAACCAATTATGGGTTAGGATCTATGTTTGGAGACAATCCACTCCACTACCAAAACACCTAAGGTCATCTTATTTTAAAAACAAGGAACAAGAAAGCTCCACTGGCCTCGACCAAGAACACTTCTGCCTTAGGATCCCAACATGGAACACTCAAATGTGAAGTTCATGATGTGGTCTCAACATTGATATCACCAAAAAATGTGATCAAAATCAAACATCAAGAAAAGCTCAAAATGGAAGAAAAATACAAATTGCCCATGCATAAGACACACTCAACTGACCTCTTTTCCAAGAGCATGCATTCCAAGGTGAATCCAATATCAACAAATGGAAACCACATGTTTTCCACAATCATGGGATTAATTCCCAATCCTAATTTATAAAGAAAAATTAAGGAAAGCTCAAAGAATAAAATTCAGTCCCAAATGATGTCATCATTGACAATCCTTCAAAATGACCAAAAGTTCAAATGTCAAATAATTCAAAAATACAAAAACCCATTTTCTTCAATACACCCAACAACACAATTTTCTCTAATACACCCAATGCTATGGGTGGCCTCGCCTTGGGATGGCTGGCCTCACCACCCCCTCCTTTTTGCCACTAGAATTTTGAATTTTGAATTCAATGACTCTCACCCCTACCAGCTGATCAATGACAGAGATCGTGTGCTCACAACCAGGATGAGATGGAACTACAATCATTATTTATTATGCAGACTTCTCAACATAAAGGAAAGTGGGGGTTTCATGATGAGTATGTGATAGTACCTAAGGACGAAGGGTCTATTTAATAATTTAAATTATCATCATATCAAAAAGTTAAATTTATGGAATTTTCCCAATGTGACATATTGTCTTAGATTCGGCGTATATTTTCATGATAAACATTATAGCTTGTAGAAATCCTCTCATTTGTTGATATACCTATGTGTCCAGGATGTTTAACTTGGCATGCATTTCAATTACAGCCTAAATTATTACAACATTTATGGGTTGATTACTTATTTACTAAGCCACTGTGCTAGTTTTATTTTAGCCAAGAATTGGGGATATTCTACTCTGCACTAGAACTATTTTAGTGAAATTGGGTTGTTTTCTCTTAGTGTGCCCTACCTACTCCATAAATCTCTTGTGTTTTTCACTAGTCTGAATATGGGTGGCAACAAGCACAAAACTGATCATAACAAAATCAAGGAGGAATTCAAAACCAACCCTATGGTGATGTATTTATGCAAGAAAGGGGGAATTCTATCCTTTATGGAGAATATGATTGGTTTTGATTGTAAGGAAACTCAGGTGCGGAAACAGCTTCCTACGCTAATCTTTATAGGAGAGTATTGTGCAAATTCTTATAAATCCTTACAATTTCAGATTCGTTAACTACTTTAACAAAGATATTGCAACCACATACAATGCATACAGAAAAATAGAGAATGACACAATGATATACCCTGGGGAAAACCTTTTGGTAAAAAACCCCAGCACTCCAAAACCTGCACAATGTATTATCTTCAACACAAAGATTACAATACACTTGCAATGCAAGTTCTTTTAGGAAATGAGAGACAAAGCCAACAAGACTTAAATTTCTATTATATCTCTCCCATAGGAGCAGCATCATATATATAGACTCCTCTGGACCCAAAAATAGGCACAACCACCAAGACCCATGCACAAAGCCACATGTACACAGTTGTTACATGCAATCCCAAGAATAGGCGTCCATCCCTAGAATAGACTATGACAACTTGTCATAGAATCCACCAAAAATAACGGTCACAAGAGAAGTGTAAGAGAATCTGTCATACCAACCTATTTTTGGCATATTCTCTTACACACACCAACCACTTCTTTTTGGGTGCCCAAATAGGCCCAAGTCATAAGATGCTCTGACACCTATCATAGCACATTCCTTAAATAGTTCTTACGCATCATAGGAATCCGTCATGACCATTTTAGTCATGATCTCCTTACGCATAAGATGCCAACACATCAAGTGGAGTGACACATCAACATGCCAACTAGACATGTACACTCACACTTAATTACATTATTTGCAAAAAATACATTTACAAAACAAATAATAAGAATAGGAATTATCCAAGGTTGAGACACCTTATTCCTAACATTCTCCCACTTGTTGAACACCTTGTAAGAGCAACAGGAACATAACAGGAACTTTAACCGCTATAGGCCAAAAGGCCCATAGACTCCGAACACCATCTGAACTTCTCAGTGCCCACTGGTTTCGTTAATGCATCTGCAACATTCTTCACAGTATCTACCTTCTCCAAATTTACCTTTCCATCTTCCACCATATCTCTCACAAAGTGAAACTGCACATCAATGTGCTTCGTTCTGGCATGAAAAGTTGGATTCTTTGCAAGGCAAATAGTGCTCTGACTGTCACACCAAATAGTAATTTGTTCTGCATCAACACCAAACTCAAAACACAATCTTCTAAGCCAAATGGCTTCTTTACAAGCATGAGTAGCAGCCATGTACTCAGCTTCTGTAGTGTACAAAGCAACCACAGGTTGTCGCTTACTCATCCAACTAATGGCACCACCAAACATAGTGAACACATAAGCACTGATGGATCTCTTGCTGTCAATATCACCTGCCCAATCTGAATCCACAAACCCACGAATACAAACTGAATGCGGAGATCCAGAAGAGTTACCATGATAACATATGGAGTAAACTGATGTACCCCTCAAATATCTGAATACTCACTTAACTGCATCCCAATGTACCCGTCCAAGATTAGCCATAAACTGACTCAGGACTCCCACTGCTTGGGCAATGTCTGGTCTAGTACAGACCATAGCATACATAAGACTGCCAACTGCACTAGCATAAGGTACTCTACTCATGTCCTCCACCTCACTAGGAGATTTTGGACAATCATCTACAGATAACTTTGTTCCCATAGAAATAGGAACACATAGTGGTCTACAATCTGCCATGTTGAACCTGTCCAACACAGACTTCACATACTTACTCTGACTCAACCAAAGTTTTCTGTTAGACCTGTCTCTATTGATTTCCATACCCAAGATGTACCTAGCTGCCCCAAGATCTTTCATCTCAAACTATGCTGACAACTGAGATTTAAAATCAGAAATCATACCCTTACCCTTCCTAAATAGAAACATATCATCAACATATAATGCAACAATAAGAAGGCGATCATTTTCAACTCTAAAATAAACACAATGATCTGATTTTGATCTTACAAATCCAATTGACAACACAAAGGCATCAAACTTAAGGTACCACATCCTAGGAGATTGCTTCAAACCATATAGAGATTTCTTTAATCTGTAAACTAAGGATTCTTTACCTTTAACAATGTAGTGCTCAGGCTGTGACATATAAATCTCTTCCTCCAAATCACCATGAAGGAAAGTTGTCTTCACATCCATCTGTTCTATCTCTAAATCATATGATGCAGCAAGAGATAACAGAAATCTAATGGATGTCAACTTTGCAACAAGAGAGAATATTTCACCATAATCTATTCCCTCTACCTATGAGTACCCCTTTGCAACCAATCTAGCTTTGTACCTTTCAACACTACCATCTGCACAGAATTTCTTCTTGAACACCCATTTACAACTAATAGATTTTCTCCCTTTAGGAAAAGGTACAAGGTCCCAAGTTTTGTTTTTCTCCAATGAAGCCATCTCATCATCCATAGCCTCAATCCAGGAACCTGCATCTTCCATGCCCAAAGCCTCTTTCACAGATCTAGGCTCATCAGTGTTAGTAATCAAAGCAAAGGCACAACTGGAATCTAACATAGAATAACCAAACCTTTCTGGTTGCTTTCTTTCTCTCATGGATCTCCTCAAGGGCTGAGGTTGAGGTTGTTCTTCCTCTTCTTCTGAACTATCAGAGCTGCTAGAGCTCTCCTCATCATTAGACCCAACATGGTCTCTCTATTCAGTCTTCTTAGGGGTAGGAGGCAACTAAACAACATCTTTTTCCTTTTCTTTTTCATCTGGTTGTAGCACAATAGGAGAAGATGTTAGCTCTCTGAAAATAACATTTCTACTATACAACACCTTACTAGTCACGGGTTCCCAAAGCTTGTATCCTTTCACACCAGCACTGTATCCGATGAAAATACATTTAACAGCTTTGTTTTCCAACTTAGATCTTTTCTCCTTTGGAACATGTGCATAAGCTTCACAACCAAAAACATGAAGATGTCTAATTGAAGGCTTCTTACCAGACCACACCTCCATGGGTGTCTTACCAACAAGGGCTGATGTAGGAGATCTGTTAACCAGATAGCAAGCAGTGGCCACAGCTTCGGCCCAAAACCTTTGTTCTAAACCAGCTCCACTAAGCATACTCCTAGCCTTCTCCATCAGTGTCCTATTCATTCTCTCTGCAACTCTATTTTGTTGTGGGGTATAAGGAGTTGTCTTATGCCTCTCGATACCTTGTTCTTTACAGAACTGTTCAAACTCTGCTGAGCAAAACTCACCACCATTGTCAGTTCTCACACACTTAATCTTCTTACTAGTTTGATTCTCTACAAGAGATTTAAATTCCTTGAACCGACTAAAGACTTGTGTCTTACTTTTAAGGAAATAAATCCACGTCCTTCTACTATAATCATCTATGAAAGATACAAAAAATACAGACTTGGAGATTGAAGGAACTTTTACAGGACCAAATACATCAGAATGAATAAGATCCAAAACATCAGAAGATTTGTGAGAACTAGAGTAAAACTGAACACGATTTTGTTTACCATAGACACAGTGTTCACAGAAGTCAAACTTGAGATTGCAATCATTTAACCCCTCAACGAGATTTTTATTTTTCAGGGTTCTGAGACCCTTTTCACCAATGTGGCCAAATCTCATATGCCACAACATTGTCTTTTCTGCAACAAGCTTAGCTTCCAAAGTGTTTGCACTACCATTAGAACCAATAGCCACAGACTTCTTCACTACTTGTTCAGATGGTGAGGATGAAGAACTATTACATAGAGGAATACATGCATCTAGCTGAAATAAGGTACCTCTCCTAGTACCCCTTGCAAGCACTATCGATCCTCTCATCATCTTGCATCCTTCTTTCGAAAAAACAACTTGCACACCTACATCATTCAGCATACTTACAGATAATAGGTTTCGTGCCAAACCCGGAATGTGCATAACTCCGTTGATTCCCTTTACTCATCCATCAGGAAATTTGATAGTGACCCTTCCGCGTCCAACTATTTTTAGGTGAGAATCATCACCCTAGTACACCTTTCCACCATCGAACTCTTCATATTTTGAGAACCAGTTTCGATGAGAGGTCATGTGAAAAGATGCACCCGAGTCAACCAACCACACATCATTAGATGCATGGGCTGCTAGAGCTGCGATGAATTCATCGCCATCTTCTTGAGATCTTTCTGAAGCTGAATCTGAACCTTTCTTCTTCTTCTTCGGCTCTTTGCAGTCTTTACGGAAGTGCCCAGATTTATCACAGTTCCAACATTTTGCCTTGGACTTATTGAAAGTCTTTGACTTCCCATGGGATTTGGATCTACCCTTATTGTCAGACTTATTGTCATTTTTCTTCCCTCTTTCAGTGGATCTCCCATGAACAGCAAGGGCTTCTTTTTTCGAAATGGAAGGCTTTCTCTGCATCTCCTCTGATAGCAACGAAGACACCACATCATCTATTTTGAAGGTGACTAAAGTGCTTCTGAGAGCCATCACAAGATGGTCCCATGAATTCGGTAAAGAACACAAAAGTGTGTAGCAACAATCCTCCTCCTCTAACTTGACACCAGCTGATGTCAACTGTGCAGCCAGCAGATTAAATGCATTTAAATGATCTGTTAAGGATCCACCTTCCTCCATTTGCAGAGAGTACAACTTCTTCCTCAGGAACAACTTGTTCACCAGAGATTTGGCCTGATACACGACCGCAAGTCTTTCCCACAAACTATTTGCAGTTTTCTCATCTAGAACATTCAGAAAGACTGCATCGGTTAAACAGAGTCTTATGAGACCCTTAGCTTTACGGTCTTTGATATCCCAATCTGCTTGAGCTATAGTTTCTGGTCTTGTAGCACTTGAAGTCGCTTCCCATAGGTCACGATCTTCCAACATGTCTTCCATCTTGAGTTTCCACAACTCAAAATTAGTGCCATTAAATTTCTCCACCTCCATTCTTCCATATGATGAACTTGCCATCTCAATCTGCAAATAAGATTCAGAATGCTCTGCAAAAAATTCCAACTCAAACTTGAGATCAGCTTAAAAAACCCTACCCAACAACTAGGATCAAAAGTTGATCAAGCTCTGATACCACTTGTAAGGAAACTCAAGTGTGGAAACAGCTTCCTACACTAATCTCTATAGGAGAGTATTGTGCAAATTCTTATAAATCCTTACAATTTCAGATTCGTTAACTACTTTAACAAAGATATTGCAACCACATACAATGCATACAGAAAAATAGAGAATGACACAATGATATACCCTGGGGAAAACCTTTCAGTAAAAAACCCCAGCACTCCAAAACCTGCACAATGTATTATCTTCAACACAAAGATTACAATACACTTGCAATGCAAGTTCTTTCAGGAAATGAGAGACAAAGCTAACAAGACTTAAATTTCTGTTATATCTCTCCCATAGGAGTAGCATCATATATATAGACTCCTCTGGACCCAAAAATAGGCACAACCACCAAGACCCATGCACAAAGCCACATGTACACAGTTGTTACATGCAATCCCAATAATAGGCATCCATCCCTAGAATAGACTATGATAGCTTGTCATAGAATCTACCAAAAATAACGGTCACAAGAGAAGTGTAAGAGAATCTGTCATACCAACCTATTTTTGGCATATTCTCTTACACACACCAACCACTTCTTCTTGGGCACCCAAATAGGCCCAAGTCATAAGATGCTCTTACACCTGTCATAGCACATTCCTTAAATAGTTCTTACGCGTCATAGGAATCTGTCATGACCGTTTCAGTCATGATCTCCTTACGCACAAGATGCCGACACATCAAGTGGAGTGACACATCAACATGCCAACTAGACATGTACACTCACACTTAATTACATTATTTGCAAAAAATACATTTACAAAACAAATAATAAGAATAGGAATTATCCAAGGTTGAGACACCTTATTCCTAACATTGATGAGATGATATCCTGCCAATTTGTGGTGACTTGGAATGAAAGGAGAGTCCTGATGAAAGGCATTACGTTCAAAATTAGTGAAGATGTCATTAGAAAAGCCAATGGGCTCCCCACCACTGGTTGTAAATGGAAGAAGGCCAACAGAACTCCTAACCAGGCAGGGTTGAACTAGTTCTTTTGTGGCCCTAATGAGAAACTTGTCGGCAAGAAAGGTGGATACAATGTGAAAGACCTCATATAATTCTAGCAAAAGATGTGCAAGATCATCATCAAGTATTTCGCACTCGAGGGTCGATATGGTGTTTTTTACTACTATCATCTTTTGTTCCTAAATCATCTTAGGCACAAGGATTTAATTTTTATTCCTTTCTTTTTACTCTACTCTATGGAAAGTAATGTTGGTGATGTGGTGGAAGCTAAGGCCCTAGGAAAAAAGTCAGTCATCCTCCACTAGGGGTCAATGTTTCGGCTCTAAAAATTCCATGTGCCCTTTTCTCACTGCCTAACATTTTTGTGCTAACTATCACCCAGTAGCAACCCAACCCCTTGCCTTTTGCATTCCAAGATCATGGCCTCCTCCCTCTTCCCTTTGGGTCAATGGGAAAATTCTACGATAAAAACCCTTCCATGATCTCTGACTTATGAAGCCTCCCCCACCTTGGATTCTCTAGGGGATAATAAAAGATAGAGGACCACGAAGGCCCCTAAGACCTCTGCCCTAATAAAAAAGCTACAAATATTGTCCTCAATCTTGATCTTGAGAGAGATGTTGACACCCAATAGCGTCAGACCCATTTCTCTAATATACTAGCTAAAGAGGGGGGAAAAGGATATAAATAATATGGTGGAAAGAGAGGAGACCTTCGTGGAGTTAGGAGACAAAAAGGGAATTGAAAGTAATGTTGAAGGAGGCTCTTCCTGCAAAGCCTCACAAAGTCCTAAAATGAACATCTCACCTTCCTCTTGTGTTAATTACCCCACCCCCCCCCCCCCCCCCCCCTCCGGTCCCCATAGAAAACAAATGCCCCCCATGTCCCCTTTATTGAGTCTAGGAAATGTCATCATGGAAGGGATCAAGAAAAGCAATGTTGTCTCTAGTCGCTTGGTAGGTAAGTTTAAAAACCAAATTTATGATCTAGAGAAGATGGTTATTTAGCCAAAGGAATAAATGGTGGGTTTAAGCAACCATCTCAAAGATATTAGTAAATGTGTGCTCAAAGTCATGCACGCCTCCACAACCACCTTCTGCCTACTCCATGAGAAGGCATCTAGAGGTATCTTTTACAAGGAATATGATGCACAGGAGCTTTCAAGGTTTCTTTGAGAAGAGTGGGAAGACATTCTATTGTCGAAGCAGTTGGAGAAAGGCAATTGATAGTTTTTATGTGGTTTTATCTGGATAACTATGCTAGCCTCGGGAGATGTTTTTACTTTTTTTACTATAGCCTTAGGACTAAGAATGTTAATTTTATTTACGGCCCTACATGGAATGATGTGGATATTATATTTTTTGCTAAGTACTCTATTTTGGACTATGGTAATTTTGGTTTTGATGATAAGTGGTGGTGGTGCTCTAAATTTCTTAAGCTAGTTTTTGATAGGGGTAGACTTACTGTTTTGTTCTACTCTTCTATGTGCTCTAGATACGATTAATACAATGTTAATCTATATCTAGTGTTTTTTTATTGTACCATGGGCCAACACCCTCTTGCTACTACTTTTTGTTAAAAATAACACATTTTTCCAATAAGATTGTTGTTCAAGGTACACATGAAAAAATAGGTAGCATAGCATCATAAAACCCATATTTTTTGAAGTACAAAACATGAATTACTTACAAAATTCCAATCAGACAATGAAATGCAATAAAATTGTGGGGGAATGCTAATTCTCAACCCACATAAATAAAGAAACTTATTTCAATTCAAAAGACAAAGAAAAATGAAAGATATAGAAAGCCCTACCTCACACAATGTTGAAAACATAGAAATGAGTAGTGGAAAATAAATTCTTCAGGAAAATGAAAATGACTCCAAAGAAGTGAGAGAATTTTTGGCATGAAGCCAATGAGCCACTACCCATGAGAATTTAGAAATGGGATCAAACACAATGAAGAAATTAGTGATTTTCTCCAAAATAGTTTGGAGCAAAATCCAATTTCTCTCAAAAGCAAAGTGAGGAAAAATGAATTTGTTTTCTGAATATAAAGTCACTTTTTGCCAAAAGGCCCAAAATAGACTAAAATAACATGACTTAAATAAATGATGCTTTTTACAATCTATACCATGAGCTCCCACTCTAGGTTTTCTTCCGCGTCGGCTACATTCGTTGTAGACAATGATCATTCTCCATTGTCTGGTTCTGTATCAAATACTGATGCACCTCCTCATGGTGTTGCATTTCCATTGTCTAGGAATGGTCAACATTTTGGGGGAAGGTCCCCCCTTTGATTGGGGATATTATCACAGGGGGTCATTCATTTGGAGATGGGGGATGTGGATCTCCCTCTATTGGGATGCTTGGTCCTTCTATTTCCAAATCTACTTCAGGTGGTTTGAAATGTGAAATCTCCCACGCATGCTCTCTACCTCTTGCGCACCCTTCCTCTGGTGCTATGGAGGGATTGGAGGAGGATGGGGCATCCCATTATCATGATGGGCTGACTCTGGGGCTGCTTTATTCCTCCACAAAGTTGCCTTCCTCCTGCCTTGTGTTTATTGTTTTGGCGGCATCTACCTCTATTTTTGTGACTAGGGTGAGTGATGTGGTTGGCACCTCTTCTTTGGGGGTTGATGGTCCTACTTCTAAGGCTTATGTGGGGTTGGCAGGGTCTTTTGCTAACATTGTTTCCAAGATGGTTGTGGTTGTGAAGGGATGTAGGGTTTCCACTGATAATGGGGCTTCCATTTCCCCGGTTCCTATTTGTGGGTCTTTATCTGTCAAGTTGTCCTTTGTTGTTGATAGAGATTTGATGTACAGTAATGAAATTTTTAAATCACACAGACTGATTTGCTAGTTTCGAGGTTTTTGACCTAGCCTTCCCCAACTGCATGATTGGGTTTCTCGTAGATGGGAACCAAAATTATCAGGTACTGTTAACATCTATCCAATGGAAAAAGGATTTTTCATTGCAAAATTCGATAATGTTATGGATCGAGCTAAAATCTTATGTGATTATTTCTTTTGTTGTGAGGATTAAAAATTTATGCTCATGGTAAAGCTGTGGCACCCTGATTTCAATCCTTCCACTGAAGTCTTTAGTACTATCCCTATTTGGGTCAAGCTCCCCAATCTGCCCCTTCATCTGGAGCATGATTCCATCCCTGAGGAAGTGGGTGGGGCTTTGGGGGAATTCTTGTCAATTGATAATGAGTTTGATAATATGTATCATTCTACGTTTTCTCGTATCTTGGTATAAATTGATACCTCGAAGGGCCTCCCAGCTGAAATTAAAAATGAATCATCATTGGGACCTTGAATCCAATAGCTTGACTTTGAAGGCATTCCTTTTAGATGTCAAAAATGTTTTAAGACTGGTCATATATCTTCCCAATGTGGCTTAATTACCAAGAAGAATAAATCTTATCCTTCTTGGTGGAAGGGTGCTTCTACCCAACATTACACTTTCTTGAAAAGATCCTCTCACCCTGAGATGGAGGCTGCTTGTGATATTGGCAATCCTCAGCTTGGTGGTGAGAAGGTTGGTCTATGTCATGATATTAATGTTCCTGAAGTGTCTGTTAGGGTTGTTGGCTTTGTCCCTTTCCTGGTTGCTGGAACAGATGCTTCTCTTTCTATGTTGGGTGATACCAGAATTTCTTTTAATTCGATGGGTGTTGGCTTTCCTATAAATGTTGGTATTTTATTAGGTGTTGGATCTGACATTACAGTTCCTTTTCTTGATCGCTCTTTGGCTGAATCTAATGGCGGCCATGCATTGGTTGTTTCTCTGGAAGACTCAAACCCACTTTTGGGGGTTGGATCTCCAACTTAGGAATCATTGTGCTAGCAGGATAAGGTTTCTAGTGTTGAAGAAGGATAGATTACAATTAAAGCCAAAAATTCTAAGAAATCATCCCCGTCTTTTGACATGACCCTGCGATCTCATTTGAAGGCGACAAAAAGATAGTTCGTTTATCTTTCGATGTGGATTTCCAATGTTTTATCTTATGCAGTGGTTTGGATTTTTATTTGGCTCAGTTCTTTTGGGTGGTTTCTTGGGGATAGTGGCATTTTGTTATGGCTGATGTGTTGTGTATGGTTTCCTCCTATTTCTCTATCTTAAGCTTTTTCTTTGTACAGGGTTTTGGGTCCCTTCAAAACCTGTTGTTACCATTAATCAAAACATGACTTAAATAAATTAAATCAAACTATAAACTTCCCAAAAATCTAATTGGATAAATTAATCTAATTCTAATTAAATGGAATTCAACTACCAAAAATTAGCGAGTAAATAAAAATAACCCCAAAACATAAAAAAATAGCATTTAATCTATAACTCTTTCACAAAAATTGTGGGAAGTCTAAATGTATAGACATATATACTAGTCTATCACAATATGCATACAAAGTCTATATTTACATACACTTACTAGAGGTATAATAATCAATAACAGATACATCATCCATATAGGGATTATATTGGCTAAATTGTGAAAGGCTAGTGAAACTATCCCCTATGCCACTGCCAAGGATATGACATGCTCATACCTGCAACTTAGGTAGAATGATGTCTAATACCTATTCACTATAACATGCACACATCAAGTGCAACCAATCAATATAAATAGCCAAAGAAAAAGTAAATAATCAAAGTATGCCTAATGGAATAGTTATGCTCTAGTGATGTAATCATTTGTATGTATAAGAATGTCACAACCTCATCATTCCATATATAATCCATAATATACATAATCATTTAAATTGAACATTTTATTTAAATTAAGCTATTAAATTAATTATTATGCAATATTTAAATCATAAAGTAGTGAAAAACTCAAATCAAATATCCATCAGCACAAAGACACAATATAACATAGGAAATCAATTATAATCATCATAATAACATAATAACATAATTCAATTTTATATATAGATGTCAACATAGATATTGAAATTAGCTTTGTGGGTTGTTGGGATCTCGTCTAGGGCTTCTCCTCCCGTTGGTTCCTTGCATTCGATTGGGAAGTTCCAGTCTTCGCCGGATGTTCGAGATCCTAGGGCTCACCGGTTGCTGGGGTCTTGGCTAGGTTTTTTCCTTCTGCTGGAGTTTTACAGTCGGTTAGAAGGGTCTCGTCGGCCGCTGGTGTGTTTCTGGTAGCTGTTGATGGGGCTCTAGAGGTTTTGTTGGCTGCTGGTGTGGTTTTTCTTGCAGAAGTTGGGGTTTCTTCTTCTATTGGCTTCTCTTCTAGTCCCTTGCTAGCTGTTGGAACTTCTCAGTCTATGAGTGTCTCATGGCCTGTTGGGGGTTCAACATCTAGTTTTGTTCATCTTGGTGGTGCTGGAGTGCCTAAGGGGAAATTATCATATGCTAGTATGGTTTCTACCGGTGCCTTAACCACTCACTTTGGTGGGGTTGGGATTGGTGGTGGTTTGGGTTTCGCTAAGGGACCTTTTCCTATCTTGAATCCTATCCAGATCTCCTTGGATGAAGAAGTGGTGAAAGATATTGAGTGTTCTTCCTCTGATTTTTCTTCTCTTGGTGTGATTTGTCACTTTTTGGGTTTGTGGTCAAGCCTTGTTGATTTTCACTAGTGGATTTCTTCTCATTGGGAACCTATTATTTCTGGTACTGTTCATATTTTCCCTATGGCTAGGGGGTTTTTTACTGCTACTTTCAATAATGTTGAAGATAGAAAGTTGATTATGTGTAATCACTCTTTCTCTTGGGATAATCATTATATGCTGGTTATAAAACCTTGGTTTCCTAATTTTTCCCCCTCTTCTGAAATCTTTAACAAGATTCTAATTTGGGTGAGGATCCCCTATCTTCCCCTTCATCTTTGGGTTGATTCCCTATTTGAAGCGGTGGGAAAGGCTCTTGGAGACTTTCTGATGGTGGATTAAGAGTCATCTAATATTATGCACTCGACTTATGCGCGTATACTAGTAGAGATAGATATCTCTAAGGGGTTACCATAAAATATTAAGTTAGAGTACTCAAAGACTTCTTGGATTCAAACTTTGGACTATGAAGGGCTTCCTTTCAGATGTAGGAAGTGTTTTAAAATGGGTCACTTGGCGGCCCAGTGCGGATTATAGAGGACTAAGACCAAAAGGTTTGCTTCTTTGTGGAAGGGTGCTTCTTGTAATCATTATACAGTACTTAAGAAAAATATTGATCTTGTAGAGAATGTTGGTCCTGAGTATGTTCCTCCTATTGGAATTGTTCCTTTGGGGTCTATTATCACCACTGCTGGTAGTTCTGAGATTGTTCAATCTGCTGGTGTTTCTTCTGTTAGCACTATTTTTGTTGTGTCTAATGGTATTTATCCCAATAAATCTACTGTTGTTGGGGTTATTCTTGTTGGTTCTGGTCTTGTTGGGTCCACTAAACAATTTGTTGGTGTTTCTGCTAGCATTATTCCTGTTGGATTTATTGCTCCCAGTAATTCTTTTATTGCTGGTGTTCCTCCTATTGGTTCTAGTCTTGTTGGGTCTACTATCATCTTTGCTGGTAGCTATGGTGTTGGACAGTCTGCAAGTGTCTTTTCTGTTGGTTATGTTCTTGTTGGGTCTGTTGGTTTCCTTCCAGCTAGTTTTGCTTTGGCTAGCCTTTCTATTGCTGAGGAGAATTATGGACCTAGTGTTTCTCCCTTGCGTATGGAGGCAGGTCCCTTGGTTGGTTATGTCTAGACTTCTTCTTTTTCTTCTCTCTTGAGACATTCCTCTCAAGACTGGCAGGAGAAGGCTTCTTTAGTAGAGGAGGGGTGGACCCCAGTTACTAGTAAATATCATAAAAAGTCATGTCTTCAATTTGATATGACTCTCCTCTCCTAGAAGAAGGGAGGTAATGGAAAATCTTAGTTTTTGTCTTGGGCTGCTTCCCTTTGCTTGTTTATAGTGTTCTTTCTTGGCTGGCTAGGGGCTTTTAGCTGGTCTTCTCTCTTTAGTAGTGTTTCTTTGTGAGGGATTTGGGGTGTCTGGGCTTTTGTTTTGGCTAGACTAATGTATTTATGGAACTCTTATAGTTTTATCTTAAGTTCTAGTATTGTATAGGGTTTTGGGGTCCCTTCAAAAATTGTTGTTACCTTAATCAAAAACATAATCCAATTTTATCAAATACAAAATACACCAAATATCATCATAAAGCATCGTGTCACATACTAAAAGAATCATCATAAAGATATGATTAAACTGGTAAGAAATAGCATAATCTAATGAGTAAAAGTATGAACATGTGTCGTAGTAGAGGACAATCAACATGTTTCGACCGAAGCCAGTTTCGGTCAGGCCATATTCGGTTTAATTGTGTCTGTCTGAATACAAGTGGCATCCATGTGGTGCCACACGGTGCCGGGTGGCATCGATGTGGCACCATTATTTCCATCAGAACAAGTTCGGTCGAACCAGTTTTGGCCGGACCATGTTTTGGTTAGACCATGTTTTGACTAAAATGTAGAAAACCTATATATTCTCTCCATAGGCTCTAAGCACCTCATTTCAACTGTAGCGGCTTCCAGAGATTGTGGAGCGCTCTTGAGATTTTTGGTCAGACCATGTAGGTTTTTTCTTTATTATTTTTTTAATATTTTTTTAAGTTTTTTAATACATATACGCATATTAAATTATTTAATGATTATTAGAATAATTTGTAGTTATGTTAGATTTTTAAAATTAATTAATATGTTTTATAATGTAATTTTTTTGTTAAATGATATATAATTAACTTATTAAACCTAATTAATTTGATTAACCTTAATTAATATGTAGTTAATCTATTAAAAATTAGTTAACCTTATTTAACATAGTTAGATCATTAGTTAACCATAGTTGAAATCTACTTGACTTAGTTAATCGTAGTTAACCTTAGTTAAGTTAGTCAAATTTTGTTAATCTAGTTAACCTTAGCTCTATCTTATTCAAATTTAGTTAACGTAGTTAACCATAATTCTAACCTATACAAAATTAATTTTAACCTTAGTTAGTTTCATATTTCAAACTTAGTTAACTTAGTCAAATTTAGATAACCTATTTAACCATACTTGAACAAACATAGTTAACCTAGTCAACATAGTTAACTTAGTGAAACTTAGTTAACCTAATCAACCTTGATGTACTTCAAACCTACTTAACTTAGTTAACGTAGTGAAATTTAGTTAACCTAGTTAGTTCCATACTTCAAACCTAGTTAATTTATAGAATAACTAACCATGTACATTTATGTTTTATTTATGTGAGTTATAGAAATGTGATTTGTGTACATGTAAACACACATACATATATAAATTTATGCTTCAATTATAAATATCATTCATTTTTTTGTCATGTTTAGATTAATTTGTAACATATTTAATTAAATTAAATGTTAATGTAAAATGTAACAAACACTTTGAATCATATCAAACATTAGAAATTCATTCCCATATAATTTATGTTACATGTAAAAACATTAGTAGATACATAGTTCAGATAGAACTAACCATAATTGAAATCTAGTTGACTTAGTTAACCGTAGTTAACCTAGTTAATTGTAGAACTAACCTAGTTAACCTTAGTTAATTTAGTCAAATTTATCAAACTAACCTAGTTAACCTTAGCTAGAGATATTATTCAAATTTAGTTAACGTAGTTAACCATGTGTAATTCAAACCTATTCAAAATTACTTAAATAAATAGGTAGTTAGTTCCATATATTTCAAACTTAGTTTTAAAACTTAGTCAAACTTAGATAACCTAGTTAACCATACTTGACCAAACATAACTTTAACCTAGTCAACCTAGTTAACCTAGTCTTGAAATTAGTTAAAACCTAGTGAAATTTAGTTAACCTCTAGCTAGTTTCATTCTTCAAACCTAGTTAATCTAGAATAACTAACCATGCATGTACATTTTTTAACGTTATTTATATGTTTGAAAGTTGTACAAATTTGTGATTTACATGTATATGTACACATGTACGTGCATTTAAATATGCTTTAATTATAAATATCATTCAGTTTTTTGTCATGTTTCTAGATTAAATCTACATAAATTTAAATTTCAAGTTAATTTGTAAAATGTAACAAATTCACTTTCAATCATTTCAAAAATTACATGTTTAATTAAATTCCCATATATATATATATATATATATATATAACGAACTACATTTAAAAACATCACTATACATGTGTATTTTAGGTACAGTTAACCATACTTCAAACCTAGAACTAACCAAGTTACTTTTATTTCCTAGTTTTAATGAACTAGTTAACAGGTAGTCATTTACTTAGAACTAACCTAGTTAAGTTCCACGTGTACTTCAAACCTAGTTAACAGGTCTAGTCTTGAATATAATGAGCCATATGTATACTTCAGATATCATTCATTTTTTTGTCATGTTGAACTTTTAAATTGTGTACAAGATATTGCATGACCTATATATAGTTTTTAAAAATTCTCTAGATGATCATAACATGTGTACATGCACATGCTTTAAAAATTAGATTATTTTTTAAATATTGTACATATATTTGTATGCATGTGCAAAGATTTATATACATCTACATGTCTACATACATTCACATATATAGTTTCTCTATATCATACATGGCACCTTGTTCTGGGGCAGCATCTGCATCATAAGGAGATGCTAGGGTTTTAGGGTTTAAAATAAATATTTAATTTATTTAAGGATTGCGACATAATTTATTAATAATTAAATAATAAATTGGAGGAAAAATAATTTAAATTAGATTCAAATACTTTTGGGAGGGATTCTTTAATTAAATGTCTTTAATTAAAAGAAGAGAAGGGATAATGACAATAAAAATTAATTAGTTAATGATGATATCATTAGGGGTTTTTGCAAATTAAAATATTTAATTTGGCAAAGGGATTTTAGGTGTCGACATTTTTCCCCTCTTTGATGTGATGTCGCAACTGGCATGACATCAAAGACAAGAAAATAAGATGCCCTGGGCTAGAATAGAAGATAAGGGGTTGTGCCCCCTCGAGAAAATAATGCAAAGAGGAAAATTTGGGGAATTTTCTCGAAAAGGACACAAGCGGGAAGGAGGAGAGGGGAAGGAGGATAAACAATGACCTTCCAAGAGAAAAGATGCATGAATGGAATATGCAATATGCAGGATGCGGGATGAAGCAATATGAAAGATGCAAGATGCAACATTAATCTATATGATGCAGGATGAGGGGGATTTGGGGAGCTTGTTGTGTAAATGTGGAGAGCAAAACCTAGTTTGATATATAAATGCTAGACCTGCCAAGGTTACTGGGAACTCAAGGCCATGTCACCAGTGTTGCATAGGCCTGACACAAAAAGACACGCAAGGGCTGCCCCAGCATCATGAATGAATCCAGAAGGAGGCATGGTAGAAACGATGTTGGAGAACCCACAAACAAACAACATTTTCCAAATGCACCATGTAACCCAGAAGATCACATGTGAAACATGCAAGGGTCATATCTGACTTCAACTCACACGTAGAAGCAAAAGATTAAAAGACCTTGCCCCAGATTTCCCTCATTCGCAGTGCACCATGACATAAAGGATCGTGGTGACTTTGAGGAGAGGAACAATGAGAAGCCATAAAAGATGAACAAGATCCAAAGGACAAAATCCAAGACCAAAGTGATAAATCCACAAAATGTCATTTTCCAAGGAGAAGGATTGATTTGAGTGATGGGGGGAAGGTTAGGTCAGAACGTGAGGAAGGATACATCCTACACAGACCTAGTTTGATTGATGGAAGATTAGGTCGGATAGGAGGAAGGATACATCCTCAAGGACCCATTAGATGAGGAGAATGTTGTGTTTTTCATTGGAAAATGATGATTCAAGGATAATCATGAGATCAAAGATAATTGACAAAAGATGTTGTTGAAGTACAAGACTAGGTGGGACAATGTTATCTGATCAAAGTTGTTGCAGGACTAACAAGGAAATGTACAACAAGATGAGACAATATGTACACTGAACAGGGAGATATTTACACTAGATATGTACAGAAGCTCAGGGATTGGGATGGGAGGATCTCACTATACAGGATAGGCTTGTGGATAGAGCACCTTGGGAGTGATGGGCTGGTGGTGGGGATGGGGATTGGATAAAGAGGATTTGGGATCGGGATTGGGATGGGTGGTAGTTTGATAGATAATGACTCAGTCCACTATGAATGGCATCTGTTTCTAGGTTTTCACCAACATAGTTGTCCAAGGCACTTGAATTTCCAAGTTTTCACCATTGGACGATTATTTTTCTTTATTTTTTTGCTTTTTGATTTTTTTTTATTTTTTTGTATTTTTCTAATTTTTATGGATTTTATGGATTTTACAGGATCTAGTTCAAGCATAAAACCTCTTTAGATGTATGATGTTGATAGGATCATTCAAGGGCTCACCTTCTAGTGTTGATAACTAATAGGCTTCAGAGCCAAAGCATGTTGTGACAACATAAGGACCTAACCAAGTAGGTTCAAACATGCATTTTTTCTCACGATATGCTTGTACTTTCTAATTTTCTTTGAGCACCATGTTGCCCACTTGGAATTTTCTTGGATGAACCTTTTTGTTATAGCTCCTTTTGAGTCAGTTTTGGTATACAACTAGGTGATCATATGCTTGTTGCCTCTTTTAATCTAATAGATCAAGCTGTGTGAGGCATGCCATGTGATAGTCTTCATCTGTGGTGTAGTTCTTCATGGATACTCACAATGATGGGAGCTCGACCTCAATGGGTAGAATTAATTTGGCACCATATATAAGGGAGTATGGGGTGGTGCCTATGGGAGTGCGATAAGAAGTATGATAGGCCTAGAGGGTGGGATTTATTTGGAGGTGCCAGTCATGACTAGAATCATTGACAACCTTATTGAGGATTTTCAGGATGGTTTTATTGGTTGCCTCAACTTGGTCATTTCCTTGGGGGAAGTATGGGCTGGAAAATCGATGGTGGATGTGGAGTCTGGCACATAGATCATCCACATGCTGGTTTTCAAAAGGTATGCCATGATCTATGAAGATGATGGAAGGGATTCCAAAGTGGCAAATGATATGGTATAGGATGAACTCGAATATCTGAATGCCAGTAGTGAGAATGAGCGGCATTTCTTCAACCCACTTTGTAAAGTATTTTGTGGTTGTTATGATATATTTATTTCCATCTGAGGAAATCAAAGTGATTAACCTAATGAGGTCAAAGCCCCAACATGAAAATGGCCATGGTGGTGCAATAGGCTGCAAGTCTTGAGCTGGAGCATCAATTAGATTGGCATGTTGCTGACATGGTAGGCATTTCTTCATGAATTCACAGGTATCATTCTCCATTGTTGGCCAATAATACCTGACTCTAAGAAGCTTCTTTTATAGGACCATTACACTCATGTGTGCACTAAAAATTATAGCGTGTACCTCTTGTAAAGCTAGGATGACCTCATTTGAATCTAAACACCTAGAGAGGATATTATGATATCCTCGATGATAAAGGGTGTTGGCTACAAGAGTGTAGCGGGAAGCTCTGTGAATTAGGTTTTGACATTGTGTGTTTGTGAGGTGGGGAGATATGATACCATTTTTAAGATATGCATGAATGTCATGGTACTGTGGGGACTACGGACCAACCAAGACGCACACCATTTATGAATCAGTGTTCTCATAAGCAGGCGTGTGTAGGTACTCAACTAAGAATTCATACTGTGAAGAGTCTTGCGAGATTTTCAGTAGGAATCTGATGGTTTCCATTGTGTTGGTTACTTTATTCCATAGCCTTGGTATCTATGTGAACTGTAGCCTTAGGAAGTGATCTTTCAATCTATCTACCTATTCCTTGTACGGTAGAATCTTGTCACCCTATGTTTGGAATTCCTCTAGGACTTGCTTGATTATCAGTTGTGAATCTCCAAACACTTGTAGTTCTATAATGTTCCACTAGATAGCTATTTTGAGGCCTGAGATGAGTGTCTCATACTCTACAATGTTGTTGGTGCAAGGGAATCCCAATTTAAATGATTTAGGAATGTAGTCACCTTGAGGTGTGAAAAATAGGATTCATGCCCCTGATCCATGTGATGTGTAGGAGCCATCAAAGTATAGCTTCCATGTTGGTTGTTCTATGATCATGCATAGATTTTCATTGGGAAATTTCATTATCATAGGATATGCATCTATCAGTGGTGCTTTTGCTAGCTGATCGGAAATGAATTTCCCCTTCATTTTTTTCTGATCTATGTATTGGATATCAAACTCATTCAGCAACATGACCTATTTCACCATTCGCCATGTTAATTTTGTCCTTGATAGAAGATACTTGAGTGGGTCCACCTTTGAGATGAGCTTGATGGTGTGGCTAAGCATATAATGTCTAATCTTTTGAGTGGAAAATACCACCACGAGGCATGCTTTTTCCATTGGTGAGTAGTTGATTTCATAGCTGACAAGAGTTTGACTGATATAATAGATGGATCGCTCTTTGTTTTTGTCATCAAGTTGTGCTAATAGTGCCCCCAAGGTTGGAGTAGTTGCTGAGATTTATAAGATCAGAGGGCATCCTAGGACTAGTGGTACAAGGATGGGAGAGTTAGCTAGATATTATCTTAGCTTCTCAAATCTTCTTTAGTAGATAGGATACCATTTGAAGCTTGTGTCTTTGTGAAGTAGATGCATGAAAGCTTGGCACTTGTCTGCCAATTGTGATATGAAGCGATGCATTGATTACAGTTTACCTTGCAAGCTTCTGAGCTATTTGAGTGTTCTGAGAGGAGGCATTTCTATTATGGCTTTGACCTTTTTGGGATCAATCTTTATGCCACGCCATGATACGATGAGGCCTAGTAAATTTCCAGATGTTACACAAAAGATACACTTCTTTGGATTTAGCTTTAGACCATAATGATGTAGATGGTCGAACACACTTTCAAGGATGTCAAGGTGTTCACATCATGTCTTGGATTTTGCAAGGATATCATCTACATAATCTTCTAGGATCTTGTGTATCATAAGATGGAAGATAGTTTTCATTTCCCACTAATAGGTGGCCCCTATATTCTTTAGCCCAATGGAATCATATTGTAGCAAAAAGTACCCCATGGTGTGGTGAACATTGTTTTGTGTTGATCTTCCTCTCTTATTCTAATCTGATTATACCCTGAGAATCCATCCATGAGTGACAACATCTCATGTCATGTTGTGAGATCCACTATCATGTCAATGTTGGGTAAGGGGAAATCATCCTTGGGATATGCTTCATTCAAGTCCCTAAAGTCTGTGCAGATTCTGATCTCTCCTAAAGGTTTAGTGACAAGCACCATATTTGAGATCCACTCTAAATAGTTGATATCTCTGATGATTTTTTCTTGTAAGAGCTTCTCTAGTTCTATCTTTACCAGTAAGGCCACCTTAGGATGCATTTTTCAAAGTTTTTTCTTTACTGGCTTGGCATTAGGATCCACTACAAGATTGTGAACAACTAGATTGGGATCAAGTCTTGGTATGTGTGCATATGACCATGAAAAATTGATAGTATCTTCTTGGAGGGGTGTTGTGAAATCCATTTCTTTAGCTTCGGTCAGAGATGTGGTGATGTAGGTGATCCTTGGGTATTCTTTTGTGCCCAAGTTGACTGGCTTTGTTTCCTCGATGATGATTGATGATTTCTATGGTCTATAATCTTGTATGGGAGGAAGAGGTAAGTCTTCATCCTCTAATGCCTCAAAGAGATTTTCACTAGAAGATACGTCCATTATTTTTTCTTTTTTAGAGTTAGAATGCACCCTAGAGGGGTTTTCACATAAGGACCCATTCTTTTCTTTTTCTTTTTCAATTTTTTAGCTAAAGATATTCTCTTCCCCAAAGTATCCTTTAGGGTAGAGCTTACAGACATGATTTTATTCTTGTTCTTGATCTTATCATTGGCCTGATGCTCCCATGAATCTAAGGTGTGTGTTTGTGCTTTGGAATTCATTGATATGCATTACACTTGGTTGATCCCAACCTATGAGTTTGGGTTGGATGAGGGTAAGTTCAATGATGTTAATGGCGAGTTTATGGAGGATAGAATTTCCTAGGAGGGTATCATCATCAAAGATGTCATCGTAGGATTTATTTTCTTCCTCTTCATGGATGTCTTTGATTTCTACAAGATCATCCAAGATATTCAAGAGGGGAATGTTGGGCAAGTTAGTACCCCCAAATGTGGTATTTGGTCCTTGTACGTGTAGGCAAGGGGTATTAAAGCCAAGGCCTTGATGCTTTGGATTTTTTGAGGCTTTGATTAAATCTTTGTTGCCACCTTCTTGTGGTCCTAGACCACTGCCTTGGTATTTCCATTGCTTTGTAGCATATTTATGTGATGAAGGATATTTCTTATTGAATTATGGGAGGAGCTCAGTGTCAAGAGGTGGGGGATCTCTGTATAGCCATCGGTTGATGTTAGGGTCCATCTCGATATTGTTTATGATTCCATTGGAAACAAAAAGTCAATGGCCCTAACTCCTTTATTTCATGATCAACTAGAGTAGGGTTTCTTTGGTGGCTTGGGCACCCTTGTGTATGTGCATCAAGTGGGAGGTCCTCTACTAAAAATGCATCATTTAGGCTATACTCACCTTAGCCCATGTTGTTGATTTTGACAGAGAAAAGAGTGGAGGCTAGGATAGTCTCTATATTGCTATGGGATCGAGATGAAATAGCAATGGAAGTGCCAATGTCAGTTCCAGGGCAATGGTTATAACGGGGGAATGATGCTTCCATCGCATGACAATTTGCAAAGGGTTGGAGATCTGCATGGATGGTAATCTAAGTTCCTTGATGTGAAAATTTGAGGCACTGGTGATAAGTATATGGTATGGATTTGATGGAATAGATACATGGTCAGCTAAGGAGGATGTTATATGGTAGGTCTAGATTAACAACATGGTAGATGGTGTCTTGAATAGTTGGGCCCAGCTTGATTGGAAAAATATTGGTACCTTCAAAGGTATGCTCCAAGTTATCATATGCCTTGATGGTGATAACATCATATGATATATGGGCCTCTGTGAATCCCACTTGCTGAATGAATGTCAAAGGGCACAAGTTTAGGGTTGAGCCATTATATATCATGACCCTTTTGATAGCAAAGTCTCTGACCATGATGGCGATACTGAGAGGGAGATTATGGTCAGGCTCAACAGATGGTATGTCAGATGGTTTGAAGGAAAGGGCACATGATGCTAATAGGTGGCCCACAAGGTTCTCAAACTGGATGGTATTAATGTTTGTGGGGACATTTCCTTCTTGGAGGGCTCAGTTGAAGATCCCTTGATGGATGGGTGAAGTACGGAGAAGGTCAAGGATGGAGATTTGGGCAGGTGTATTCCCAATGCATTCTAGAAGGTTATATTGTGCATTGTGAGTGGGCCTAGGATTAGTACCGGTGACCGATATTTGGCCTCTTCATGTGGTAACAACGCATTGACTATCTTCCTCCTTGACATGGATGACATTGACAGTGGCTTCAACTTGGGTTATGCATCTGAAAAATTTGTCATAGTTGATGTGGGCAGTAGTATAGTCTTTATGGTCATCATGGTCTCCTTGTTTGGCCTTGCCTTGGTTCTAGGGTGGAGGATTGGTATTTACTTAGTTCTTCCCAGCATTGTGTTGAGGGAAAACATTCTGATAGATTTGTAGATTGACATTAGGCAAAGGTTGGGCTAGTTTGTCCACTTGGATCTCTTTTCCATCAATGAGATCTTGTATATAGTGCTTCAGTTTCATGCACCTGAGGGTAGTGTGTTCTTTAACCTGATGATAGTCACAAGCCTTATGATCTTTGTTACACGTTGGCTTGGGAGTTGCATCATCGAATTGTTGAGTTGGAGGATAGGTAATCATATTAGCTTTGGCCATTAGATAGAAGATCACGTCCAATGGCTCACCAAGAGGGGTGAAGGTTATTTTTTGATGAGTTTGGACTCGAGGCCTATTCTAAGTTGGCGTAACGGATATGGAATTGGCCTGATTTTCTTGGTTGCCTTAGTTTTCTTTTTTTTGATAATTTTTCATTGGTTGCTAATTGATTTGAGGTTATTTTTGTTGATATGCAGGAGGAGGTGTAGGATTGGACACAACAATTTGGACGTGCTTAGTGTCGGTGGCTCCATCTATGATAGCATTTTTGTTTCTATATTACTAGTGAGGCTTGTCATTACCGGGTTTTCTATGTGACTCATATTTGTAGTTTTGGATGGTTCCTTCATCTAAGAGACCTCTTTTGATGTCTATCCCTTTGCCTTTGATGTCTTGATAGGTTTGCATGCAGTTCATCCTCATGAAATGGGATAGTTTAGGATGCAGGTTATCAATGAAGATTTTGGTGAGTTTTTTCTCAGGTGGTTGATATGATAACCTTGCAGTGAGCTTTTTCCATCATTGCAAGTAATCAGCTAGGCTCTCACCTCCTTCTTTCTTTGAGATGAAAAGGTCTAATAATGACAACTCATTCTCAATGTTATGGACATACTGGGAAACAAACTTCTCAAAGAGTTCTACAAAGGTTGTGATGGTCCCATAGGGTATCTTGTAAAACCACTCTATAGCAATTCCTCCCAAGCTCTTGGGGAATAGGCACATGAGGAAATTGTCACTGTATGCCACTTCTTGGTAAGCCATATAGAGTTCTTTTGTTAGAATTGAGTAATACTGAGAGGAGGGTGAATCAATATACAACACTTTAAATTAAACTTAAAATAATTCCAAATAAACCATATGATTTTTTAAATGAAAAGAACATAAATAAATAAGACATAACTCATAACACCATTATTTGTTTTTGAGGAAACCCTGGCCAAGGGAAAACACCAGTAGGGATGGTACCCACAACTATGCACTAAAGTATAATGTCCCTATTAGGAGATGTAGCCCTATTAGGAGCTGAGTATTACATAGTACATTTCCTTATTAGAGGAATATTAAACCTATTAAAGGTATACAAAAACCCTATTAAAGGTATAGTGAGCTTACAACTCTTAAAATCAATAACTCAGTTATAAAGTGTTCTTTAAGAATGAACAATACAAGCATCTTCTATGCTTTGATAGTTCCAGTTATAGCTCTCAATATCCTCTATTAACCTCTGATCTCGCATCTTCCATCAACCATTACTGATATCCCAAACTTGCATCCATATCTCACATATCCCATCTATATCATATATCGCTTTCACAAAACATTCTTCATTTATATGTATTATATCATTCAGTCGGCTGTCAAATACAATGAAAAACATAATAATTAATAATGAAAACAATAAATACTCAATCAAAAATCTTGTATTACCAAAGTGTCAGAAATATACAATCTTTATCTAACTTAGCACGTTACCATTCCATTTTGCATTCCCTTAATCATCGCAATTGTTCATATGCCTGGTTTCATTGTTCCTTTGTCTTTGCATATCTCCATATCACTGTAACTTACTGATATCAATACCAAATCACAAGTGATCTTAAGTTAAGGTCATATACATCCTATAATTTCTTCCTCTAATCTCTCAAGCTATCATCTATCATATATTGTCTTCAATGTCCAAAATAGTTCTGCAGTATTTTGTAAATATAATTCCATACTTAGTCATTTTCATCACTGTGTCTTCAACACTCATACTTACTTCATGAGATCACTATAACATATGTGTTTCCATAAATGAAAACCCTCAAGTGATTCATAGTCCTCTCAAAACACCACTTTCCAACAATCTCTCCCTTTGGCATTGATGGCAACACTTAGCGAAAAATCACTAAGTGTCCAAAACACTAACTGTACTCTTCCTTCTTTTTCTTTTCTATATACATATATATATTCCCTTTTTTTAATTTACACTTTTCTTTTCTTTTCATTTACTTCTTCTCATTTTTCTTCTTCTCTCCCTTTGACATCAATGGCAAAGGTATACCAAAAGCTGCAAAATTTACAAAAAAGTGGAACTTAGTGCTTTCTCACCAGTTTCAGAATATCTTGGAAGAAAAATTTCAAGTTCTTCACTTCATCAATCCATGATTTGATCAAAAATTCAGTGACATGAATTAGGCCATTCAATGCATAGGATTAAGTCTTTGTTTCCTGCAATTCAGTGGGTATAGAGTTGGTCATTGAATCACCAATCTTCTCCATCTCAATGAGATGTGCTTCAAGAATTGATAGCTTAGGAGTGATTAAACTCTTCAAAAAACCAAATCTTGTCATTACTCTCCCTTTCTCTATATCCAATACATTTACCTTATCCAATATTTTTTATGTCTTCGTGTCCATCTCTAATACAGTTTGTGAGGAGGTCTCACAATTTTCCATAGTACTATCCAAAGTAGCCATGTCCTTAGCTATTATATCATCAATGTTCTTGATGTTTCTAAGAGCGTTAATGCAATAGCTATACAGCTTCCTTCCTTGTGCAACACAACTCTTGGCCTTAGATGTAGTTATTTTTAGAATTCCCAAGTCCCATGAAGTAGACTAGCATACTTCCTTCAACTTTTTCTCTAAATATCTCTTCTCTGCCTTTTCCTCTATGATCTTCACTAGGGACTCATAGTAACTATCAAAGTTGTCTAATGCCATGTTAAGGTTCTCATCATCATGTTTTCCTTGAAATACAAGAGGTATAGGGAGTATTTTATTCATTGTATCAACTGCCCTAGTAATTACCTTAATATTTTTTCACCTTTATGTTCTAACCTTTATTTTGCCTTAGCAAATGCCATGAAGGATAATCTCATCAATTCATCCTCGTCCATTTTCTCAACATCAGTGTTCATAGGTTTGTCCATACTTTCCAACAATAAAGTGGTGGAAGTATCAGGTTCTTGTTTTATTTCAATTCTTACCTCTTCTTCTTTACCTGTCCCTATCTCTTCTCTTTGTTCTTCATCTTGTTGTCCTTCCTCTTTCTGTCCTTTTTCTTCCTATTTTTCTTCTTTATGTCCTTCCTATTTTTGTCCTTCCTCTTCTTCTGTCACTGCACTATCCATGTTTCCTTGAAATGGATCATTTTCATCAAGTGTGGTGTCAAGAGTCATAGGCACACTAGCAACAAAGAAGTATGGTTTCTTGACAACTTCTAATTCGCCTCCTTCCATGGTGTCCTCATCTAACTTAGAGATTTCTCCTATTCCTATAGGTGTGGGCTTGGTAGCCTTAGGAGGTAAATCTTTCTCAGGAATGTCGCTCATCAATATTTGATCCAGTGTCTTCTATGTGTTCTCAATGACCTCATCATATTTTCTACCCATTATCTTCACAACTCTAGCTTTAGTTCTCAATAGGGGTTTGAGCTCCTTAATTATTTTCTCTTTCATGTATAGAGACTACAAGCAACATATCTTCAATGGATTTGTTTCTTATTTTTTTATCCTCTGATTGTGCAAGTTGTTTTCTTATTTATAACTTGTCATACAAGTCTTTAGGAATACTGCCTTCAATCTCCAATAAATTCTTTTTATAAACCAGTTTCTGTTAAGAGTATTTGTTAAGAGTCTTCAAGTTACCATCTCATGTTATCCTTTTCTACAATATTTTAATGTCTGGTTTCCATAGGTTCTATGTTTTCTTTTGTTCTACTTTCTCTTCTTTCTTCTCCATTCCCTTATCCTCTTTTCTCTTTTCTTCCACTTCAATCTTTTGTTTCTTGGGGCTATTAGGTTTGTTTGATCTGGTAGATCTCATAGGTGTGCTCAAAGGTGCATCTTCTTATGCTATCTTTTCAAGAGTGATAGATGTAATACCCCAAAAATGGGCTATAGGTTCATTAACCTCCTACATCATCAAATCGAACGAAATCAACATCAAAATCCTAACCTAAGGCACATCTTCACATTATCGAATTTAATTGATTATCCTAAATTCTGCATTGGAGAATATTCTTAGAAATATTCCTAATTTATCATAATTATCTTTAATTTAATAATTATTTGGCGATAAATCATATTTATCCTAAAGTTGATTAATTGAATATGATGAATATTTAATTAATTAATTTAATTCTACCACTTAATTATTTAATTAAATTTAATTATATTTATTCCTAATTATTATTATTTGAATTTGACAATAAATCAAAATTCCTATCATTAATTGATTAAATTCTTATTTAATTAATTAAAGCAAGTTGTCATATTTAATGATATTATTTTTGAATAAAAGTTTGATTTTAATAATTGATTAACCAATAAATCAATTGTTATTTTTAATTCTAAAAATCAATTAAGTGGAAAATAAATCACTTTATTTATTAAATTAATTCATATTAAATCATGCACAATCATAAAAGTGATCAACTTTAAAACAATTGCTAATTTCAATTTGTAAACTTTCTAAAACTCAACATCTAATGATGAGTTGAAAAAGAGAACTAAAGCTCTATTTTGAGATAAAAACTGCTTTTGCATGATTTTATGAATTATTTATTCTTAATTTCATGTTAACTCAAAAATCAACCTAAGTGATTTATGGCTTTTTCCATGCATCCCCAAAGCCCTGGATTTCTATAAAATCAAGGCTTCATCTCTTCACAAATCATCTCACAAGTTTGCATACTTACTCTGCCAAAATCAATCGAATTTGCACAATCACGTTGGTGAATCGACATCTGAAGAATTGAAGCTTCTTTGCAAATCAACAACTTTTGTGAGATCAATCTTGTTTTAGTTTCATATCATTTAGCATATCATTGTTAGATTAATTGCATTGCATATCAGTTTTTCATATAGAATAGATTCATATCAATTTATTTCATCCTAATTGCACAGAAAAACCAAAAATATAATTAATTTGCATTCATTTCATATCTAGATTTTGCATTCAAATCCTTCATTTAGGTATCACCAAGGTCACTGATCTCGGTCCAATCTGAGAATACATACTCGCACCTACTAGAAGGTAGTAAATCGCCTGGTTAGATTAGTTTTCATTTCACTGCACGATTTTGATTTTAAGCTAACCTCTAATGTTTTACTGAAGTGTTGTGTCTACAGCTAGGTACAAAATTTACACACACATTTCTAGCACCCATTGTGGGGCCCTGAAATGGGTTTCCATTCTATTCTATCATTTTTCTCGAACCCACGACCACAAGGTTAATTTTTGTGAGTTTTGTGATAAATTTCTGGGCTGTTTTTATAGAAATCTGACTAATGTTTTTATTGGTACATGCACATATGACATGATACAGATCCAAAATTTATATTTTTGAAAAGATATTTGAGTTATCTTTCATTTTTCATTAGTTTGGATTAAATTTGTTTTGATTTTCAAAAGTTATGATCATTTTAGTGAACACTAGTCTGAACCTGATTTTATGAAATCTGACTGATGTTTTTATTGGTACATGTACATATGACATGATACAGATCCAAAATTTATGTTTATGGAAAGGTATTTGAGTTATCTTTCATTTTCCATTGGTTTGGATTAATTTTGTTTTGATTTGAAAAATTTATGATCATTTTAGTGAAGACTGGTCTGAACCTAATTTTATGAAATCTGACTAATGTTTTTATTGGTACATGCACATATGACATGATACAGATCCAAAATTTATATTTATGGAAATTTATTTGAGTTAGCTTTCATTTTCCATTGGTTTGGATTAATTTATTTTTGATTTTCAAAAGTTATTATTAATTTAGTACAAACTGGTCAAAATCTGATTTTTTATGACAACAGGTTTTTTTATTATCAAATGACATATTACTTTGACTAACCTGATTTTCTACCACATGGGGTTGACAAGCTGCATTTATTTTTTTATGGATTTTTATAATAGTGGGTTTCATGTACAAGAATAGGTAAGTTTTTCATAACAGTGGTTTGCAGGTGCAAGTGCAGGTACGTCTTGTGGGTACAAAAGATAGAAGACAAATCTTCAAAAATTGCTAAAACAGGTAAAATCTACTAAGCGCGTTGCGAGGAACTCAGGTATTCTATTACATCTGATAACACTTCATTTTGGGACATAAAAAATACTCTCTCATGTCAAGCTTGAGTGCCTTTACAGCTTTCATAATTCACACTTCAGTTTTGGGCTCTAAAATGAACATAGATTTTCTTTTTGCATATCTGTTACACATAGTAATTAGGCCCTATGAACACTATTTGTGGTTCTTGAGAGATTGGGTTTCTAGTGAAGCTCTTCTGAAAGAGGGAACCCTTGTAGGTAGGGAGGATACTGAGAGCATCTCACATTCTACTAGATTTGTGTGTCTTCAACTTTTGATTGATACATTCTCTCTCTGGAGGGGTTGATAGATCATAAGCGTTGGATGTCATAGATATTTGTGAGATAATCTTGGTCTTAGCCTATCAGATTAATATGTCTGCTTTGTTTTGGTTAAAAGTGAAAAGGCTAGAGGATTATGCTCTACTCCCTTTTGGGTAGTATCAGAAACTCAGATCCTTGAATCTGGAACCAGTCTCCATGTGGTATCTTTTGTGAGTCACCTTTAGAGAGGGTTAACCATAGTGGGCATTCCCTTAATTGGGTCAACCACATTGATGGAACCTCAAGCGGTAATAGCCATTTTTTCCATGGTAGAAACAACCACTATATAAATGTCTTTGTGGAGGAAATCTTCACAGGTGTGATCTCTTGTTAGGCTATCAGATCTCCCTAGCAGCTCCTGATTGATTAAATTCTTAGACTGTGTCAAAACCCCAGTGCGCCTGGATTGGAGTTCACCCTCTTGAGATCATAAAAGTTGTAGAGTCAAACCATTACTACAAACCCTAGTGAGGCCAAATTTTTCATTTTATAGGAATATGTGCGTTATTCAAAAACCTTTTGGAACATACACAAGTAGTATTTCTAGGGATTAGCACAATAAGTCACTATTGCTTGTTCATGCACAAGGTTGTTTTTGCCCTTGTTCATTGTTTTCAGATGATTTATTTCTCCCCTTGCTTGCTATTTTGTGTGCTTGATATCTACTTGGTTACTTGAGACAAAATTTTACACAGATCTTCAAAAATTGGACAGAAAAATTTACAAACAAACTGATACTAAAAAATTGAAAAATTGCAAATCTGAAGCAAAAATCCTTTCTAGTGTCAAAATTCATCTTAAAATTTCAAAACTCGTATCAAAGCCAAAGTCAAAGTTGTCAAAGATTGGTCAAATTTTTCATAAATCTAGTTTTTACAACCAAATCCCAAATTCTGTCAAAATAGCAAACTGAATCTTGTCATTTCTAGTCATCCTTGGTCAGTCTGGGTCAAATCTCAGGTGCTATTACAAATTGCTATGACATGTTTCCCAACATCCAAATGAACTTAAATGGTATCAATTTGCACAAAATAACTCTTGGTCTTCTTTCTTCCAGATCTCTCATGTCTTCCTAGTCTCCCATTTCCATCCTTTCTCTTCTTCTTAAACTCTTCATGTCTTCTTGATTCTTTTCCTCTTATTATCTAGACTTTTTTCTTCTATTCATCTCTTCTGTCACTTCCATGCTTGATTCCTCCTCCTCCATCAATTCAAGGAGTCAATCAACAAACTCTACATCAATCTATTTCAGGGAGTCCTAAAACTCCTAACATGTCTCAAAGAATCAGTACACATGAGGAAGAAATTCTAATCACAGCTATGATGAAACAGATGCATGCCATGCAATTCAAACTTAACAAACTTGAGAAAGAAAAGGAACCTAAAGAGTTCTCCATGGAAGCTCTATGTACTTTTCCATTTGATAAAGACTTGTACATGTCACCATGCCCTCAGACAGAATGTGAGAAACGTGACAATCCTTATGATACCTCTTCCACAGAGAGTGACACATCCATCTATGGACACTATGATGGCTATGATGATGGACAATATAATGATACCTATGACACCTATGTTCCCAAGAGTCCTCCTCGTCGTGTGCTCATGCTTACTGGAAATGGGACGTCACATTGGATAGATCGTGATGGTGATCCATATGATTCTAATTTTGAAAGAGACTTTGATGATTTTTGTGAACAATACCTAGATGATCCATCTATTTCACTTGAGGAAGAGAAAGCTTACCGCGTTGATTATAAATGTGCATACTATAAGGATCTCTCCTCTAAGAACTCTCATGCTGAAAATAAAGATTACACTCTCAAGAAAGATCATGTTAATGTTGAACCTTTGTCTTGTGATGGTTCCCTTCCATCCCCTACTTCCTCCAATGCTCATACATTTCCTAAAGCTTCCAAGTCTTTCAAATCTTTCACAAGTCCTTCATCCACCAAAGGTCCTAATACTTTTCATGTGGTTTCCTATAGTTATCCTCAAGGGCTACCTCTTAAAGAAACTCAAGCTAACCTTCACTTGGCTACAAATACTTTCAATAATGCTAAACCTAAAGAGCCTAAGCATTTATATTCTATAATTCCTACTTTAGCTAGTCCTTCACCATCTCTTCCTAAGTCTTTCATATAATTGCAGCATTATACCTTGTCCTTAGAAGTGGCTCCATATCAAGAGGACTCTACAAATCATAAAGAAAAGAACATAAAGAAAGATCAAGATCAAGAAACCTCCAAGTCATCCAATCCTTTTCATGATGTCTCTTATCCGTTCTATGGTTCTTTTGATCCCGTACACCCTTTCTCATTCATTCCACCATGTCTTAAGTCTTCTCCTAAGCAAGATCAAGCTACAACTTACACTATTGAGCTTATTGACAATCAAAATAACCTTACCCCACTTCCAATTTCCAAAGATGATACTTCCATTAAGGTTGGTAAAAATGGTTTTGTTACTTCCAATGTTAAGCCTATTGAAAATCAAGAGAAAAATTATGTGCTTATGCTATCCAAATATCCTTGTCAAGATAAAAGTCTCCCATCGTCTTATTCTACCACTCCATGTTCTTTTCCACTTTCTACTCTTCCTAAGTCTTTGCAAGCTCTGAACAATCCTATCAAAGAAGGTGCTCATATTCAAGATGTTCATGATTCTATTGAAAATTCTAATTCTCACTCTAAAGATGTTGATGTCCTTGGTTGTCATATAAATGTTGATGAACTTGTTGATAATCCTTTTGCGTCTTCCACTTCCATCCTTGGACCTCTTCCACCACTACTAAGGGCTTCATGTTTGCCTTCCATCTTGGGTCTTTATGTCCCTTCACTTTCCCCTCCTAACTCTCCTAATTCACCATCCATCTTGGGTCCTTACATACCTCCATCTCCTATCTTTCCTCAAGATCAACATAGATGCATACCCTTGAATCCTTTTCATCCACCCACCCATCTAAACCAATCATATCCTCCTTCTTCCACAAGTCCCAAGTCTTTTAGAAGTAACTTGAATGTTCAATACAAGAAAAAGAAGCAATACAAGAATCCGTCGAAAAAAGAAGATCACCATGTCTCCTCTAATCGACACGGAGGCATAAAGTCAAAAGAGATATCTAAGAAAAAAATTACAAGACAAGTATGGGTTCCAAAATCTATCATTGAAGATATTCTCTATAAATCATCAAAAATAAATGAAAAGCCTACGGCTATATGGATTCCAAAATCTCTCTTGAAAAAGTATGATGTTGAGAAACAAGTGAAGTTGACATTCAAGCTTCCAAAGACTTCCACTTCATCTTCTTCCAAAAACATTCTTCCATTCCATGCACCTAAACCACAACCTCTGCTATCCATTCACCATATTCCTTCACGTATTCTTTCATTCACATTTTCTCCATCCTCTCACCACCCTTCAAGGTGTGTGTTGATGTTGATCTTACCTTCCTTTCCATCTACCCTTTCACGATCCTTCCATTCATTATCCTTCTACCTTCTATCCTTTTTCCTCATTTGCCTATTCCTCCTATCTTCCAACACCACTCGCTTTACATAAAACCTTATCCTCCATTTTTCTCTTCCATCTCCCTTTCCCTATCAGCATCTTTGAGCATATCATTTTGAATCCTTGGCATATCATGGTTTATCCTTTCAAGGAGTATTATCTAAAAAGCTTTCCTTCTTCCAAGAAAAAGAAATTTTAGAAAAAAATAAAAAATTGAAAATGTGCCTTGGTGAAAACCTAGAAACAGGCGCCTTGGTAGCAAAAGTAAAGAGAAATAAATTCATCCTATGGTGAAAACCACTCCCTTGTGGCGCCTTGGATAAGTACCATGATGAAAACCTAGCAATCAAGCATCATGCGTAGTTCTTCTACATATTTCATCCATTCCATCTTCTCTCTTTGATCTTGACAATGTTGATCTATACATGAACATTTGGCTATCTTGTGAGCTATCTTACAGTGATCTTGCTTTCATTCCTTTCATTTTTATCCTTCATATCTATCGCTATCCTTTTCCCCTTTGGTCTTGATCTAGAAAAAAAAAATAGTAAAACACGGTGCTATGAAGCCTCTTGACATGTCTACTCCTTTGGACTACATCCTTTCCTTCTTCTACATTATGCTTTTGTGACTTATCCTATGTTGGCCTTTCATTGCTTGTCTAAATGTGCTTTACATGACAATTTTTCCCTAGCTTGGGTACCCTTGAGGAGTTTTCCCTTGAGGATTTCTTCCCTTCATTATCCTTCATTCTCTTGTCTTCCATCTCTTCCACTAGCTTGTCAATCCCTCTTGTTCTCCACCTTGCTAGACCATTGGGACTGCATGATATGATCTTGCTTAGGAGTTTGCAATGGAAAAAGATGTTATCAAGTATGCAAATTATTAGAACAAATATCTGAACAAGTATTAGACCAAGTATCAAAATGTCCACTGGGGCTACACCTTTCTATTTAGTTTATGGGTCTGAAGCGGTACTACCTATTGAGGTTGAAATCTCATCACTAAGAATCAAAATGCATGGTCTAGTAATTGATGATGACTACAGAGTGTCTAGGTTGCAAGAACTTGAACTACTAGATGAGCATAGATAAGTAGCGTATGATCATCTCAGAGTATATCAGAAGAGAATGTCTAGAGGTTACAACAAGAAAGTCAGACGTGGAGAATTTCAGGTTGGTGATCTAGTCCTGAGAGAAAATCCTAAAAATCAATCACATAGAGAGTTCAAGGGGAAGTTTGAACCCAACTGGCTGGGTCTCTTTGTTATCACTACTACTTTTGGCTCTGGTGCCTATCAACTCTCAACAACTAAAGGAGAATAGCTCTGAGAACCAATCAACGTTCTCCATCTGAAGAAATTATATGCTTAAGGCATTCAGTCTATGGTAAAATGTCCTGAAAAAAATCTTTAAAATTGGAAAAAGTCTTGAAAAAATGAACATCTTGGTGAAAACCTAGCAATAGGCGCCTTGATGATTCACAAAAAAATCAAAAAATATCAAAAGTAAAAAAAAAATTTGAAAAAATCAAAAGTACAAAAAAAAATTGAAAAAATGAAAAATACAAAAAAATGAGAAAAAGAAAAAGTGCCTTGGTGAAAACCTGGAAATAGGCACTTTGGTAGAAAAAATAGAATCTCTACAAAGATGGTGAAAACCCAGCAAACAAGTGCCACTTGTTTCAAAATGCTCCATCTATCAACACAATCTTGGTCTTTCCCAGCTTTCAATCTGCTTTAGTCTGTATATATCCTTGTTTCAATAAAGTCAATTTGTACACCAATCAGCTCAAGTGTTTGTATCCTATCAATGTTCAAAATTGGGGGCAACCAATGTCATATCCTATGGCCTCCAGTACATCTTAGACGATTCATATCCAGTCAAAGTCCTTTGAAGCTTCATCCAAGTCAGTCAGTCAGTCTCCTCTCCAAAAAGGATTTTGCATCTACAACAATGCAATCAAACATCAAACACAAAATGAAAACAATCTATGCTTTTTACATGCTTTTATCTCCTTGTATGCTTACTAATTCGCATTGATATTTTTGCATATTGTGTCCCTTCGAGCTCTTCGATGATGTCCTTTACAGGATTTAGAGAGTGATGACTGGGGGCATAATCTTTTCTTTGTCTTCTGCTTGTATGTGAAAATCTAACAACTTTGGAAATTCTGGATTAAAATGGTGTCTGACTGTAAGAGCCTCTATCTCGAATTGGATGGCCATGCATACCTTGACCATTGATACCCAGAAAATTCATAGAAGTTTGATCTAACTATTGTCTTTTTGAGTGAGTTCTTTCACCTAATGTGAAATGTGATCTTACCTAAGGAGGTGAACAATAAAGGGTCACTACGGGTAATTCACATTGGATTTAGAATGATCTCTTGACTATTTGATGTGTTTGAACACAAGGCATATTTAGGTCATCACAATGTTTATATTCTGATGCTCATACAAATTGCTATATCAAAATGGACATGATATTCAGGTCATCCTGGCATTTGTGCCTTGGTGCTTATATCTAATCCAACATTCTAAAAATAAAATCAATATTCATATATCTATGGTTGATTGACTAGTGGATGTTGTATTGATTCCTACGCATACAAATCGATATACATATGTCTATGCTTTCATAACTAGTGGGCATTGTATTGATTTATCCGGTTACCTAAAAATTCAATGATGAGAATGACCAACACATGATCAGTGACTAGGTCCTAGGTCTTAGGTTGCATTTCATTCTGCATGTCTCTTTGCATTTTGCATGTTTGCATGATCTCACAATGGTTGGCTAAACTTCAATGCTTAAATGATTCTTCAAATCGCATCTTCAAATCTAATAAGAGCTGAATCTCACATGAAGGTTCCTCCAACGAAACAACAAGTAGAATCCTTTTTCAAGATCAAAATCAAAATCTATGATCATTCATATTATTAACTACTTGCACAATCAACCTTCAATCATCATAGAAATCCATATTTTCAACTTAATTGATTATCTTACATCAAACTATCAAAATTTCAACTTGGTCACCCATGGTCAACTCATGGTTTAACCTAGTCAAACTTGGTCTCCAAGACCTCTAAACGATGCAGAACGTGTTCCCGGACGTGTATAACCACTTCTCAAATCAATTAACATGCTTCTAAACCATTCAATGCTGACTTTTCTTGTCAGATTTTGATTTTAATCTCAAAGGGGGCATGGTATTGCACATCATTCAAGTTTGTAAATCTAATTTTGTCTATTAATCTTTCCTCAGTAATCAAGACAACAACCACATCTAGTTGCTGACTCATCAAAATTCCTCGTCGCTTGGGAAAAATCTATCATCGCTTGGGGCATATCAAATTCATCGAGATCCATATCAATCTGGTATCCTAATCTATCTTGTAAACTGTATCAGCTCATCGGTTCATCAGTGTTATTTCCTTGGTTCTTCGGTAACTGAAGGGTTCAAATGTGATACCAATGTGATTCATACAAGGACAATCGATTCTGGAGTCGATCACTCACTTCTTCGCAATCATAAGGTTCAAAATCAAGCATTTTGGCACTCACTGGTTCATTGATGTTATAGTTAACATTATCTTTGGTCATTCAGGACCTAACATCTTCAAATCTTTCAATCAGTTTCTCTCTCGGAATCGGTTCATCTTTCAAATCAGTTTCAATCTCAAACATCTTTATCATACACAAACTATCTTTGAACCACTATGCTTCGTACAGTAATTCAAAGAGGGGAAAAATGTAATACAGTAATGGCTAATCAAGTTTATTACATTCTACTTTCTTGTGTCCATATACATAACAATTATAAAAATAACCAGTAAAGGGTTTGAAAGGGCCTTTACCTCTACAATCTATTTTCATGTGTCCAACTTTTTTGCATCCAAAGCATCTACCTCTGAAAGGTCTGATCTGATCTATAGGTTTTTTAAAAGTAGATCTTTCTTCAATCTTCGCTTCATGTGATTTTTCATGAGTCTTAGAACATTCTCTTCATTGTATCCAATTCCAGTCATATCTCCTTTAGGTTTTTGTCTCTCTCTGTATTCATCAATCTTATCACTACTCACATGTAATTTCTCAATGTGTTACTTGGCTTGAGTGAGTTCACCTTTAATGATCTAATTGTATTTCTCTAATTCTAGGCATTTATCCTTGTAGTGATCAAGTTCAATCTACATTTCTCCTATCTACATGTTTTCTCCTTTTAGAGTCTCTTCAACTTTTTATCTTGCATCATTTTCATGTTGGATCTCTTTAATCATCAAGACATTAATTTGTTCTTTTTCTTGCTTAAGATTCTTTACTTGGTATGATTTATCATTGTTTGAATCCTCCTTGATCTTTTCCGTAAGGTCTTGTCTTTGACTTCTTGAAAGTTCAAGTTGTTCCTTTAGTTTCTTGATGAAACCTTCTGCTCTTCTTAATTTGAATTTCAATTTTCCATTCTTGGCCTTTTATTTGTCCAGGTCATCAAGTGTTTCTTAAAAGTTCTCTTGCAAACTTTCTAAATCTATTCTGATCTCCCTTAAGCTATTAGACTTTCTCTCCAAGGGCCAATTGCTTTGATACCAATTGTTAGGATTGAGTAATACTGAGAGGGGGGTGAATCGGTATTACAACACTTTAAATTAAACTTAAACCAATTCCAAATAAACCATATGATTTATGAAATGAAAAGAACATAAATAAATAACACATGTAACTCATAACACCATTATTATTTTTTGAGGAAACCTTGGCCAAGGGAAAACCCTAGTGGGGATGGTACCCACAACTATGCACTAAAGTATAATGTCCCTGCTAGGAAACCTAGCCCTGTTAGGAGCTGAGTATTACATAGTAAATTTTTTTTTTAGATGAATATTAACCCTATTAAAGTTATACAAAAACCCTCTTAAAGGTATAGTGAGCTTACAACTCTTACAATCAATACTTCAGTTATAAAGTGTTCTTCAAGAATGAACAATACAAGCATCTACTATGCTTTGATAGTTCTAGTTATATCTATCAATATCCTTTGTCAATATCTGATCTCACATATACCATCAACCATTACTGATATCCCAAAATTGTATCCATATCTCACATATCACATCTATATCATATATCGCTTTCACAAAACATTCTTCATTTATATGTATTTTGCCATTCAATCGGCTCTCAAATACAATGCAAAACATAATAATTAATAATGCAAACAATAAATACTAAGTCAGCAATCTTGTATTACCAAAGTCTCAGAAATATACAATCTTTATCTAACTTAGCATGTTACCATTCCATCTTGTATTCCCTTAATCATCGTGACTGTGCATATGCCATGTTTCATTGTTCATCTGTCTTTGCATATCTTCATATCACTATAACTTACTGATATCAATACCAAATCATAAGCAATCTTAACTGAAGGTCATATCCATCCCAAATTTTCATCCTCTAAGCTTGCAAGCTATCATCTATCATATATTGTCTTCAGTGTCCAAAATAGTTTTGTAGTATTCTGTAAATCTGATTCCATACTTAGTCATTTTCATGACTGTGTCTTCAACACTCATACTTACTTCATGCAATCACTGTAACATATGTGTTTCTATAAATGAAAACCCTCAAGTGATTCATAGTGCTCTCAAAACACCACTTGCCAACATCTTTCACATGGCTAACTAGATCTCCTTTTCCACAATATTTGTCAAACTTGGGTGTCTCAAAGTGTTTGGGAAAGGGGATTGTTGTGATTGATCTATCAAAGGGATAGGGACAGACCTCTTCGAATTTGAAAGCCTTTCTTTTTGTTCTAGATTTAAGCTCCTTAAGAGTGTTCTTCATTTCTTCTCATTTGTTGTTGATTGGCATTGGAGTGGGTACTCCCATTGGAAAAGGATCTGATGGTGCTGATGAATAAGGATGGTTCTGTGGAGGATATTGTGGTGTTGGATAGGGTGATTTCCCAGCAAGATAGGTGGATTGGAATGGATTTTGGGGAGATGGTTTTTGGGGAGGATATTTTTACTAAGGTGTAGGGATGTATTGATGTGAAGGATATGACATCTCTTGTTTCTACTGGGGGATGATGGTATTTTGTTTCTGCGATGGATAGGATGATGTTTTTTGTTGTTGGGGGATGATAGGGTGTTTCTATTGTTGCACTGGGAAGTATTACTTTTGTGGAGGAGGCTGATGGAATGGTGTAGCTTGCTGATAGGATGGGCCTTGATGCACTTGGTTTTGGGCTTGGCTAATGTAGGTGGGATGCATTCCTGCATTGCTAAGTGGTGGAGTGGCTGGTTGAAAGTTGGTGGCAGGAGGTGGTTGTGCGAGGTAGCTGGCAAGATGGGCAGAACTCTGTTGTTGGGGTGGCAGAAATATTTGAGAAGCAGTGGGCGGTACAAATAGATAGTTAGTATACAAAGGAAAAGATGAAGCTAGTGGAGGTTGTGATGGTTTTTGTTGCATTACTTGAGAGAAAGTGGCTTGTTGGTTTGCGGGAATGGATATGTGGGATTGGGTCAGTATACCCAAGGCATGTATTTGTGCTTGGGTAAGGCCCCAATGAGAGCATGTTCATGGTAGGATTTGTGATGCAGAGGATGCATAAGTGACAATGGGATTGTGGGATGTAGATGGTGGGTTTTGAGGGCCCATGAAGGGCATCCCTATTGTGAAGGCAGTCTATAGGGCTTCTATATTGGTAATGAAAGGTGGAGGTGGAACGTATGCCTGGGTGAATTCATTTTCAGAAGTGGAAGAAGGTGCTTGTGTTCCCCATGGGAAGGATGGTGTTGATGTGGAAGCTTACTGAGTGAAGGAGGGAAATGATTGTGTTTCCCCTAGAAAGGATGGTATTGATGTGGAAACTTGTTGAGTAAAAGAGGGGAACGATTGTCTTGCCCTTGGAAAGGATGATGTTGCTTAGCTCATGGAAGGTGGAGGAACTGCTTATGTAGTGGCTTGTGTGGGAGGTGAAGGTTGAGTTTGTGTGAAGCTTTGGGCCTGAGTTGCATCTTGAGATGTTGTAGATGATGGTGGCATTCCCATAATAGAAAATGGAGTGGATTGTGTCATTGATTGCACTATAGATTTTTTGGAACTGGAATGAAAGAGATGGAGGATATGTGAAGCTATCTAGGCCATTAGTAAGTTAGGATCATGAATTTTTTGGATGATGGGGGTATAGGCTTCAGTTGGGATATGGATGGTTTTTATGGGGATGAGGGGCTGAAGATGCGGTAGAATGGGAGTACCCTCTTGTCCATAATTTGCAAGAATAGCTAGGTGATTGTGATCAATGATTGCACTCACAATTTGTGCATGTCCTGGATGGCTCATGAAAGCTTGAATGGAAAATATGCTAGGTGTCTTAGTTGGATCTTCTCATACATTCTTGATTAGTAGGGGTTGAGGATTATAAGTTACCATCGCACTGGTAGTATTGTTAGGATCAGACAAACTAGTGGCTAAGTTTTGATCCATATTCTTTCTCTTCCTAGATAAGATATTTTTAAGGAAACCCTAAGGATGTTGGATTCAGACCTAAAGAGACTTAAGGATGGTTGATAGGATAAGCCTATGCAAATCTAAGGATATGATGCAAGGATTTGGAACAATTGAAGGATGGTGGGATAATAATTGGCTTGAGGATGATGGAAGATTCTGGATCATGATGTTGGTGGAGGATTATCAAGTTTCATCAATGAGTTGTTGCTTCCTAATGTAGGATCAAAGAGGATATGGATTTTCAACCTAAGATAAACTGATGATCTTTGGAAGATGGGATTCTTGTCAATGCACACCAATTTCTTACTCGAGATGATGAGGCTTACAAAGACAAGTGTAGGATACCCTAGACAATGCTTAGTCAAAGGGTGGAGGTTTTTTATTTAGGATAAGGTTATGAAGCAACTCAAAGGACATGACATGAAATGGATGGTGTGATAACTGGATTTGGTTCAAGGATGTTAGGATTTTGACTTGGATGTTGGATTCTGGATTTGGGATCAAGGATGATGGAGGATGACTAAATGATGCTATTTGAAGAGGATAACATAGATGCGGCTGAAAAGGATGACCTATGATGCAGCTAGGAAGATGATAAATAATGCAAGGATGCAGCTAGGAGGATGAACTATGATGTAAGGATGTCGAGATAGAATGTGGTATTTTGAAAGAATGATGGATATGCACGGAGCCGAACTAGTCTTCACGCTCTAGATTGACATAGTGACGATTAACCTATAATTGGGCTGCAAATTGTTTCACGCTGGCGTTGTAACCCACATTATCTAGTTTCTTCTGACACTTCACTTCTGTTTGGATTGCTTTTAGGAAAGGTTGGTGATCTTTTAGGTCTCATTCTGCAATCTTCTTCTCTTGATGGAATCGATAATTGGGCAGCTTGGATTTCTTATGCTTGATCAAATCGGACATAGTCTTGAAGGATTTTGCAATTGGATTGAATCAATGCTTTGGGTAACTGATTTTGAGGAATCTTTCTGCAAGGATGTTTGAATAAATTTGATCAAGTTTTGGCTCAGTTTTGATGTTTCCAATGGAAAAGGACAAAAAGCTCAACAAAGACACTTTGAAAGCAATCCTGATAAAGGACAAAGCAACTTTGTGGAATACAAGTAAATGATGACCATTGACTTATGATTGTGTTCCTAAAAATGTGTATGTTCTAACAGATGTTTGCCTTGAGGTTGGAACTTTGAAAACACTTCAAGCAAGAGCTACCTAGAGACAAGCTAGTATCAAGATCTTTTCCCACAACTTGGTATCCCAAAAAGGAATACAAATGGTGGGCAATCTTCAGGTGATCTAGGAAACCACTTGGATCAATCCTTGCACAAATATTTTGATACCTTTGGGAGTAGATCGGGAAGCCTCTAATTTAACAAGTGTCTAATTTGGTATGTGGTGTCCTCCCAATTGGTTTGTACGCACGTGACTCACTTAAGAGCCTAGTTGACCATGCAAAAATAGTAGGGATATTCACCTACCTTAGGCTACCACCAACACGCATTACCTAAGCTTGAGGGGATGAAGCGAGAGTTTTCTCAATGCTTTATTTCTATATCAGTCGAGGAAGTATGAGTTTGAGGTCATTCTCCAAAGAGGAAGTGTTTTTCTCTCTAAACGGGCCTCTCTAGACATAGAACAAATGAACTTATCATAGTTCAGTTTTTTTTGTTAGATTAGGTGAAAAGCTAATCTCCCAAGAACACCTGCATGCATAACCCTGTCACATGGAAGAAGCAAAGAACAGAAGCAAGAAAAAACTATGGAGGCCAAAAAGCTAGAGACATCATGTGCTCAATATTACAAATGATATTCTAAAATTGATAAGAAATACAAAGAGGTGAATCCTTATAAAAGGAATCATGAAACCCTAAAAGGGAAACCCTAAGGAAAAAAAAGATGCCTAAGTCTAACTTAAGTGTAGAGAATAATAGACTAATAATTAAATTAATTAATTATTAGCTATAATATGACTACTCTAACATGTTTTACATCACTTAGTCTAAAATGGATTTGTTGAATTGGAAAACTCCTAGAATCACATCATGAATAGTTCTTTTCCAAATTCATTAAGTGTTTTTCAAACCAAGACTTTCAAACACATATGTTTAGGATTTGACTTGTTCTTTCCTTGAAAGAAATAAATAAATCTTTTTGAAAAGATTTTGTGAGTTTTTTTTATCCTTTTGCATTCGAGATTGAGTTTGCCTTTTAGGATCCCAAATTGAACTTTTAAATGAAATGAAGTTGCTTTGTTTTCACTTTGGTCATTCAAGATTGGGTTTTGCTTTAGGACTCTAATTTAATGAATTTTGGTATTTGAATTTGATTCATTTCTTTAGTGTCATTCAAGATTTTGTGTTTTAGGATTCACTTTTAGAGCAAAAAATGAGGTGTTCCTAGATTGCCTTAGGAATGTATAAAACTTAGAAAACACTCAAGATTTTGCAGATGAAGTTTATTTTAGCCAAAAATAATGTATCAAAATTTATTTAGGAAAATTTAGGATTGACTAGGAATAATTAGGAAATGTTTAGGAAAGACATGTAGATTTAGTCCTTTTTAAGCACTCAAAGTTTGAAGTGTTCCTAGATTGCATAAAAACCCTAAATCACTTAAGTTTTAATGTATGAAGTTCTTTTCATCCAAAAGGAAAACATTATAACTGAGTTTTATTTCTTTAGGATTGATTAGGGTTAGTTTTGATTCGTTTAGGAAAGATGCACAATTTCTTTCTTTCTAGGCATTCGAGAGTGAATAAGAGTTCATTTTAAGCCCAAGAAACGAAGTGTTTTAGTTCCTAAGCATGCAATATAGTTAATGAGACTTAAAGATTTGATTTTTTGGTGATATTATTTCTTCCAAAGGGTTCCTGCAAAAACATGGAGTTAGAAACTGGAAAATTGAAGTATAGAGGCACCAGGAGGGCCCAATGAACCCTAAAAACCAACTAAACCCAAGTTTAAGGCCTTACACATGCCCCCTATTTCCCATATGAGTAAATATGGTAGGTTATTTGATGTCATTTACTCATATGATTTAGGATGGAGGCTCATTCGAGTCATTTTGACTCCTAGTACGAGCAAACAAGGCCAGAAGGCTCAAAAGAGGCCCAAAATAAATGCAGAAGAACCATACAAGTAATGGGCACCTCTGGTACGAGCATACATAAGTGCCAATATGATCAAAAAACACTAGGGAGTTTACTCATAGGATAATTCACCTAGAATAGGATGAGATTTCCAAAAAAAAGTGGGTTTTTAGATCAAAAACCCTAAAAAAGTAATTGTGAAGTGTTGTGGGTCCCACCGAGCGTGACAGACTATGATCAGTGCAAACCTAACCTTTTCAGAACATGCGTAGACATTAAAAAATTATCTTAAGATTCATATATTAAATGTAAAGTAAATCTATTTGCATGACACCTCAGATAGAGCTTAAACGGGAGCACCATGTCACCGTTTGATTTTCTCTTTGATTAGGGATGTGGGTGTGCTCTCAAAACACTAGGAGAATGTCTCCAATGTAGATTAGGAAGTTTTAGGATCATTTAGGGACCAAGGATACCCATAGTGGCACAAAATTAGGTATGGTGAACCTGATTTACCCCTAGAGCCCCAAGGAACTAAATGAAGCTAAGATGCAGATTTGATGCAAGAATGCTTATGATAAGTTAATTTTAACCAAATATAAGTGTGATATCATGAAAATGATATGAAAATAAATGAAATAAGATATTTTAATACATTAATTTAAGCTAGTTTGAGTTATTAAAGCATAGAAATGAGTTAAATTTAACAATATTAGAATTTAAGATAAGTCTAGATGCAAATGAGCATGATAACAATACTTAATATGAAATAGGTGAATTGGTTATTTTCTCTTGGAATGAAGAGTATTTATAGGATTTTAGGAAGGGCTTGGGTTAGAAAGGGGAGTTAGGGTCAGAGTCAGGGTTAGGGGTAGAGCTAGGGGTATGGTTAGAGGTGTGGTCAAGGGGATAAGGGTTAAGAGTTGCTCACACATGTGTGAGCAACACTTGGGATGTGTGATTAGGGAAAAATGGTGGAAGAGGAGATATAGTCTTCATTAAGAGGCTGTAAGAGCCTTAAATGTGGGTGTAAGGAGCCATTAATGAGTCTGTAAGGATCATTAATGAGGGGGTTGACCAGAAGTCAAAGGATGAGGTTTTAGACTAAGAGGGTTAGGAATCACCCTCTAAGAAGATTTAGGATGGGATTAGGAAAGGGTAGATAGGTTTAGGGTTTTCTAGAATTTTATAGGGTTTTAGGGTTTAAAATAAATATTTAATTTATTTAAGGACTGTGACATAATTTATTAAATATTAATTAATTAATTAGAGTGAAAATCATTCAAATTGGATTCAAATGCTTTTGGGAGGGATTATTTAATTAAATATCTTTAATTAAATTAGAAGGGATAATGACAATAAAAATTAATTAATTAATTAATTAATGATGATGTCATCAAGGGTTTTTGCAAAATAAAATGTTTTTATTTGGCAAAGGGATTTTAGGTGTCTACACTATTGCTAGATTGACTCGTTTGATTGAGGTTCTCGATCATATTATTGAGACATCCACCACCCTCCCTAATATAGATAGGGTGAATAGTATTAGAGAGGAGTTGGTTCGTATGATTCAGATAGTTGAATCATACAAACCTTATGATAGGATCAGTATTGATACTTTCTATAGTTCTTTGTCTTGAAGTGTTACTGGCACTATGAAGTACAAACAAATTGGCTCTGAGGTCTCCACCACTATGGTAAAGACTATGTTTCCTCATTACATAGACAGGGCTCATCTCAGAGGCTACATGGTTACTAAGTGTATAAATGACCTTTTTGCACCTTTTATATATCCTTGTTGGTTGGTTTCTCATCATAGGTGGGCCCTGAAGGATGAGCTTCCATTATATTTCTACAAACAATTGTTTGCAGAATTCCATTTGCATTATGAGGTCGATTACATAGATTTTCTAGGTTATGTTAGTCAGGGGAGGAGACATTTATCAGATAGATTCGGGCCAATTGATGCCCCTACGCTCACTAATAAGCAGGCAAAGGTGGGTCTGAACCTTTTGGCTATGCCAAAAGGTTTGGAAATGATAGTTATAGGACAGAGTGTACCAGATGACACTAGGAGGGATATGTATTATAGTATCATGAGTATCATGACACAGGTTCATGAGATGTCATCTGACCATTGCAGGAGATACATGTTGTGTTCTCATACTACCATTCCTAAACCCTCATCCTCTAGCATAGATGATCTATACTAGATAGTAGACATACCATCTCCCCTTGAGGTTGTTGCTTTATCAGATGTTGCTTCTTTACATCGTATGGGCGCATGTTTATCTAGAGATCTACTTTTGCATATCATACTTTACTGACACTCATTGGGATTCCTCTGGGTGTGATCTCAGCGCATGTCACTCACATTCTTTTACAAGATTCTACTAGATCAAGTGCCTAGGGTGTACAGAGAGGAGGATATTCCTACACCATCTATAACTCCTCAATAGATTGCAGTTGATGATGATGCACCTCCCCCTACCCAGGATCCTCTTTCATCATGTTAACTTTTCACTACATTGCTTACAGATGATCAAATTGATCCCTCACAGGTGTCATTACTCGATTCAAACTTGAGCAATATAGGGAGAGCATTATATACTTCTACGATATACATGTTTATTTAAATTTTTATTAAATATTTAAAAATTATGTACATGTGTATCTAATTGAGTATATATTTATTTTAAAAATTTGAATTAAATGATTAATATTTATAAATGTACATGCTCCAGGGTCTAAATGATAGTATGTTAGGTTATGGAGATTTACAAACACTTGGCGATCCCATGGAGCATGACTCACAGGTAATTTTAGACATATTTATATAATATTTCTTAATTTATAAGTATATAATTTATTCATCATGTATGCATGACACATATATATTTATTCTATTTCATAGAGATATCCAGAGGACTTGGAGTACTATCGGGTCATGGATCGGGACATGGCCCTAGTTGACGTTACATGTTATTTTAGACATTTGATAGACATGTTATATTCTAGATATTTTATATGACCATTACATATATATAAGTACATGTTATTTTAGACATTTGATAGACATGTTATATATTCTGGATATTTTATATGACCATTACATATATGTACATGTATGTTATTAAACATACACATGTTATTTCATAAACACGTGCTATTCTATGTACAGTTCATTTTATATGTTCATGTTGTATATGTTCATGTGTTTTGTGTGTGTGTGTGTGTGTGTGTGTGTGTTCATGTTATGAATACTCATGTGTTCATTAAGTAAATTTATTTTATGTATGTTCATGTCATATGTATATTTTTCATGCATGTCAGTTAAAATGAAAAATTAATATTTAATTAATTTACATTTCATGTACATGTAGTTAGAATCAATTGTACTATATATTTAAATGTCATAAGCTAAAAGAAAACATAAAAGTATTTTGTTCTCAAGTTAATGTCTTAAAAGGAGATGTCTTAACGGGACATACATAAAAGCATGTTTGTATAACAGAAGACATGTAAAAGTGCATACATAAGAACATATACAAATTTCATGTAAGAACATACTAAATTCAACCATCAAAACATACATGTTCATGTTATGAATGTGCATGCACATTCATTAAGTAGACTTATTTTATGTACATGTTCATTTCGTAATGTATATTTTTCATGCACATGTTAGTTAAAATGCAATTAATACTTATTTAATTAATTTACATTTCGTATATGTACTTAAAATCAATTACTATATTTAAATGTCATAAGCCTAAAGAAAACATAAAAACATTTTAAATTCTTACTAATGTCTTAAGGGGATATACATCAAAGCATGTACATAACAGAAGACATGTAAAAGTGCATGTACATAAGAAAATATACAATTTTCATGTAAGAACATACTAAATTCAACCATCAAAACATACATGTTCATCTTATGAATGTGCATGCACATTCCTTATGAATGTCTTAAGGGAATGTCTTAAGGGGACATACATCAAAGCATGAACATAATAGCATGTGGTTTAATGTGATATAAGGGATCCTTAGACCCCTTATAAACTCTTAAGACCCCTTACAACCCATTTCAATGCATCAATACACTTTAGAACCATAAAGTTGTTAGAAATAGGGAATACTGAGAGGGGGGGTGAATCAGTATTCTACAAACTTTTACTTTTGCCCAATTATGGATATAACTGATTAACTTAACACATGCATAGCATAAGAAGCTAAACAACATGCATAACAATAAAACTAAAGAACTCATAACACATTATTTGTTCTCGAGGAAACCCTGGCCAAGGGAAAACCCTGGTGGGGATGGTACCCACAAAGATCCACTAATCAAAAGTATCTTGTTAAGGATGTTGACCTTGTTAGGAGTCTATTACATGCATATAGTGTCTTAGTCCTAATTAAGGGACTATAGGCCTTGTTAGAAGCCTCAACCCTATTAGGAGTTGGCAATACAAAAAGTGATTACCAGATGAGCCCACTGCCCAAACAAGTAATGTACAATATTTACTGATTACAAAACTAGGTCAAGTTACATAACCTTATACTGCTTGCATCAATATCTTTTTGCTTCTCTTTCACTATCGCTATTACATACATTCGTTCCTTCATTGTATCCTTCTTACAATTTACAATTACATTTATACAAGTTATTAAGATTAATAACTTTCCAGTTGACTATCATATTACAAAATAACTTTATCCAAGGGTTAACATCAAGGATTTCATCCCTTTATATTTTTAATTCATTATTTTGATAAACAAAATAATCCCTTAACTCTTTATCAATTTTGTCTTCATATTCTGTCATGTCGGCTTAACATTGTCTTTAGAAAAACTGTCATAACTTCTTCCGTACATGTCATACTGACTTGCACTTTGAGATGAGTCTTCAATAGTCACCATAGAGTCTGTGTTCAAGTTTGCAAGCACTGAACTTACTCCAGTCAACATCACAAACAAAAATTGTCTCCAGGTTCACTGGAAAAAAAACACTGTCTCATACAGACAATTTCGTATTGCACTCTGACATACAAGCTCTCTAACCTATGCGATCTTCATGTAGATCATATGTTTCCATAATGAATACATTTATGTAACCAACTCATCCAAATTTCCAACAATCTCCCCCTTTGTCATTGGTGGCAACATATGAGAAAATTGGCCTAAGTCTTACAACTTCAAAATCTCAAAATTGTGGCCATAGTATAAAATATATATACTATCCTTATAACTCCAAAAAAAATATTATCTCTAATACAGTACTCCCCCTAAGAGTATCAATCCTTATCATTTTCTTATCAATTTTTTGTTGTATATCTCTCCCCCTTTGACAACAATGACAAAATAAAGGTAAGGAGGGTTACAAAACTGTATTCACAAAAAGTTATACCTTAATTCAATATTGCAAAGCTGGTAGGCTAGCAACACAATCTACAAAATCAATATTTATAGCCTCTAACTCCTTCTCCCATGATTTATTAATAGAATCTATCACACTAAGTAGTGTGCATAATCCATAAGATGCTATCTCACATGCTTGGAGATTCTCAAAGCTAAACTTTTGAAAAGATGTCTTAGCTGAAAGACATTCTTCCAATTGCCCTTGAATAATACTTAACTTCATAGAAGTGTGCTCTCTTAAAAGAGTGAATCTTTTCATTTTCCTATCCTTTTCATCTTGCAAAATTTTGAATTCATCATATATCTTACAAACTTTCTTCTCAACATCAGATACCTTCACATTGGGGCTTGAAAGAAAGTTAGTTTCATTCTGAATTTCTACTTCCTTCATCTTCATCTTCTGATCTTCTTCGTTGTCAAGGTCTCTGATTTTGTACACTAGATGTACAAGGATTTTCCTCTTTCCAAATTCTTTCTCAAGTCCTTTATACAAATAGATATCAAGATTGTTGATATCATTCCTGATATTCTGGCTAATGTTCAAAAGTGTTTTGGCTTCATAGGCTGCTTGAGCTTTCACTTTTTCTATGTCAATTAAATTTGTGAACTCACTTTCAAAAGTGTTCATCACTTTCTTTGCTTTCTCCAGAGGGTCAACTTCTGCAATTTGTGTAGTGACAACGCCTTGTAACTTCTCAGTAAGCTCCTTCAAGACTATTTACTTTCTTATTCTTTCCAATGATCTTGTTCAAGGATGTGATCAATTCCATCTGATCATCATCATCTACTTCCTTTCCCAAATTCTCAATCATAGATCCAATTTGATTCTTCTTGCTAGTCTCAGGAGTAAGACTGATATCTTCTTTAGTGGAAATAGGTACTTGTTTTTCTATCACTTTAGGTTCTACAACTGTGGTCTATGTTTTCTCTTCTCCTTTGGTAGTCTCCTACTCTTCAAAAGTTGAATTGTCAACAATGTTTTCCATATTCTTGAAGACATTATCATCTGTATCCAAGGTGATCTTAGTTCATTCTACATTCATGACTTCATCTTCAATGTTTATGGCTGGTGGAGAGGGAATGTCCTCTTGTTCTATTTCACCTACTTGCTCTACTGCAACTGATGGTTCTCCAGCATTCTCTGACATAACCTTGATGATTGCTTGCTTTGTTTCGGCATTAACTTCTTCATATCTGCCTCCCATAATCTGAATGGTTCTCTTCTTGGTTCTCAAATGGGTGCTTAAAGCTTCATAATCTAACTAAAGTGTGCTTCATCTTTTACAACACAAATCTTTCTTACAAGATTTTCTCTAATAGATGTGACTTCTTCTGATGCTCTCTTCTTCCTATTCACAAGTTTATTGTACAAATCATCAGGTATCTTACCCTAAATTGTATCAAACTTCTCATTAGACAAAATCATATGCTTTACCACTGCATTTTTCAAATTTGATCTCTCTACATAATCATAGAGATCATAATACTTATTCATTCTTGTAAATTCTCCATCTTGAATGATCTGCTCATCAAGCTTGTCAACTCTAGGTTTCCAAGTTTTCTTCTTAATAGAAGTGGCATCATCTTTGATTTCTACAATTTTCCTTGGAACTAGTTGCACCAATGGTTTCTGCCTCTTACCCAGTCCAGTAGCACTCTCTTTTACTCTTTTGTTAGGTTTGGAGGAAGTGGATCTAGTGGATATCCTTGCTTCTTGATCCTTCTCAGTTTCTTCCACTTTCACCTTAACTTGTGATTCTTCTTGTTGTGTTGCAATTGATGATAAAGGTGGAACAGACAAAACTTCTTTTTGTCCAATATCTCTGATTTTTTTTGTTGTTTGCTTTGCTACCAAGAATTCATGCTCAGTCATCCCTGTATGTTTTAGAATTTTCTTGATAGTACTCTCAACTCTTTTCTTTGACTGCTTCTCTTCAAGTAAGGCCTTTGCAGAGTTGAAGTTCTCCTCAAAGGTTCCAAACCTATTATAGTGAGTGTCCAACTTGCACTTAAGTAACCTGCTCACATACTCTTTTGTCTCTACCTCAGATATCTCATAGCCAAGAGGGTCTATGAACTCTATTCTAGGTTCTACTACTTCAATGTAGGTAAATTCAGTATCAACCATGAAACATATCTCATTTTTATACTTCTCCACAAGAGACTATGGGATCCTTGATCTACTAGACACTATATCCTAAAATGTCTTGATTACCAATTTGCACTCTCATTCACTTTATCAATAACATGCCTCTTGTACACTAGTTTAATCCTTTCCATTGTAGTTTGGCCATCATTCCAGTCATTTCCAATTGTGTAAGGAAATCTTCTCAATAGATGGAAAAACATATAGGTGATTAAGGATGAGAATCTAAACTGTGTATACTTAGTCTTCTTAATCTTTACCAAATTCTCAAATAGTTGAATTCTTAGAATCTCACACATATCAACTTGTACTTTATCAACACACATCAGATAAGCCAAATGTATCATTCCAGCTGTCATGTCATCCTCTCTTGAGTTTGCACAAAACTTAGTGGTTAGGATCTTACATAAGTATATGACATCATCTTGTTGAATCTTACTAATCACAATTCCTCTACCATTATAGGATGAATTTGTGTTGTCTCTGACTATTTTCCTCATGTTCTTCTCATTTAAAGGAATGGCTCTAGTTTTAGATAGTCCAGTAACTTCATGAATCAAATCAATTATGATATCTATCACTCTATCTTCTAACCAAAACTTCCCATTATGAATTCTGCTTAGAATTATCTTAGTACATTCTTCATTATCAAATTCATATTGTAATGCATACTTAATGATCTCATTATCTTTCAAATGTTCAAATCCTTCTTTCAATGTCATGTCCTGATTGTAGATCTTTTGATATTCCTTGGTGAAATCACTATCACTAATAGTCTCTAGTTTGCATCCAAGATAACTTCTAACATTCTCTAGATGTAAAACTCTGTTTGGTATGGATGATAAAGCTAACCTAGGATCATCTTCCAAGGGTTCTATTGGTTCCCTTTTCATCTTAGGTCTATTTTTATCTCTGACATTGTGAATTAAAGAAACATCCATGATTTCCTCTAATTCCTTTACTGATTTAAAGATCTGTTAAGTAAAATACCTCGATTTCACGATTTACGGCTTCCGTAGATTCGGCACAAAATTCTTCTCCAAATCCTTGCAAAATGCTTCCAATCACTGATCTTTGATCTCCTTAACACTTTAATTTTCTTTGATGATCAAATAATACTGATCATGACCTTTTATTTATTCAATCTCACTTAGATCTGACATCACATTCAATTCTTTTTCCGCTTCTTTCTAAAAAGTTGATTCTACTAACCTGCAAAACTTAAAACTTCTTGCAATCTCACAAAACATAATATTTTTCTTTGTGCTCTTAACCATAGCATTAGAACATCGTATACTACCTTACATTAACTGTGCAAGACTCAATTCATCATATATCTACTTCTACACTAATCTAAGTTCCTATTCTACTGCAATTTTTATAAATTAAGTACTTTGAGATGGGTCAGGTAAAGATTCATTCTTACCTTTTAATACTTCACCTTCCTGATTACCTTCAATGTTGAATATGTCTCCTTGATCTATGCTTTTATAAACTTCACTTCATCTGAATTACTACAGCATCCTTTATGACTGTTACTTGCATCTTCATTTCTTCTTGCATGATTTCTAAGGTTAGGATTAGTATGAAAAACTCTATTATTCATTCTGCAAAACCTTGTTGTGTGTCCAATCTTGTTGCATATCTGAAAAACTATTCCATTGTTCCCATATCTTGGTCCAGGTGGATTGATCTGTGATCAGCAATTTCTAGCAATGTGTCCAACCTTGTTGCATCTATAACATATTACTCCATTTCTTCTGTTCATATCTTCAGTAGGTTTCTTATCTGCATTGTTAGTATTCCTAAACATTCTACTACTATTATTATTCTCAATAAATTTAGGTTTCATGCATTCAATAGCTCTATGTCCAAAATCATGACAATTATAACAATAATCATTAAGAGATTTGAATTGCTTACCTGTGCAATCTCTCTTCATATGACCAATAGTATTACAAGTAAAACATCTACCTTTGAATTCTCTTTGCATACCTTTGGGTGATTCCTCTTGCTTAGGTGATTCTTCTTCCTTAGGTGTATCTTCAGATTTGTTAATCTCATCACACTTCTTCTCATATATGCTTTCAAACATTTTCAGATCTGGTTCCTTGCTTTCTTCATTTTCTTTAAAAGTGTTGAATCCAAGACCAGTCTTATCATAAAATGGTTTTTGATAAGATATTTGTTCATCAATCTTCTCACTAGTTGAATATAGCCTTTCAAGTTGTTGTTTAGATTGAATCAATTCACCTTTCACAATTGTATTGTATTTCTCAAGTTCAGCATACTGCAAATTGACTTTCTCAAGTTCAGATGTTACTTTACCAAGTTTAGATTTTAGTCCTTCATTTTTAGTCTTTAGACTTTTATTCTCAGATTTCAGATTTGCTTCATTCTTGCTATTTCCATCTTTCAAACTTAGCTTCAGATTTTCTATCTTCAATTCATGCTTAAGGATCTCATTTTTTTTTTCTAAATTGTCATCATAATCTTCAATGAAAACTTCAGATTCCTTTTCAGATTTCAGATCTTCCAACTTGTTTTTCAGTTTCTCAATGAGGTTCTTTGCATCATCATATTTTCTTTTTAGAGTATCTCTTTCATCAGTAAGCATATCAATCTGTTCAAGAGCTTCTTCAAGATTCTTCTATAGTTGATCCATATCCATAGAGATCTTACTCAAGCTGCTAGGCTTTCCTTGAATGATTCTTTTCCGAGTAACTTTTCTCTGATACCAATTGTTAGAAATAGGGAATACTGAGAAGGGGGGGTGAATCAGTATTCTACAAACTTTTACTTTTTCCTAATTATGGATATAATAGATTAACTTAATGTATGCATAACATAAGAATCTAAACAACATGCATAGCAATAAAACTAAAGAGCTCATAACACATTATTTGTTCTCGAGGAAACCCTGGCCAAGGGAAAACCCTGGTGGGGATGGTACCCACAAAGATCCACTAATCAAAAGTATCATGTTAAGGATGTTGACCCTGTTAGGAGTCTATTACATGCATATAGTGTCTTAGTCCTGATTAAGGGACTATAGGCCTTGTTAGAAGCCTCAACCCTATTAGGAGTTGGCAGTACAAAAAGTGATTACCAGATGAGACCACTGCCCAAACAAGTAATGTACAATATTTATTGATTACAAAACTAGGTCAAGGTACATAATGTTATACTACTTGCATCAATATCTTTTTGCTTCTCTTTCACTATCGCTATTACATACATTCGTTCCCTTATTGTATCCTTCTTACAATCTACAATTACATTTATACAAGTTATTAAGATTAATAACTTTCCAGTCGGCTATCATATTACAAAATAACTTTATCCGAGGGTTAACATCTAGGATGTCATCCCTTTATATTGTTAAGTCATTATTTTGATAAACAAAATAATCCCTTAACTCTTTATCAATTATGTCTTCATATTCTGTCATGTCGGCTTAACACTGTCTTTAGAAAAACTGTCATAACTTCTTCCATACATGTTGTACTAACTTGCACTTTGAGATGAGTCTTCAATAGTCACCATAGACTCTATGTTCAAGTGCGCAAGCACTGAACTTACTCTAGTTGACATCGTAAACAAAAAATGTCTTCAGGTTCACTGGTAAAAACACATTGTCTCATACTTAGACAATTTCTCACTTCGCTCTGACATACTAGCTCTTTGACATGAGCGATCTTCATGTAGTTCATATGTTGCCATAATGACAACATCTATGTAACCAACTCAGCCAAATTGCCAACAAAAGTGTGCCTTAAGGGGTCATAGGACCCCTTAAGACACATTAATGGTTCTAATGTGTATCAATGTGTCGAAATGGGTCCTAATTTGTCAAAATGTGTTGTAAGGGGTCCTAGGACCCATTAGGACCCATTGAGACCCCTTACAACCCATTTTGACACATTAATACACTTTAGAACCATAACATGTCCTAAGGGGTCCTAGGACCCCTTAAGACACATTAATAGTTCTAATGTGTATTAATGTGTCGAAATGGGTCCTAATGTGTCAAAATGTGTTGTAAGGGGTCCTAAGATCCGTTAGGACCCATTAAGACCCCTTACGACACATTTTGACACATTAAGACACATTAGAACCATAAAGTGTGTCTTAAGGGGTCATAGGACCCCTTAAGACATATTAATGATTCTAATGTGTATTAATGGGCCATAAGGGGTCTTAATGGGTCCTAACGAGTCATAGGACCCCTTACGGCCCATTTCGACACATTAATACACTTTAGAATGATAATGTGTGCTAAGGGGCCCTAGGACATAATATTTAAATTCTTCAACCCCCCAAGCACATAATATTTAAGTTCTTCAAAGGAGACAACCAATGCCATCAAATGAACAAAAAAAATCACAAGTATAACCTTTGCAAAATTAGGCAGACGTTGTTGTTCATAAGGGGAAACACAAGGTTAGTTCTCCTCCATTTAATATAGTTGATCAAATAAGGAAAATTGCATGCAACATTTCAATGTTAGATGCCTTACAGTTAATGGGACAAAAGGAAAATATGATTAAAGCTTTGTTAGAATTTATAATCTTTCCTTGGTTGTATTATTTAAATAAGGATAAACCAAGGTATCCTTCATGTACTTTTGTCATCTAGTCCAAGTGGGAGGATAACTCATATTTTGTAATTCCTTAATAAGGAAACTAGTTTATTCCTCCTTAAGAGGATATGGACACTTGTCGCACACACTTATGAATGGTGACATTCATAGACTTGGGAGTTACATTCTAACTCCTCTCTCTCATCTCTATTTAAGAGATGCTCCTCTCTCTCATTTCTCATGATGAAGTTATTGTAAGTGAGCATCTCTCTCTCTCTCTCTCTCTCTCTCTCTCAGTTTAGGCTATGGCCTCATTCATAATGTCACAAGGGGTTTTCTTTTCTTTCCCCTTTCAAAATCTCTTGGCTCATTGTTTGGATTCTTGGAGCATTCTCATGTTGGTGATTGATATTGAAGCATTATCTCATTCTTGGTCTATGGTAAAATTCCTTCTTGCATTACACTTTCTTGGGTTCTTTCCTTAACTTCTTTTCATTTTTTTCATACTTCTAACATGGTATCAGAGCTACTAATCCTTGTTTAAGTGTTTTGTAGGAAGGTGACATTCAAAGGAGCAAGTTTTTTTTAAAGTTCTTTTGTAGATCTAATATTTGTTTCAAGTCTAACTTGTTTCTCTCTTTTTTTTTTCTCTCTAACCCTCTTTGGAAGGCTTGCCGCCAAAAAGTAGCTTTTAGTTTTTTTTTGGGTTTGGTCGGTTCACCGCCAAACCCAACTCATCTTTCTTCTATTATAACGTTCTTACATGTTTTATTATAATCATTCTTTTGACCATACCCTCTGTTGGTTTGATTCTTGTAGAATTCAAATAATAATAATCTCAGCATTTTATGATATCTCTTTCCATGCAACCTATTTCATTTTTTTTGGAAGGCGTATCTACAATCTCTTATTGTGTTATTTTAATCTAAGATCTTTTTTACAATATCTATGTGCATGCAGGTTTATCTTATTTATTTTGGAGGTGTATCTCTGTTCTAATATACACCTTTTTTATTCTTTCATATATCTCTGGTTTTATAATATTGTGCATGCAAGTTTTATAATATTACTTTCATAAATCTCTGGTTTTTCTAATAAATCTTGATATACCTTTGTATGTGCTTCTTTTTTCCTCCTTTGTTTGCTGGTTGGTTGCATGACGTATTTTATACATTCACATTCAATATTATTTTTGTCTTTTTTATCCTTGGCAGATTGTTCCTTACCCCATCTTTCAGTTCAGATTTTTCGCTGAAGAAGTACAACCCATTTTGCATTGGATTCTATGAGAAAATGAAACTAAATCTCGAAAGACTGAGATATGGGTTTTGTGCAGAATGATCCCATTTAGCTCGTTTGCGAGAATTTTCTCCAAATTCGCCTCTGTTTAGGATCTGTGACCAATCTTTGTCACACTTTGTATCACTTCTTTCATTCACGGGTTTGAGCCAATCACTACTTGGCTGCCAGCATTTTTTCTACTCAAGTCTATTTTATTCTCTGTCATTTTAGTTATTCTTGGTTTAGTTTAAATTTTAGTTTGACTATTTATAAATTTGTTAATGATTCCTTAGCCAAGTTTAGAGATAAGTTTGAATTTGAATGATTGTTTAACTAAGTTTAGTTGTCTTTATATTCTAGTTTGAATTCATTTTAGATAGTTTGAGTAATTTCTATTATATTTGTTTAATAACATTGTTCATTATATTCTCATCTATTTTTTATTTTTATTGTTGGTTATTATTAATCTCCATGCAAAAATATATGTTCCTTATTATTTGTCTCTTATATTTACTAATCATTGCAGGTTATCAATATATTCTTCGTAGTAGATTCTTTATTATTAGTTTCTTGTCTTATCTTCATAATAATACTTATCTAAGTTTAACCTCCATTTGAATATTCCTTTGACTCTTAAATGTTTTTTTTCATAAGTATAGTTACACTTTTTATTCAATTTTATCATTATAACACATGTTCTTTTTTTTTTGTTCATGCACATCTCTTGCAATTTTATTTAATCATTAGATTCTTAGTTTATCTAATCATTATTTCATTCTTAATATATCATTTTGTTTAATCATTAGATTCTTTTCTATATTTCACAAAAGTTATTCAAAATTTGTTTATACTTAAAAAGTTCTTTTAAAAAGTCTTTTCTTACTATTTTTATATGAAGCCTTTTCTTTAAAAGGAGAGTCTTTTTAAAGTCTTGGTAAAAAAAAAATAGATACTCATTAATTTCTTTTATTTATTTATTATAAATTTTATTAATGTTTGTAAAAGTTTTTTCAGACCAAAGTCATTTAAATTATTTTTTTGACATTTTAAATGTATTATTTCATTTTAACGTGTTTCAAGTTTAATATTAGTTCATATATGGTTTTATTTTCTTATGTAATAAATTTCTATTAGCTTTTTTAATAAAAGGATTATTTTCACTTTAAAAAATAAAATTCAATTTGTTCAATAAAGGGGGTATTTTTTTTCCAAGATATTCTTGTGCTCTTTTTTTGTAATATTGTAACCTTTTCTTCGTAGAAGATAATAGTTGTTCTAATTCTTGTTTTAAGGACCAATATGTTATGTTCCATATAATTGATCTAACTATTACTTTAAGTAGGAAAATGCTATATGATTGATCCGAAGTACTTAAAATCATTGATGATGTTAAAATTTAATTTGTTCAAGCATTGTGAGTTATCTACAAACATTTCCTTCTAGTGGATTATTATTGATTTAATTATTGAGCATTAATTGTCTTTAGATTAAGGAAATAAGTTCCATTTGATCCATTGTTCCTTTTGTAAGTTGCACTGGGATGCACTTACTTGTTCCATTTATAAGTTGCACTGGGATGAATTTAATTGTTCCATTTGTAAGTTGCACTGGGATGCACTTACTTTTTCCATTTATAAGTTGCATTGGGATGCACTTAATTGTTCCATTGTAAGTTGCACTAGGATGCACTTACTTGTTCCATTTATAAGTTGCACTGGGATGCACTTAATTGTTCCATTTGTAAGTGGCACTAGGATGCACTTACTTTCGTTGATGTTTATCAACTTGTTCCTTTGGTTATTTTTTCCTCATGGTGAGGATGGTACTCTTGAAATTTTTCTTAAATTTTGTTGGATATCTCTCATATTTGGAAGGTAATATGTTTTTCACACTCACAATCCTTAGTTCAAATTATTATTTAGCATATGTCAATATTTGTTTTGTTAATGTTGGTTTAGATTCTTATCCTCTTGATGGTACATTGATTATGGTACTTGTGTGTAGACATGTTTGACAAATCTAGTCATAGGTTGATTTTATGTTTGAGTCTCATATTCTACTAATTTATCTTTGTCTCTCTCATATTTCTATGAAAATTCTACTATTGTGATAATGTACTACATTCTTCATTGCTTAAATCATGAGTCATGCAATTTGTGGTGTAATTAACCATTCACTTGCAGTGAGATGACTCATTAGTGGATTGTCTATATCCATGTGATTGATGCAATGTTGATGTAGGTCTCATTAGTTGGCCTTTTCTATGGTCATTTATGCATTAGTATGTTTCTTTTATGAGAACGTTGATAGTATTTATTATAACTCACTTTGAGCATTTGATATCATGTTAAGCTTCTTTGTATTTTTTTTTATGATTGCTCATAAAGTTGAATTATTTTATGACACATATTATAAGTTTATTTTCAAAAGTATACTCTTTTGTATCAAGGGTAGATCCCAACTATGGGAAATCTACTTGTGGTTTTTCTATGTTCTATGTTTCAGGTGATCCGTCAAGGAAAATTCAAGACATCAATTCATTTACACAAACCCTATGAATTACAAGACTACTTGAAGATGTGGTCATACTTCCACTTGAATACATTTCAAGGACCCATCCACTTCTCTTGGCTCTACAAACGATGCATGTTCAACATGCAAATGACTATCTGTACACTTGAAGACAATACTTCTTCCTTATACTGAAGATCAAGTTGCAGATTGTTGTAAATTTTGGGTTTAATACCCCTTGTAAAATCCCCAAGTAAAGATTAAAGCGGGGTGTTAGAATTTATAATTTTCCTTGGTTGTATTATTTAAATAAGGATAAACCAAGGTATCATTCATGTACTTTTGTCCTCTAGTCCAAGTGGGAGGATAACTCATATTTTGTAATTCCTTACTAAGGAAACTAGTTTATTCCTCCTTAAGAGGATATGGACACTTGTCGCGCACACTTATGAATGATGGCATTCATAGACTTGGGAGTTACATTCTAACTCCTCTCTCTCATCTCTATTTAAGAGATGCTCCTCTCTCTCATTTCTCATGATGAATTTATTGTAAGTGAGCAACTCTCTCTCTCTCTCTCTCTCTCTCTCTCTCTCTCTCTCTCTCAGTTTAGGCTATGGCCTCATTCATAATGTCACAAGGGGTTTTTTTTTCTTTCCCCTTTCAAAATCTCTTGGCTCATTGTTTGGATTCTTGGAGCATTCTCATGTTGGTGATTGATATTGAAGCATTATCTCATTCTTGGTCTATGGTTAAATTCCTTCTTGCATTACACTTTCTTGGGTTCTTTCCTTAACTTATTTTCATTTTTTTCATACTTCTAACAAGCTTAAGCTAAAACTTCAGTTACAAATCTGCCAATTAAAAATTCCAAGGTATTGTTTGCTACTGAATCTCAGTCCAAAAATAGGCAGCAAAAATCAGAGGTAAAACCACCACCATTTTATGTTACTCTTATCATTGGTGACTTTTTGGTTCACAATAGCATGAATGAATCAGGAGCTAGTTACATGAAAAACTAATCTCCCAAGAACACATGCATGCATAACCCTGTCACATGGAAGAAGCAAAGAACAGAAGGCAAGAAAAATCTATGGAGGCCAAAAAGCCAGAGGCATCATATGCACATGAAAGAACAATCTCTATTATGAACAATATGATAATATGATCTAATAAGAAATACAAAGAGGTGAATCCTTATAAAAGGAATCACGAAACCCTAAAAGGGAAACACTAAGGTTGGCTTAAGAAACTAGAGTGAATAGGTGAGCTAGTAATTAGATCAAAATGATTTAATTAATAACCCAAAAGACTATTACTCTAACACCCCCCCTTAAGATAAGCTTAGGGAGAAGCAAAACCTAGGAGACTACTACAGAAAGCAGGAAAGATGGGTCCCGGCAACAAGGCCTGATCAAGTACCCAAGTATAAGAAATAAACTAGATGAAGGAAACAAAGCCTCCAATCTAGGGAAAGTCCCAAAGAAAGGAACAAGAAAGAGCATGAAGCATCTCTGAAGCATGAAGCTGCAAACACTGTCAGAAGAAACTGTTGGAACCCCCACTGAAATAGTGCATGACCAGGTAGAGAAGACAAAGTCTGAAGAGCTGATCAATTGAAGAGGTGACCTCCAAAAGTAGGAATGAATGAGTGTCTATATGTAGATGAACCATCTCACCGAAATGCATAGGTTCCTAGCCACTGCATCTACCTAGTACATAGGAACAAGAACTGAATACGTAGATCACTCAACCGAACCAAGGAAGCAATAGAACCAATAGGTGAACCCCCCCATAATGTTGAACAAGGAGAGGGGTGACAGGAACATTGAAATACAATGCCAGAAACATCTGCAAGAAGAAGAATCAGGAACACCAACAGCGCAACAAAAGTACAAGCACAGGAAAAAGGGCGGTGTCATAGACACACAGCATGGGCTAATGTCGTGGAAGGTACACTCACTTGACAAAGGTGGATGAGCACAAAAGGCAAAACATCATAACCCCCCATGGCACTTTATAACTGAGTGCGAGTACAAACAAATACAAGGTGCTCGAAATCCTAGATATGCAGAAGTAGGCACTTTATCTTAGTGCGTTTACAGAAAAAAAAAAATGCTACAGAAGAGAAGCATACAATGCTTAGAAATTTAGAAAGAAGAGTGAGCCAGAAGAACAGAAGAAGAGATCCCAGGACCTATAGAATCCAAGTAATCCACCAGAGTGTGAAAGTGCAAAACTCAGAGGAGAAAGAACCTAGAGCATAATCTAGATAAAAGACCCTTGCCACTAAAAAACTCACTAAACCAGCTGTCCGACGATATCTAGTTTGCCAAAAATAGAGTCCTGATGAGCAAGATATGGCTCCCAAAAGGCAAAAAAAGATATCAGACTTTGACAGCAAAAAACACTATCAAAATAGAAGATTCAAAAACCCTAACCTTTATAATCGGAAAGAGCTTGGAAAGAGCTTTTTGATGATATAAAGAAGTCCGAAAAAGACCTCTATATGCTCCAGATAGAGCAAAAACACCATCAGGGGGTCAGAAAGGCTCCAAAATCAAATTTTAAGCCCCTGGGGCTGAAAAATAAGGCCCCTGGGCGCATGGCGTGTGCAAGGGGCTAGAGCCAGAGCTCCCGGTCACCCATGTGACCACTGCTAGGGATGAAAGGGGCCCGTCGGGCGGAGCGTATGGCAGCGGGACCGGTAGAGCAAAGTGGGGCCGGGGAGCGGAGCGCACGGGGCGGCTGTGCTGGGAGGAGCGCGTCAGAGGAGAAGGGCTAGGCAGCGGAGCCGACGGAGGGCGGTGGGTGGGTGTAGGCGGTGACAAGGGCCATGGAGGGGCCTGCGGAGGTGCAGCTGGCAAGGGTCAAGCGCTGGTGGCGTGGCGGTGGTGCGGCGGAGGCGCCAAGCTAATAACACTAGTCGCAGTGCAAAAAACCAAAAAAAATGATTTTTTTTTAAAAAAATTTGCCTCAGAGCCATGTTGTCCAAAATGGACAAGTTTTATATGGATTCTAGGGTTTTTTGGTGCTCTAAGCTCAATGGAGATGTCTCTTTGAGCCCAAAGTGACTAGAAATAAAGCCCCCCTCTAAATCCACATAAAAACCTTTGAAAGCATGAAAACCTCCTGCTTTTGAATCACTTCAACAAAACATGAACAGTGAGCAGCAAGATGGCTCTGATACCAAGTTAGATTAGGTGAAAAAATAATCTCCCAAGAACACCTGCATGCATAACCCTGTCACATGGAAGAAGCAAATAACAGAAGGCAAGAAAAATCTATGGAGGCCAAAAAGCCAGAGGCATCATATGCACATGAAAGAAAAATCTCTATTATGAACAATATGATAATCTGATCTAATAAGAAATACAAAGACGTGAATCCTTATAAAAGGAATCATGAAACCCTAAAAGGGAAACCCTAAGGTTGGCTTAAGCAACTAGAGTGAATAGGTGAGTTAGTAATTAGATCAAAATGATTTAATTAATAACCCAAATGACTATTACTCTAACAGGTGCAAGTAGTGGTGCTATGTTGATTTCTCCCAACGATGAAATGTATTAATCCATTTCACATTTTTCTTTCAGCTATACAAATAATACAACATAATATGAATCATTGGTTCATGACTTAGAGTGGGAAAGGAAGAACAAAATCAACTTGCGGGTATCTGTGGATAGTGAGCTTGTTGTTAATCAGATACGTAATCTTAATGTCACAAAAATGAAGTACTTAAGCTATAAAAATATAAAATTTGGGATTTTATTGAAGAATTTGAGGCTTTTAATATTGTTTCAATGCCTAGAGGTTAAAATAAGAAGGTTAATAAGTTGGCAGCCATGGGAGCTAAGTTTGATATTCCCAAAGAGGTCAAAAATGTGGAGGTACAACAATTTGTCAATGTGGTTGTGAGGCCTTCAGTCCTTGATAATAATGTAAGTTGACAAGTTTTTTAAAATGATGATCAAATTATTAATTCTTTGATTGAAGAGGTTGAATTCTCAAATGGAAATCAAAAGAAAATGTAGCAAAAATATGGTGACTAGATATTACAGCTAAAAACAAATAAATTACCAAAGGGGCTAGTCATCCTTGAATCCATTTTTAAAGTTGATGATCAAGTTAGAATGGATAAAACTAGAATTACAGTCAAGGAGGGTCATTATGAATCTATTGAAGTGATGAAGGACAAGTTCCTTAAGCTTTCCAAGGTATGTACCAATGAAGAACAAAAAACATTTATTTAACTTTGCCAAGAATTTAGTGATGTTTTTGCATGATAGTACCATGATTTGAAGGGGTTTGATCCCCAATTAGACCAACATACCATAGAGATGGATCCAAATGCAAAACCGGTAAGGAAAAAGAAAAGGCAACTAAATTCCAAGGTGGAGCATTTAATGAAGACTGAATTGGCAAAGCTTATTAAAGGTAACATAACTTTTCTAAGAAATCACACATTTTGGGTTTCAAATTTGGTTTCTATGAGGAAGAAAAATGGTGAGATCAAATTATGTGTAGATTTCAAAGACCTCAACCAAACATCTGTGGAAGACTATCAACTAATGCCCTCAATGGAGAAAATTCTACAATTTGTATCAAATTTTGGCAAATTCTTGTTATTAGATGGGTTTTCAACCTACAACCATATTTTGGTCAAAGAAGAGGACCATTAAAAATTAACATACAAAATAGGGAACCATGGAATACATGGAAACTCCTTTTGGTTTATCAAATGCTGGTGCAAAATTTTAGAAAGCAATAGAGATGGCTTTCCATGGCCTCATGAATAAGTTCGTACTTGTTTATTTAGATGATATTATTGCTTTCTCAAATAATTTTGATGAACATTTTATGCATTTAAGGGAGATTTTTTAGAGATGCAAGAAATATGAAATCTCACTTAACCCCAAAAAGTGCATCTTTGTTGTCCATATAAGATAAAATTGTTTGTACATATTGTTTCCAAGCATGGTACAATAATTGACCCTGAGAGGGTAAGTGTCATTCTTGCATTGCCATTACCAACCCACTAGAAAGACTTGTAAATCTTTCTTGGGAGAATTAATTTCATTACGAGGTTCATTCCTAACATTGCAACTTTTTTGAAACCAATGACACAAATGTTAAAGAAAGATATAAGTTTCATCTAGATGAAGAAGGGTAAGGGCAGTTTTGAAGATTTCATATTATATGATTTTGGATACACTAATTTTTATTTTACCAATGTTGGTTCAGTGAAATGATGAAGGACATGAATAATTGGTGTCATTTTTTAGTCAAGGTTTGGAGGGTTCTAAAAAAATGTACACATTTGTCAAAAAATGTGTCTTAGTTGTTATTAGGAGTCTCAAGAAATTCAAGCCATTGATTTTGAGCAGAAAAATTCATCTTCTAGCTGCCCATCCTAGTGTTAAATTTTTTTTATTGAATAAAGATATGAATGATAAGAAGGCTAAATGAATAAACCAAGTGATGGAATATGATGTTCAAATTAAAGTAACTAAGCTTGCAAGAGGCAAAGGAATGTGTGAGAAGATTTCTTCTAGCAATTAAGACAACCACCAAGATCAAGATAAGGTTGTACTAACTCATGATAATGCATATGAAAATGTTATACCAACATATTCTTAAAGCTTGATATAAGAAATCAAGCATTACCTTCATACTAGTGAGTTCCCTCAAGGATTGAGCAACTCAAAAAGAAGGTATTTAAGACTTTATACTATTCCCTATGTTATTTTGGAAGGAATTTTGTTTAAAAATGACTACAATGGAGTTTTTTTGAGATGCTTAGAAATAGATCAAATTGACAAGGTTCTAGAGGAGTTTCATAATGGACTTGTTGTCAATCAAGATTGCACCCTTAGCAAATGTGAATTTTACTATCCTGTTGAAATATGGAATTGTGGGTGATCTATGGTAAGAGTGAATCTATGGGATTAAAAGGTTGGTTCTTTGATGGTAATCACCTATACTAATGATGACTGGAAAAGGGATAGAAAGATATACATGTTATTCCTTTTAACAACAACAACATGTGATTCCTTAGGTTCTGATTGAAATCTCACAACAAAACAAACAACATTTGTTATATCAGGTCTATTATGTGTCAAGTACAACAATCCACCGATCATTGATTGGTACCTTGTTTGATTAGCATTAGGTGAATCATCACTCTTTGTCAACTTGCAACCAATAACCATAGGGGTACCAACTAGCTTAGAGTCATCCATAACAAATTTCTTCAACAATTCTCTAACATACTTAGACTGTGATATGAAAATCCCTTTTTTAAATTGAGTAATTTGTAAACCAAGAAAGAATTTCATCTCACCTGTCATAGATATTTCAAAACAAATTTGCATATCATCATCAAATTTGTTACTTAACTTGTCATTTCCACCAAAAATGATATCATCCACAAACACTTCAATAATAAAGATATTATCATGATCAATTTTGTAATACAAGTTACTATTAGCAGTACCTTTATGAAAACAAAGTCTCAACAAATATTTTTCTAACCTTGCATACTAGGCTCTCAATGCTTGTTTCAATCCATACAATGCTTTCTTCAATCAACATACCATATCACCTTGATTATTCAAGGGAAAACCATCAAGATGTTCAAGATAGACTTCCTCTTCCAATTCTCCATTCAAGAATGCAGGCCTAACATCCATCTAATATACTTTGAAATCTTTGTAAGTAGAATATGCAAGAAAAATTATATCTGCTTCAATTTTAGAAATAGGGGCAAAGATCTCCTCAAAGTCAATACCTTCCATCTGTGAATATCCTTTTCAAACAATTCTATCTTTAATCCTTACCATTTTTCTATCTTCATTCGATTCATTCTTAATACCCATTTAGTTCCAATCACATTCTTATCCTTAGGTCGAGGAACCAAAATCCATGTCTTTTTTTTTCAATCTATTTTGTCTCTTCTTCCATTTCCTTAACCCAACTTTCATCTTTGCATGCTTCATCAATATCTTTAGGCTCAACTTTAGAGATCAAGAAAATTTCTTCTCTATTTCTAGCATGTCTACCTCTAGTCAAAACATCTTGATTCCTATCACTAATAATCTGATTTCTGAATGATTCATCCTTACATACCTTGGAGTCTTCAGATTTTCTTTTGTAGTAGACTCTTCTATTTCCACTTCTTCCTCATTTGAAACTTCCTCATCATGTTCTACTAATCCTCTCTTATTATGGTTCTGATACAATGTATGCACAACCTAACTTTCATCTTCTTCATATGATTCATAACTACATGATCTGACATACTTCTGATAACTTTTATCAACTTTCACATTAGCACTTTCAACTATATTTCTCAACTTATTTTTAAAACACTTATATGGGTTTCTCTTTGTAGAGTAACCAAGAAAGATACCTTCATCACATCTAGGATCAAACTTACATAAGTCTTCATCTCTCTTGATATAGAATTTCCTTCTAAAAATACTTCACTCTAGGGACATGACCATACCATAGTTCATAGGGTGTCTTACCAGTTCCTTGCTTTATCTGAACTCAGCTCAATGTATAGATTATAGTACTCACTTCTTCTCTCCAATAGGTCTGTAGAATATTTCCTTCTATCATCATGGTCCTTGTAGTGTCAAGAATAGATATATTCCTTCTCTCTATAATTTCATTCTATCGTGGAGTTTGTGGAACTCACATCTCTCTATTTATTCCATGCTCCTCATAGCATGCATTAAACTCTCCTAAAGTAAATTATCTACCTCTATCTGATCTCATGCATTTCATCTTCAAATTGGTCTCAGTATCAACCATAGCTCTAAAGATCTTGAACTTATCAAAAGCTTCATATTTCTCCTTCAAAAATGTAACCCACGTCATCCTTGAGTAATCATCAATGAATAATATGAAATATTTATCTTCACAATAGCTTCAAGTCCTAGTAGGACCACATAAATATGTATGCACCAAATCTAACAATCCACTTGAAGAATATGTATTTCTTTTAAAAGTAGATTTAGTTAGCTTACCGAATTGCCATTCCTTACACATCACATTAGCAGGCTTCAACAGTCTAGGCAAATCTCTCACATTGTAGTACTTATCTTCACAATATTGTCAAATTTTACAAGATAAAACCTTTTGTGCCACAACCAAATTTCATCAATTTTAGCAATCAAATTATTGGCATAACTGATGCAGTGATGGTAAGTGATTTTTTGTGTTGTCATGATACAAATTTGATTGCATGATGATCAGTTATTGGGTTGTCATTGATGTCAAGTATTGGCCTAGTGTTCCTAGTATGTTACTAAGTATAAGTATGATGATCAAGGTGTTGTGATGAGTTTCAGTTGTAGCAATCCTTATGAGAGACTTGGGGATGTCTCTAAATGTCAAATGTATGACCATTACTGTTGATGTAGACCAGTAAGCAAGTTATGATCAGTTGAAGGTTAACAATGCAACTGCTAGAATTATTAGTGACAAGTGATATGTGGTTTGATCAGTAACTTATCAAATCTAGAAGGGGTTATGTGGCGTGGTCACGGGAGAAGGTTATTGACAGTATGTAGAAGCTACGGTTGCGGCTGCAACTAATTTGAGTGACCGGTGTGAAGGATAGGTGATTGGTGAGCAAAGACAGAGTTGTTAACTGGTTAAAGTGTTTGTGTTCTTGAGCAACAGTTGATAAATCTTTGATCGGTGATCGGTGTTGAGATTGCAGAGGAATCGGTTGAGTCAGTCGTGATCTGGTGATGTGTCTTTATGATTGGAGGTGATGATCTAGCATCACATTGTTTGATGCTAGCATGTGGACAACATTCTAGAGGAAGCATGTGTTTGGTCAAAATGTGTTTCACCCCTTGACACAAAATTCTATGTAAACCATTGTATTGGTCATTGTGGTCTTCAAAAATTGTTTTGTACATTGAAATTTATTTTGTGGCATGTTGGATCTGAGCGAGATATTTAAAATTCAAATCTATTTCAAATTTAGGGCTTGATTAAGGCAGTGGACTTAAAGTTCAATATATAATGGATGAAATTGAGAAGTAAGTGTGTTGATCATGTGTTAGGCAAGTGCGGTTGTAAAGTGGGAGTCATGATCAAGTCAGGGCAGAGTTAAGTGTGTTAAGAAGAAATTGTGTGTTTTAGTGGATCTGCGGTGTTATTCTACATATCATTCTTTATGTTACTCCCTAACAGTTGCAACACTCAAAATTCCTCAATCGAGTGGATCCTAGCAAGTCCTTATTGTAAATCCTTTAACAAGGTGGCACATTAACTTGTGTCTAAATTCCTCTAACAAGCCTACTCCTAATAGGGTAAAGGTCCTAATAGGCCTAAGATAAATCCCTTAACTGAGTAGCACCTAATAGTATTGTTGTAAACTCCTAACAAGGTTAAGCTCCTCACAAGGTGTACTTCAGAAGAGTACATCATTTAGTGGGTACTAATTTCCATCATAATTTTCTCTTAGTTTGTGTTTCCACAACATAAATCTATGCGTCAAATGTTTTATTGTTATGTGGATGTGCTTATGGTTATGATTTTCATCTCTTGCTATTAAGTTAATCTTATGTATGTTGTTTTAAAGTTTAAGAGGCAAAAAAGTTGAATAATTGCTTGATTACTGATTCATCCCCCCCTCTCAGTAATCTGATCTTAGGATGCTTTCTCTATCCATGAGTTGCATGTTTATCAACAACTTAAACTTCAAGGAAACACATTCCAACTTATGCTAGACACCCTTTTCTTCTTCGAGAATATAATGCATTATTGAGCGATGAGGAGGATTGTATTTTACATGATCAATTCTTTTGCATTTGTCTTCATCGCCACCTTGTGTATTTTGATAACCATATTTCAAAGACTATTGACATTGCCAAAACATCTCATCGTGGCCCATACTTTGTCCAAAGTTTGTGTAGTACTTGTTAGTATCTTGTACATAGTAATTGATGATTCCTCCCAAATCAACTAATTTATCAAGTCAAGGTTGTCCATGTATTGCTTATGAGAAATGTCTTGATAAAAATACAAATTTCCATGATTCAACACTTTTTGAGAGAGAGAGAGCTCTAGAGCATGTGCCAAGCATACACTAAATGTGTAACAACGCCCATTTTTCCCTCTTTATCAAGTCCCCATTCATGCATGTTTCAAATTTTCAAAGTTGTTACTCCCTTCAAATGTTGACAATGTATTCATAAATAAAATGAATTATCTATTTATGTGAATTGAGTTGTAACTCCAGAAATAATAATAGTCCAGTAAAGCCTCAATATTCCCACTGTTCTAAATGGCAACGTCGAAGTCACTTCAATTCTCTCCAAAGTTGATGAGCTTCACTTCATTTGAGTGACTTAATATGGGTTGATGTACATTTTCTAAACCAAATCATCACTATTGTATATCAAACTTCATCCTATCAATTCGGCCACATTATCTCTAAAATTTGAAACTCCGCTTGTTTATTCTGCAAGAAGATGACACCTTTCACCAAACTTTCCCATTTACAGTGCCCATCATAATATATTTGTTTGTGTGCATATCATTCAGGCTATTTATCATTATCGTTATAAGCAAGACTTGATTAAACACGTTCACACAATCATGAGAGCTCTAAATGGTAACCTGAATACAAGGTTTGGCATGTTCTTAAGATACCCACCATGGGCATGAAAGTTGACCACTGCAAATCCGACCAATTGAAGTATGTACAACTCTCTCCCACTAAATTAGACACAAGACGAAGCTTACAATGTTCACATGCACTCGAGACTGCTTCATTAACTCAAAGGTTTCAAGAATTTTATTGTAGAATCCATTTTTGTGCTCATTTCATTTCATTCATTTTGGTGACATCTTTTTGAGGCATTGTGTCAAACAATTTAGCTTCAGCATCTATGATTACACATTTCGCATGCATGTTTGTATTCGGTGAACTTTTTACATGCTTTGATGGATGTTTATTGCTATTTTAAAGCTCCTATCTTGGCACGGACAGTTAGAATAATGGCACACGTTGTGAACTTTGGCATTAGCTTGAAGGTTGCTAAAGTCGTTTCAACAATCATTTCTACAACTCTTGCAATCATACTATTCCATGAGATAGCAAACTTTGACGCATTCAAACAAACAATAGAGGTGTGGTGTCCATGATTCCATAGTTTGCTTGCATGTTTTATGTCGTCGAATGGATTTTCTTTGAAGGTTTTTAAAACCCTTACAATGAAGTCGTTGCCTGCACATTCCCTACACACCTGCTCTTATCGGGGATTTGGCAGTACACCAAAACATGTCGATAACACTTCAATTAGGAATGCTAGTGATGTCTTCGGAGTTCTTAACAAGAGTAACAACTCTCTGAAATATAACATAGCAACTCACTGGCTTCTTTTCCAATTTGGGATTTTCATTGCTTCCACCAACTTAGCGATAAACTAATAAGGTGACAACAAGAATGTTACACGCTTGAATGTTTTTGAAACCCACTAAACGAATTTGTTTTGTTAGCGAGAATAACTGACACTTTTATTTTTTAATCATCTTCTTTCAAATGCATAGCAACATGCCCTATATGCTTTAATCACTTATGGCATTTCAAAACCACACTATCAACAATCCTTCTTGGTGATTTCATTTTGTAACTTTTCAACCCCAAAATAAGCCACATTTGGCAAAATATTACCAGGAGTACTTATATTTAATATATTTGCCTCACTCCTCACAAAGTTCCAGATTCAATTAATTTTGTGATTTTTCACATTGCACGACCCTTCCCAAGAATTCAATTGAGACAAAAATGGTTTTGCTTTGATATAAAAAGAAGTTCAACATTTGAGGTTTATTGGAGACCTTTTAGACCAAGAAATATCTAAAAAAGGTTTTAAATGTCAAAAGTTTAAAATTTGACCAGTTTAGAATTGGGGCTAACATGTCCATAGCCTCGATAGAGTTACTTGCATCACCTAATTTTATTTCACTTCTCTTTTTTTTAAATTTTCTCTTTTAAAGACAGCAACAATGAAGTCATGTTTGCCAAGTTAGAAACCAAAGTGGTAGCAAAGGATGACCTTTAGATTTTTCACTTAATAAAAGTATAAAATTCAGCCATAAACTATCTCACAAAATGCATTAAAATGTAGTTATGGCTAGAATTCATGAAAGACATCACCTGTACTTTGATGAGAGATGTAATAACTTGCTATCTTGATTTAAGAGTTAATAATCTAGCGAAATCTAGGCAAATGTCATACTGTAAACATTGGTATGAAATGCATTAAATCCCTTCCCAAAAATGAAGTGTACGGTACCTTTTTCTATCCAAGTTGTCACGCTACCAAATGCACGAAATGAATGTCCACCAAGAGAAGGAAAGCCTTGAGAATGTAGCTCTAGTACCACAAATGTCTCATCGTCATAATGACTTGAAAAAATAATAAAGCTCGCATGTGCAAAAAGGCCCTAAACGACTTTAAAATTAAATCAATTTCACATTGAAACTCATTCTGATTATAGCATTTTTGTGTTTTACTTCGGCGATTATCGTGACTTAGCAAAGAAGAAATAGTAGCTATGGATACCACAATTAGGGTGACCACATCTAGGCCCTAGAACTATTTTCAAGGTTGGGTTACTATCTGACGACTCATATGCCTGATGAATACTGATGAAAACTTGGTGTTAGTCGTAGAGTTCCTCAATAGCGAGGATCAATATCGAGTGAATAATAGCATAGTATCCAGGTTTGTCGAATCCCTACTTGATTTGGGTAAGTCAAAAGAGGTAATTGTAAGGCTGACCGACAAGATGCTTGGGAATTACTACATTGGTGGTCTCAATCAGGTTCTAAAGCTAGCGAGATATGGATTCAATATTCCCATGGTCAAAGACCTAAAGGCATTCCTGGGAAGGGACACAGTTGTGCCATGGCTTCCATTGTTTCCAACTTTTGCACCATGTCCATCAGTGAGTATAGAGACCATGCAGATTAGGCTCTCATCTTTCTGAAAAAGATAGCTAATGATGAAGCAAGGATTGAGCAAGGATGGATAGACGAGTTCAAGGCCAAGGTGGTCTACGAGTGAGAAAAAGATTCGTCGGATAGTGATGAACAAAGGGAGAAGGAGCTATTTTCTACTAATGAGGACAAAGACGTCAGAGACAATGAAGACCGCGCTCCTACTGACATCTTAGGATCAGTTGCTACCTAGCCTTTCTTGTTTTTTCCTTTCCTGAAACAAAGAATACATTAATGTTTTGTGTAATATTTTGCTCAAAAGAAAGGAGGAAAGAAACATCCCATAATTGTACAAAACTTATTACCGAATAAATATATAGTATATTATGTATAAAATGCTCTTTTCAATGAAGTGCATCCCTTTTATCTTTGTAATTTGTCTTTTCTTTATTCATGCAAACTAAACAAATTTGCAACTCTTTTATCTGTAAACCTTTATAGCATGCATGCTAAAAGAAAGGATGCATCATAATGTGAAACACTTTACTTTCCTATTTAGAGGAAATATGTTAAGAATTTTGAATCATGATAACACACTCACTATATACAGAAACCAGTGACGATTCTAGAAATATACCTATCTTTGAAAGAAATGTGTGTAAGTTAAAGCAAACCTCATTCAAGCCTTGGCATGTTTGACACTTAAAACATACTCGAACATGAACTAGTCATTATTGTGCTATAATTTTTCATCACCTTTGTTATTTTTTTTGTTTTGGTTACATGATGGAGGAATCAATGGGTCATTACATATGTCACTCTTTCAAGGATCTAACAAGACACGTGCTAGAAGCAATTTAGGGAAAATAGGAACTATACATGGGATCCTTTGAAAAGGAAACATGTGCTATAGTGATTCATAGAAAGAAAACATCCTACATACCTAACCTAACCATCTACCCAACAAGATAAAGGGATCTATTAACTAGGGTTTAGAAGTAGCTTCTCTTACATCCAAACTTTTTGTATTTTATGCACTTTTTGACACAAGACTTGGAGTATTCGGGAAGTAGTGAGTCATAATTCAGAAATTTTGACACATTACAAAAAATGATATAACTATAGATACTAAAATCACTTCTTAGTAACATAGGAATGAACCTTCTTACCTTTAACAAGTTATCCTCATATTCTGACGTGAACATGACTAGAGGTAACTGGTGAGCTTCTTGCCTTCCCAGATACCTAATGAAGCATCCCCATATGGGCTTCGAGTAATCAAGACACATATTTACCATTTGTCCATGGTACACTGAGATTAATGACTCTAAATGTGTGTCTTTTGCGGGACTTCTTAGGCTAACTATGAAATCCTTTGCTTCTAAAGACGCGGGAGTATTGTCAAGTGATAGACAGAAAATCTCTAGGTCATTCTAGAAATAGGCATCATTGTCCTCAACATTGTCTTTAGTTGGATTTTTATTTAAATATTGTCCCCAATTTGAATTTCTAAGACTGAGTATCAATTTGTTTCCTCCATTGCAATCTCCTTGAGGTATCTCAAGCACTGGAAATCTCTCAAATTGGCTCTTCAAATTTTTATTTTCGTACACAAATCTTCTCTCTTCTTCAATCTCAAAGAAAAAGACAAGAATCTTGAGGAAACAATTAGGTTCCTCTATTTTGCTCTATTTTGTGGAATCCTTTTTATTTTGGCTCAATTGCGGCTTGTTTTCCTCCTTTTTATAAGGCTTTGGGCTCCAATCATCTCACAATCTTTTAGTTGTACTAAATCTCACCCAAATCTTCTTGACTTTTGACATAGTCAAGGATGGAGAATCCAAGAATGGACAGTCCAAACCTTGCAGCCAATACCAACACAGCGGAATAACACATGAGCAACAAGATATAAATAGAATTCAACTTGTATTTGTCAATAACCGAGCATTACATGCAACATGCTGTGTTGTAAGGCCTTCTCGATTACAGCCAATTACATTAGCAAATACAGCATAGATCTCGTAGGATCCAACTTGCACCGAGTTCTGAAAAAATTCATCCTTTGACAAGTTTCCTTCATCACCTTATTACCAAGCAATGTTCTCTGAACCAACAAGTTCTCTTCCTTCTCGGGATCATTCGGTAATTCCTCATTCACCGCAGTATTCCTGCTATTACAAATCTTCCTATCTACATGTGTACACTCAAAAGACCTATGTCCTTCTCCACAGTTATAACAAGTACCCTTGAATCTAAATCTACCTATTCTTCTCCTCGGTTCAATAGGTTTTGGATCATCCTCATCTATTAGTTTGCCCCTTACCGACTGCTCTTTTTGTTAGGATTAACAAGGCAGAAATAACAATTATGTGCAAATATAACTAATATCAAAAAATAACAAACCACACAGAATAGAACACAAGACACACAGATTTAACGTGGTTCACCCAATCCCTGGGCTACGTCCACCAACAGCGAGTCCAATATTATTATTATCCAGTGATTACAACCTGATTACAATCCGTAATCCCTTACAGCCCAATTCTGCCGCAAGTACTAAAATCATACATAATGAAAATCCCTAACCCTAAGCCATATTATACAATATTTTTCCCGCTTTAGGGTTAGAATGAGTTATAAGTAGTCGGCCCAAATATTCGAAAAGTAGTCGGCCTCAAAAAAAAATTTCCTCGGGGGCTGCGCCCCCGAACCCCCGCTCGGGGCCCGGCCCGACCCCGAACCCCGGCGAGGTCGGGAGGAAAAGTGTAAAGTACTTTCTTGGATAGTACTTTCCTGATTAGTCACCACAAGCTAACAATCTCCCACTTGGTGACTGATCAGTATCCACACTATACTAAAAAAACCTCCCACTTGGAGACTGATCCTGTAGCAATACCGCTACCCACATGAGGCTCCCACTGGATTGAACCACCTTGGACTCAGTTGTTCCTTTATTTTGTTCAGTCTAGAAGACCAACTGAAGCTGAACATGAGTTCAACTTCTCCCTTGTTACTACCTTTGTAAACATATCTGCTGGATTATCATCAGTATGAATCTTTTCCAGCCTTAACTGTCCATCATCCAAAACTGATCGAATGAAATGGTACCGCAACTGTATGTGTTTTGTCTTGGAGTGCAAAGCAGAATTCTTTGCAAGATGAATGGCACTTTGGCTATCTGTATGTAGAAAATTATCCTTTTGTGGATGTCCCAATTCTTCCATGAAGAATTGAAGCCATATCATCTCCTTGGCTGCCTCTGTAGCAGCAACATACTCTGCCTCTGTAGTGGATAAAGCAACCACCTTTTGTAGTCGAGAAATCCAACTCACTGCTGTCCCACCAACAGTAAATATATAACCTGTAGTACTCCGCCTGCTATCTATATCTCCTACCAAATCTGAGTCAACATAGCCTTGTACAGTAGTAGAAGAAGCCCCAAAGTGTAAACACTTACTGGATGTGCCTCTCAAATATCTAAGAATCCATTTGACTGCATTCCAATGCGCAAGACCAGGGTTACTCATATAACGGCTAACGACTTCCACTGCGTGTGCAATATCTGGCCTAGTACATACCATAGCATACATTAAGCTCCCGACAGCTAAAGCATAAGGTACCTTAGACATTTTAGTCTCTTCTTCTGGTGTCTTGGGACACATATCCTTAGTCAATTTCAAATGACCAGGCAAAGGTGTGCTAACAGCTTTGGCATTTTCCATAGAGAAACGTTGCAACACCTTCTCAATATAATCAGCCTGAGATAGAGACAATTTCTTATTTTTCCTATCTCTACAAATTTTCATACCAAGGATTTGTTTTGCTGCCCCCAAATCCTTCATAGCAAAAGATTTTGCTAACTGTTGTTTCAACCCCTTAATGTGATCCATGTTAGACCCAGCTACAAGCATATCATCAACATATAAACATAAAATAATGTAGCTGTCATCATCCAACCTCTTAAAATAAACACAATGGTCAGAATGACACCGACTATATCCATGCCCATTCATAAAAGTGTCAAATTTAATATACCATTGCCGAGGTGCTTGCTTCAAGCCATATAAACTCTTCTGCAATCTGCACACCAAATTCTCCTTACCCTTGACCTCAAATCCTTGTGGCTGAACCATATATATTTCTTCATCCAAATCACCATGAAGAAAGGTTATTTTAACATCAAGCTGCTCTAAATGCAAATCTTCAGTAGCCACAATACTTAAAACAGTACGAATAGAAGTCATTTTAACAACTGGAGAAAATATCTCATCAAAATCAATACCATGTTTCTGTGCAAATCCTTTTACGACTAATCTGGCTTTAAATCTTTTTGTACCTTCATCCTCTTCTTTTATCCTGTAAACCCATTTATTCTGTAAAGCCCTTTTACCTACAGGTAACTTACATAAATCCCATGTCTGATTTTTCAGCAAAGAGTCCATTTCATCTGTCATTGCAGACTCCCACTGAAGCTTTGTATCCACCTGCACAGCTTCATTATAACATTCAGGTTCACCAGCATCTGTTAACAGAATAGAATACAAAGATGGAGAAAATCTTTCTGGAGGTCTACTTAGCCTTGTTGACCGTCTAACACTCACTGGGGTGTGTGGTATTTGTTGTTGCTGTTGTTGCGGAGCATAAGGAACTACTGGAACATGAACTTGTGGAGTATCATCCAGTACTACATAGTCATTTTCTTTCTTCTCATGCTGCAGCAACAGATCTTTGTACAATACTTTCTCATTGAATATGACATCCCTGCTTCTTACAATTTTATGATTTTCAAAATCCCAAAGCCTATAACCAAATTCATCAATGCCATACCCAACAAATACACATTTCTTTGACTTAGCTTCCAGCTTGGTTCTATTTTCAGAATCTATAAGTGCAAAAGCTTCACAACCAAAGGTTTTGAGAAAAGAATAACTCACCTTCTTACCATTCCATGCTTCCTCTGGAATACCACAATCCAAAGGAGTAGAGGAGCCTCTATTGATTAAATAAACAGTAGTGTTCACTGCCTCTGCCCACATATTTTTGGGCAGCCTAGCATGCAACCTCATACTCCTTGCACGCTCCATTATTGTCTTGTTCATGCGTTCAGCCACTCCATTTTCTTGTGGAGTCCTTGGTACAGTTTTCTGCCTACGAATACCATTAGAGGAACAATATTCTTCAAATTCTGTGCTGCAATACTCACCACCATTATCAGATTTGAGACATTTTAACTTTTTACCAGTCTCATTCTCAACCAAGCATTTCCATTTCTTAAAAGTTTGAAATACATCAGATTTCTATCTAAGGAAATAAATCCATACTTTTCTTGTTGCATCATCTATAAATGTAACATAATACAGAGAGCCACCAAGGGAAGATACCTGAGCTGGTCCCCATACATCTGTATGCACAAGCTCTAATCTTTCATTTTTCTTTTCCTTCCCACTCTTCACAAAACTAACTCTCTTTTGTTTTCCATAAACACAACTTTCACAGAAATCCATATTGACACATTTCAGACCAGGTAAAACTTTCTTTGAATGAAGTAATTTCATACCTTTTTCACTCATGTGCCCGAGTCTGTTGTGCCACAGTGCTGTGTCAGAATCTACAGTAACAGTTTGATGTTCTTCCTGCTCAACTGCAGCCACTGTTCCTAAACATTCATTATCTTCTGAAATAATTAAAGTAGAAGGAACAGTATGACCTATACAAAGATATAAGGTGCCTACTTTCACACCTTTTGCTACTACTAAGGAACCTTTTGAAACCTTCCAATTTTTATCATTAAAAGTAACTGTGCAACCCTCATCACCCAGTTGCCCTGCTGAAATTAAATTCCTACTCAGCCTTGGAACATGTCTTACCTCTTGTAGTAGCCAATGATTCCCATTCTGCAACTTAATCTTAATTTTTCCCTTTCCAACAATCTGACAGGGTTCATTATCTCCCAAATAAACTAGCCCAAAATCCCCTTGGACATAATCAACAAAATAACTTCTATGGGGTGTAGCATGAAATGAAGCCCCAGAATCTAAAACCCATGAATCATCAATACTTTCTAAGGACAAGAGCAAAGCATCCTCCTTAGATTTGTTACTTACCACATTTGCCTCCTTGTTTCCATCATTTTTGTCTCCTTGATCTTTCTTCCGAGACCAACAATCTTTCTTCTTATGACCTGGTTTTCCACAGTACCAGCAATCATTTGGCCCTTTAGATTCGGACCTCTTTCCCTTTGATTTTCCTCTTGATTTCGCACAATTTCCAGAGTTGTTTCCTCCATCTCTTGTTCTACCTCTGCTTTCTGTGTTCAATACACTACCCGATGTGGATGCCCCTGAGCTTTTCCTACGAATTTCCTCACTCAATATAACACCAATGACATCATCATACTTTAGGGTATTAGAACCAGAAACAGAATTAGTAACAGCCATTACCAAGCCATTCCAGCTTTCTGGCAAAGAACACAAAATCAAGAGAGCCCTAACCTCTTCATCAAAAGTAATTTTAATTGAGGTTAATTGACTTGTAACTGTATTAAACTCATTCAAATGATCAGTAACTGATCCACCTTCTACCATTTTCATATTAAATAACCGCTTCATAAGAAATACCTTATTTGAAGCTGAAGGCTTTTCATACAACTTCGCTAGGGTTTCCATCAGATCTTTAGCTGTCTTTGCTTCAGTAATATTGAACGCCACCGATTGTGCCAGGCATAGATGAATACTCCCCAGTGCCTTCCTATCCAAAATATCCCAATCCTCCTGAGACATTGATTTCTCTTTCTTGGCTACTCCCTCTAATGGCCGCCATAGATCCTTCTGATAGAGATAATCCTCCATTTGCATCTTCCATAACTGAAAGTTCTGCCCATTAAACTTATCAACCTTCAGCCTACCCTCGTCTGTCATTTCTCCCACTTAACCGAGAGACTCTCCCACTAACTCGTGAGACCTGCTTCAGAGAATAGATGAAAGAACGAATGAAATAACCTCGCTCTGATACCACTTGTTAGGATTAACAAGGCAGAAATAACAATTATGTGCAAATATAACTAATATCAAAAAATAACAAACCACACAGAATAGAACACAAGACACACAGATTTAACGTGGTTCACCCAATCCCTAGGCTACGTCCACCAACAGCAAGTCCAATATTATTATTATCCAGTGATTACAACCTGATTACAATCCGTAATCCCTTACAGCCCAATTCTGCCGCAAGTACTAAAATCATACATAATGAAAATCCCTAACCCTAAGCCATATTATACAATATTTTTCCCGCTTTAGGGTTAGAATGAGTTATAAGTAGTCGGCCCAAATATTCAAAAAGTAGTACAGTACTTTCCTGGATAGTACTTTCCTGATTAGTCACCACAAGCTAACACTTTTTTCTCCTTCCCTCGGGAATTACCATGATGTCTTCTCTTCAGTTTATCTTTTTCCTTCAAAGCATACTGGTAAGCATCCTCTACTGCATCAATCTTCAACATACCAATCTCATCTTGGATATTGAATCTCAAACCATTAGCATACCAGGCTACCTTTTCTTTTCCAAGTTCTCTATGTCCATACTGAATAGTCAACTTATAAAACTCATTGGTATAGTCTTTCACAGTCATCTCCTTCTGCTTTAGGTTTTGCAATTTCTTGTATAACTCAAGTTCATAGTCGCCAGGAATGAACTTAGCCTTCAATTTTTCCACCATCAACCTCCATCGAGTGATTTCCATCTCACCTTATTCTTCTATAGCTCTCTGTAATTTTTTCCACCACAAAGCAACATGTCCCTTCAATTTAGTATGTGCTAACCTCACTCTAAGAGGATCTCCAATGTCTTCTAGCTCAAAGTAGTCTTCTAATTCACTGATCCAATCAATCAAGTCCTCGGGTTTCAATGTACCTAAGAAATTAGAAACCTCCATTTGGTGACTTGTACTCAACTGAGCCATAGATCTCTCTAATCGATCAGCTCTTTCTTCCACAGATCTCTCCATCCAATTGGCTCTATCTTCCCCACTCAATCTAGCAGCCTCAAAATATTCAGTAGCTTCTTCATAACCATCCTCAGTTCCAAGGTTCCTTGGTATACCATCTATAGCTCTCATGATCTTAGAGACCATCTCATTCTTCATCGTCGCCATTTCAAATCTGACATCCAATCTAATCTTTTCTGCTATCTTCGTCTCCACCACATCACAGAGATCTGCAATCACCCTAGGGTCCAATCTTCTCAGAGGATCTCCCAAGATCTTTGAAAACCCTCTAAAAAAAACCCCAACCCGACCACTTTGTGACAACCTCTAAATTGTCTACAATTCAGATCACAACCTACTATTATAAGTAGTGGTTGTCGTTGCACCAAAAGATCAACCTATTAATGCTCGATACAACCACTAGACTTATAGAAGACACAGTAGGTGGTTAAACCATGTCACAAATCCCGAGGGGAGCGCTGACCATTTTTCCAATAATCTCCCCCTCAGTGTTACCTGAGGGGTTCAAACCTGTGACCAAGCTCTGATACCACTTGTTACAAGTAGTGGTTGTCGTTGCACCAAAAGATCAACATGTTAATGCCCGATACAACCACTAGACTTATAGAAGATACAAGAGGCAGTTAAACCATGTCACGAATCTTGAGGGGAGCACTGACCATTTTTCCAACACCTACTACCTTTCACGAATAATCAGACAGGGTTTCCCAAGTCCAGGTACACGGATCTGCAACTCGGATTGACCAGATCAAACTTCGCCAACCAGATTAAAACCTCGCCAACTAGATCAACTTCTCTTTGATACCACCTGAAGCTGTCAAGGATGGAGGATCCAATAATGGAAAGTCCAAACCTTGCAGCCAACACCAACATAGTGGAAATACACATAAGCAACAAGATATAAATAGAATTCAAGTTGTATTCATCAATAACCTAGCATTACAAGAAACATGTCGAGTTGTAAGGCCTTCTTGGTTACGACCAATTACATCAAAAAATAAAATATAGATCTCACAAGATCAAACAATCACCTAGCTATCCCAAATCTGCACAACCATAGGAACTGGTAGAAACACCAAGGCAGATCTAAACTCGTGCTCACAAGCCACCAAGCAATCTCCTTGTTCCTAATCCCACAATAGCTACTAGCTCTGCTAAACATTCACAAATCTATCTCTGCTACTTCCTCTCTCTTCTAAACAACTACCCACACGCTCCTAATATACTACTCAGTGACAAGTCATCTTTACAACAAAAATTAAATACAAAAATATCAGTTGACTTCATGAAACAAACTCATGAAATGTGCTATCCATTAGTCATCTTGCAACAAGCATTAAATCTGCATAGGAGAAAGCATCAACCCAGATATAGGTCCTCACATGCCCAATGACCAATCTGCATCATGAGGAACATGACCCAAATTAAATCCACCAGTCGGCCAAGCCCAAACAAATCAAGTAAACCAATCAGTGAACCAAAACACCGAGCAACCAGCACCAGTCGGTGATAGGACACTGAGACCCATTTAGTGAAGAACACCACCGAGCAGCAACTGAACACCAAACTCATCCACTGAGTAACTACCAAAACCAGAACCAAACACTAACATATTCTTGGTGACACGAGATTGCCAACTACTCCAGGTTGCTCCTGCATCAACTTTCTTGATCCCCATACTATGGGTCCACCTTTAAACAAGGAGATGGTGTTAAAAATATAACCCCAAAGAGAGTGGGCCCTTTCAAAAAAGAAAAAAGAGAAAAGATCCTCTTTCTCAACAACAACTTCCTTGTTGGTAAACTATTCTAAGAATTGAACAGAGGTTTCTACATCTGTAATAGCCATCGGTTGAGAAGCTAGCTTTGTCATTGAACTTTGCATGTGAACATTTTGGAAAGATTGTTTGCAGTTCTTTAGCTTTTCCTCTTCAATTATCTTTATTTCACATTGAAATTTACACAACAGGCCTTTGCGGTCTAGAACATTACAGCTTTCTGAAGGACGAGGCTAAAAAGAAGCCTCGATAGGGGAAATTTGATAAAATCCAATCCCTTCTTATCTTCTAATAGAGTCATATGTGCACACATCTTCCCTAGGTACTCTAATTGCTTCTTCTAAGCATAATAAACCAAAGCATGCACTTATCTTTGGCGATGAATATTTGAAATTATTGCCATTGGGCTTATGCTAGAAAGTACTATTAATCCCTAAGAGGCTCATGCCTAAATAAGGGCAGTCGAGAAGTTTCACAGATATGGAACTTTGTGCATTATGTGAAATAACCTCCAACATTTAAGAAGTCGGCTCTTCGTTCTTTGGGGTTTAGAAAGGAGAATAATATTTTTCTTTAAGTTAATGGTAGGCTAAAGAGGCAATGCATCAAAGAAAAGTTTTTACAACATTTGAAAGCTTCTCTAGATAGCTTTCACAGCACCCTAAACTCTTCAAACTCGCAAAAATATCACCTTCATAAAAAGAAGATATAATATACTATAGACCTTGCATTGTTGGAAAGGAGAACAAAACACATGAAGTAACTAAGACATAAAGTGTAATGTTCGAATCCTAAGTGTGGGAAGCACCTACAAGGATCCAAACAAAGGCGGATATTTCCCTGGGAGTGTATGACTTTTCGAAAAGAAAGACACACTATCAGAAGACTCTAAGAGGAATCCAAACAAGAGATGCATTAAAATGTTTCTCTTCCTCGGACAGAAATAGCTCCTACAAGAGTTGGATAAAAATTCATACCTCCCAGATTTCACAAAAGTTAACTATTCAGGAGAATAGGTTACAACTAGTACAATTTATATTCTATTATAGAGGTAAATGGAAGAGTAAAAAACATACATGATCCATAATGCCTCTGGATAAGTGGAAGACTAAAACACCAACATAAGTAAATATGACCCACTATAAAAATTGTCAACATAGAACACATTTATAATAAGCAAAAGAAAGGCTCAAATTGCAAAGTCTTTGTATTTAATAAAGAGAAAACATGCTAAGGCTAGAAAACAATTCACACATTGTAAATATTATAGAATATATTCCCATAAGGAATTTCCAGAAAGATAAACAATGGGCTCTTTAGCCAAAAATCAAAGAGTTTGTGCCAAAAACCATCCTTCAAGAGCTCTCCCTCCTTTTACATTTAGATCATATTTTTATAGATTCATCACCTGTTTTTCACATGTTGGAGAAATACTCATTAATCATGACAATGGTTGTAACTGCTTCCATGTTGAAGATTTTTACATTATTTTCCTTTATGCCCATGGCAAGGGTGCCAATTGTGCTTTCTTCAACTAAATCACCATCTTAGGGTAACTTGCTAATTCCCTTCGTGACAAGTGATCTCCTTCTAGCACATGGAAATGTTGTTTCTTTTAAAATCAATCCCATGACTTCCTTTGAGAAGATCTATATTCGTATTGTGTGGGCCAAACCGTAGAAAAATGGATGTATATGTCAACATGAATCAAGTGGGTAGGCATTCTTGAGAATGGTTTAATGATTGCGCCTTCGGGTTTTGTCGTGTTGACACGTGTCTAGGGCCATTACTTTGAAGACTCAAATGAGCATGTGAAGATGCCACATGCTCGGAGAAAGGAATGTTGAAGTGAAAGCTTCAATCGTTGGAAAACATTAAGTTGGGTTGGTCGATTGTTGTAGAAAACTTCTACAATCTAAACAAGGGATGAAGGGGCCCTAAAAGATCCACAAGCAAGGTACCTATACCGGTGCACCTAAGAAACCAACACCAAGATCGAGAATAGGGCCATCAAAGAAAACAAAGGGTGCAAGGCAAGAGCATGACCAACCACAAGAGGCACAAAAACACCTTCAACCGGCTCACCATCAACAGAAGCAAAGAATAAGGCAATCATTACAGAGGGTGGTAGCAACTTTTTTTTAAGGTTCTTATCACTAACACAAAGGACAAGAGAGCCATAAAGGTGGTAAAAGAAAGATGCATTGTTAGATGTCAGTTCAATTGAATCGTTGTCTTTATCAATTTAGTATTTAGTTTAATTCTTTCCATAAAGACTAGGATAAGTTATTTTATCTTATACTTTTTTTATAACTGATTTTTCAAGCTATTTTCTCTATAGTCCCCCCATATTCCCCAAATTTGGGTCCCCAATCCCCTAACCCCATAACCTATCCCTAAGCTCTCGCATGCCCCTTCTCAAAACTCCATGGAATGCTACTTTTTTTCCAAAAATGCTAGTAGTCCTTCAGCCTAAAATGTTAGCATGCTCCTAACTCTGGACTCTCCCTACAAGCATTCTCAACCTATGCATCACTAATCCCACTATGATCAATGACACTTTTGTTGGCTCCTATAATGCATCTTAGAACACATACACTTGAATATTTTAGTTCCTTGCCTAGATTTTCTTCTATAAATCACCTCACAAGATCTCCCCCTTCTAATCCTTCTCTCCCTTTTTAAGTTTTATTATTCTACTTACTTACGTGTATGCTTCTTTAGATTAGCATCCATGTGTATTTACTATTTTGGGGCATTTTTGTTGCTATATTTATTTTCTATTATACCTATTATAAATTTTAGTCCCTTCAATCTATTTGATTTTTGGACATTAATGCACTTTCTTCTTTCTTCTGAACAAGGAACCTCTTCACAGATATGAACCTCTTCTATTTGACGGAGAATAAAATTTCCAACAATCATTTGTTGTTTGAATTCCCATTTCACATCTTCCATGTCTAATAGGATGGTACTGAAAGGACAAATGGTATATGAGTACCCATGATACCTAGTATAAACCTTGGCCTGGTTCCCAGCATTTTGAAATTTTTCCTCTTTTGATTCTCCTTGTTTATCCCTGAGGTCTTTCATAGATTGGATCATGTGGATTACCATCTTGACCATGGAAAAAGAAAGCACATCAATAGCATGAAACAGTAATTGAAAGATTAAATTCATGGAAGAGCCATGAGCGAAGTAAAAGCTAGTGCATAAAATTCTGAAAAGAAAATCAGGGAGCCTACCCTATTTGCATAGTCTTTCCCATGTGTTGATTGTAGAATTAGGCACCTTAAGTAATAATTCAAACATCTTACAGCTCAAGCATCTAATGATATAGACCCAACAGGAACCCCTTCTTCCTGCAGCTTCCAATGTATACTGGATTTCAAAAAGTAAAAGGGGTTTCAGGAGGAAACTCATGGATCCAGTTAAAGTTTTGACAGGGACTACTTTCCTTATATGGTTTGATGATCTGTCAAGTAACTTTTCCATAAACTTTCTTTCTTTCTTATTTATCTATTATTTTCCTCCCTGTAAATCAACTTTGAGATAAAGCGTAGTTGGTTTCTTTCTACATAAGATTTCAATATCATTTCTGTTAATAGCTATTATTTTTCCATTTTGGACTAATCTGGTCTCTAGTTTTTTTTTATTCAAGCCAGTGGAAAATCTAATAAAAGATTGATAGAATTGTTGTCTCTCTCAATCTTATTTAACATGCTCCAACTGCTATTGTTTTTGCAATACTTTCTCCATAAGAGGCAAGAGACGAGAGAGTCTTCATAGCCACTATTGAATGCAGTAGGAAACATTCTCAGGCACATTGACTCCTTAGTAGGATAAAAATTATTTGTCACACTATATTTTTGTCACCTCTGAAGCTCAACGAAAATTGAATATGCTTGTCATAGGGGGCTATGCTCAAATGATTGTGCACTGGATTCTCACAATGGAGACCCAGGTTTGAATCCCCAAAGTAGCATGTGTAGTGGTATTTCCACATTTATAATGTTGTGGTGGGTGTGTTGACCCTTGGTGATGTATAAATTGTAAGTCTGGTGGTAGACACGTTGGTCCTACATGGACAATTTGTATGGAAGATCAGCCTTGAAAACAAACCTGCTCATTAATCAACAAGAAAATTGACTTTGCCCATTACAAAATTATAAAATTCCTGAACGGCATTGCCAGGAAACTTGGGTTAGGGTTTCCTTCAAGTTTGACAGATGTGATTTCCTCATAAGTTGTGATATTCTTTGAATTGTTAACACAAGTTTCACACAAATTAAGAAAACGGATTTGATATTTTAGGATTTTCTCCATCTTCAACCATAAAATAGAAAAGGTAAGAAAATTTTTAATGATGGGACTCCAAGAAACAGTTACTCAGGATCAGCAAAGAACTTTTCACAAATATAACTTGTGCAAATGACACTAAAAGACGTGATGGTAGAAATTAGTGATTCTTATGTTTATCTAGCTAACAAAATCCAATAGGGCAGAGGGCCTAGCTTGATTGGTGAGAGCTTCATGTGGTAAAGCTAACAAAACCCAATGATGCACACTTTACTAAAGCTATTGATAGGTTTAGGTATGTTGAAAGGGAAAAGATGATTATAACAATCTACTAGATATAATTGAACCTATATCATGTCTAGGTAAGACTCTCCTTGCAACAAACACTTCATCAAATCCATTTAATAGTTGTGTAAGAACATCATATTGTGAAAGGCAAGAGAGTTAATCAGTATCCTTGGGCCCAGAACAACAGCTAAAAGTTCTTGTAGCATCCATACCTAAAGGCTAGAAGTGATTTCTCTCTGAACCATGCATGGAGGTCTCCCTTCACAGCTGGCAGTGTCCTACTCTCCACCTCCCCCACAACCCCTACCATGTTGGTGTTTATTCATAGTTTAGCCCTATTGAACCCCCACTATAGAGGGTATATCCAAGGATAGGTTATTTACTGGCGCAAGGGAGGATGTAAGAGGGGCCAAAAAATGGTGCACCCTAATGATCCAAGCCTGCCCAACACATGTGAAAGCCAATAAATACAATAGTGAGAGAGAGAGAATGCAAAATCTTTCATATATTTTCATCAAATAGAATCATACATGTCAGGTTGTAAGGCCTTCCTGGTTACTGCCTGATATTACAATGAAACACAGAAGTCCTCAAACATTCGAGGATATGTTACAAATCTCCAATCTAATGTCTACTATCTTCTATCCAAAAACTGACTCCAAAACTACCCCCTAAACTCTAAACCAACAACTAAATTTATACAAGAAGCTACCGAACTGAGTCGGCCTTCAAATCCACAATCAATGGAAGAAACGGTCAGATCTGGGACCACATGCTTCCCAATGATGGATACCAACATTAAATCCATAATCCAATATAAATGCACAAGTCGGCCACAACAGGAACTAAAACTAGACCCGTCAGTAAGCAAGATAACCGAGCAACAGATAGGCAATGTCGAGCGCCAGTGAAATAACCGACCACCCAGGAGATAACTGACCACACTCGGTAACCAAAGGAAACCAACCAACTCAGTCAAAGCAGGAACCGAGCAACACAAACAAACTTCAAATTGTTTTTGGTGACATAGGATTGCCAAGGACCCGAGATGCTCCTGCATCAGACACCTAGGGTTATTTTGAAATGATTCTCTGAATCATTTGGTAGGTCTAGTCTGAGCTGCATCCAACTCAAACTGTGAAATCCATGAACTATCTTCCATCAATCTACTCTTCCACTTAACCAGATATTCCATATACTGTTTCCCTCTTGTGCTCTTGCCAACTCTTTCCTTCAAAATCTGTTCAACTTCATCATTCTGTTTCTTAGGATATTTTGTCAGTATTGTTACTTCTTCATCGGGTTCATGATACTCATATAAATCAGCAATGTTGAAAATCAGTGATATGTCCATGTCATAAGGTAACTCAATCTCATATGCATTTCCACTGTCAAATTTTTTCAAGATTTTGCAAGGTCCAAACTTCTTCATCTTCAGCTTCCCATATGTTCCAACAGGAAATCGGCCTTTCTTCAAATGAACCATCACTTCATCACCAACATCAAAAGTTTTATGTCTTCTTGATCTATCAACTCTATCTTTGTATTTTTTATTACTGTCTTCCAGCTTCAACTTCACATCTTCATGCAATGTTTTCATGTACTCAGCAAACTTTACTCCTTCAGCACTTTTCTTATTCTCATCAACAATGTCTCTCAAATCAGATATTCCTCTTGGTTGTGTGCCATTCACAATCTCAAATGGTGTATTTCCAGTACTCCTATTCATTGAATTATTGTATGCAAACTCTGCTTGTGCTAACATAGAATCCCAATTATTCGGTGTGTCTCCTACTACATCTCAAAAGATTTCCCAAACTTTTGTTCACAACTTCAGTTTGTCCATCGGTTTGTGGGTGAAATGTAGAACTATATTTCAACTCAATGCCAAATTTCTTCCAACATGTTTTCCAAAAATATCCAACAAATTTATTGTCTTGGTCAGAGATAATACTCCTTGGTAATCCATGCAATCTGACAATTTCCTTAAAGAAAAGATCTGCTACATGTACTGCATCTGATGTCTTTCTACATGGTATAAAATGTGCCATTTTTTAAAATCTATCCACAACAACAAATATTGAATCATTACCTCTTACTGTCTTCGGTAAGCCAAAAACAAAATCCATACTGATGTCAATCCAAAGTTTCTCAAGAACAACAATCGGTGTATACAATCCAGTATTCTGACTTACTCCTTTTGCAACTTGACAAATTCCACAACTTTTCACAAATTTTTGAACATCTTTATATAACTGCGGCATATAGTATTTCTCCTTAAGCAAATTTCATGTTTTATCAATACCAAAATGTCCATCCAAACCACTACTATGTTTCTCCGTTATCAAATTAGATTGCATTACTCCTCTCGGTATACACAACTGAATACCTTTAAACAACATACCTTCCTGAATAAAATATTCATCCCATTTAGTATCTTGTTGATCTTGAATAGGTGCTCTACACTTTCTCCATGGCTTAGAAAAATCAAGGTCAAACTCATAAGAATCTCTCATCTCATCAAAACCAAGAACTTCAACTTTCATCTTGGTCATCAAAGATCTTCTTCTACTCAATGCATCAGCAACTCAGTTAGTGACTCCACTCTTATGTTTTATCACAAATGTGTAACTCTGCAAATAGTCAACCCATTTCATATGTCTTTGATTCAACTTATTCTGACTACCCAAATATTGTAAAGCCTTATGATCAATATACAACACAAATTCACTCAGTATCAAATAATGTCTCCATTTCTTCAATGCTTGAACAATAGCATAAAATTATTGATCATACATAGAATATTTCCTTCTAGCATCATTCAACTTTTCACTAAAGAAAGCAATAGGTTTACCTTCTTGACTCAACACAGCTCCAATTGCACTTCCACTTGCATCACATTCTACTTGAAATATCTTACTGAAATCAGGTAATGCCAAAATAGGTAATTCAACAACCTTCTACTTTAGAGTCTCAAAACTTTTGTCAGCTCAATGTGTCCACTTGAATTCTCTTTTGTCTCCTCTCATAGTCTCAGTCATAGCATTACAAATTGAATTGAAATTCCTTATGAACTTTCGGTAAAAACTTGCCAAACCATGAAATGATCTTACCTCACTACCATTCATAGGTGTAGGCCAATTCAAAATAGCTTCAACCTTTTCAAGATCCATCTTCAAACCATCAGCTGAAATAACAAATCCCAAATACACAATCTCCTCTTTCATGAATGAACACTTTTTCAGATTATCAACAACTTTTCCTCTTTCAATCTATGCAGAACTTGTCTAACATGCAACAAATGTGCTTCTCTGGTCTTACTAAATATCAGAATATCATCAAGATATACAATTACAAACTTACCCAATAATTTCTTCAAAACTTCATTCATCAACCTCATAAAAGTACTCAGTGCATTAGTTAAACCAAAAGGCATAACCAACCACTCATACAAACCTTCTTTTGTCTTAAAAGCAGTCTTCCATTCATCACCTTCTCTGATTCTGATCTGATGATACCCACTTTTCAAATCAATCTTTGTGAAATAGTTTGCTCTAGTCAAACTATCCATTATATCATCCATTCTCGGTATAGGAAACCTATACTTCACTGTTATCTTATTGATTGCTCTAGAATTAGTACACATTGTCCATTCTCCATTCTTCTTTGGTGCCAATATAGCAGGTACTGCACAAGGGCTTAAACTTTCTCTGATCAAACCTTTTTCCAGCAATTCTTGAATCTATCGGTTCAATTCCTGATTCTCGGTAGATGTCAACCGATGAGGTGCCTTATTCGGTAAACTAGCTCCAGGGATTAGATCCATACAATGATCAATGCTTCTTTTCAATGGCAAACCATCAGGTACATTATCAGAAATGATATCACTATACTTGGTGAGTAACTTATCAATCTCCTCAGGGACATTATCCTCTGTTTTCTTACTCGATTTGTTAGGGATCACAGCAAAACATACATCATTCTTTTTCAAAGAGTTAACAAACTTTCTTCCCTCCATCAAAAAAAGTTTCACAGATGTGCAAACATTACTAACAGGTTCTTCCATCAATGGTAACAAGATTTATTTCTTTCCATCAGCCACAATAGTATACTTATGCAATCTCCCATCATATATAGCATGTCTATCATATTGCCAAGGTCTACCCAACAAGATATGACAACAATCCATAGGCATGATATCACATAACACCTTATTATAGTATTTTCCAATCTTCAAATTCACATAACATTGTTCACTTACCAGAAGTGTATGCTCATCTTTAATCCATGAAATCTGATAGGGCTTCGGATGTACCAACCTTTCCAACTGCAATTTTGTGACCATCTCTTCAGATGCCAAATTCTCCAAGCTACCACTATCAATGATTACCTTCCAAAATTTATCAGAAACTCTACATCTGGTCTTGAACAAACTTTTCCTTACCGGATCTTCCTTCTTGCTTTCATTCCACGATGCTCTCCTTACCATCAAGTTATTTTCTTTCTCAGGTTCATTCAGTGACTCTTCTTGCACCAAGGCATTTCTACTACTACCAACCTTCTTACTAGCATGTGTACATTCAAAAGATCTATGTCCTTCTTTTCCACAATTGTAACAAGTTCCTCGAAAACTTCCTCTGCCATAACCACCTCGGTAGTTACTGCCTCTACCTCTAGATAAACTTTCACCTTTCCACTCGGTCTTGCCTTTGTCCAGATTTGTCTTTTCTAGTTCAGATCTACCATTTTCACAATTGGATCTACCTCTTCCTCTAGGGAATCTACCACCTCGACCTCTCTGTCTTTGCTCATGTCTCTTGTTCAATTTCTCCTCGGCCTTCAAACCAAATTGATAAGCCTCTTCAATGTTCTCCAACTTGACCATACTAATTTCCTCTTGGATGGAAACTCGCAAACCATTTAGGTATCTACCGATTCTTTCTACATCATCTTCATCATGTCCAGATCTAATATCTAATCTATAGAATTCCTCAGTATACTCTTTTACCGAGCTATCTTTCTATTTCAAACTTTGCATTCACCGAACTAGGTTAATCTGATAATCATAGGGTAAGAACTTTCCTTTCAATTTGTTGACCATTTTATTCCATACCTTGATTTTTCTTTGCCTTTCCTTTTCCTATCCAATCGTAGATGTTCCCACCAAAAGGATGCATGACTTTTCAACTTTGTGCTTGTAATCTTCACCTTCTTATCCTCAGGAATATTTTCATATTCAAAGTACTTTTCCATCTCGGTGATCCAGTCCATCAATTCATCATAATCTAGCTTTCCACCGTACTCAAGAGGATTGAAATGTAGTGTTGACTTCAGACTTGTCAAAGCCTTCAAAAATCTTTCTTCACCTTGATCCATAACAGGTGTAGGTTTTGCATTCATCTATTCTTCTTCAACTTCATCATCACTAACATCTTCAAGATGTCTGCCTCTTCTTTGGGTTGTTTCCACTGCTTCTAACCTAGCAGCAATCTTCCTTAGCATATCTTCCAATCCTAGATCTGCATCTCACCTCCCATGAACCATCTTGACAACCCTCTTCAATTGCAAGTCAAATCGCAATCTGCTACCCCACAACAATCAACTAGGGCTTCAAGAGGAACCTACAAACCTAGATCTACAGAACTAGATCAAGATCTCACCTCGCTCTGATACCACTTGGCACAAGGCAGGATGCAAGAGGGGCCAAACAATGGTGCACCCTAATGATCCAAGCCTGCCCAACACATGTGGAAGCCAACAAACACAACAGTGAGAGAGAGAATGCATAATCTTTCATATATTTTCATCAAATAGAATCATACATGACGGGTTGTAAGGCCTTCCCGATTATGACCTAATATTACAATGAAACACAGAAGTCCTCAAACATGCGAGGATTTGTTACAAATCTCCAATCTAATGTCTACTATCTTCTATACAAAAATTGACTCCAAAACTGCCCCCTAAACTCTAAACCAACAACTACATTTATACAAGAAGCTATCGAACTGAGTCGGCCTTCAAATCTACAATCAACGAAAGGAATGGTCAGATCTGGGACCACACACTTCCCAATGATGGATACCAACATTAAATCTGTGATCAAATATAAATACACAAGTTGGCCACAACAAGAACTAAAACTAAACCCATCGGTAAGCAAGATAACCGAGCAGCAGACAGGCAATGCCGAGCGCCAGTGAAATAACCGACTGCCCAGCATATAACCGACCACACTCAGTAACCAAAGGAAACCAACCAACTACTGACCAACTCGATCAAAGCAAGAACCGAGCAACACAGACAAACTCCAAATTGCTTTTGGTGACACAGGATTGCCAAGGACCCGAGATGCTCCTGCATCATTTACCCTTTATAAAAGTACGGATAGAGGCCCCATGGTGATGAGAGCTATTTGTGTCTTATTTTATGTCATTCTCATATATGTTCATATCTATTTCTATATTATATTTTCATTCTATTTTCATTTCATTTAACCATTTTACGTTGCATATGATTTAATATATATAAGTTATGTTTAATATAGTTTTGAGATTAAATTATGGAAATTAATTATTGATTATCTTTATTAATGAGCATTGTTATTTTATTCCTTGAGATATATATTTGTAGCATGCTTCATTTCACCTTGTAAGCAGGAATCTTATTGGCATTCACTATTTCCACGTGGACTCTTGCCATAACAATTCAGAGCATTATTCCTTCCAACAATATTGACCAAGGATTATGCTGAGAAAAATATACGTTAAAAATATATTTGTTGCAATCTTGAAGGAAATCAAAATTCAAACATTTCCTATTTCTTTTAGTCAGTTTTGTGTGGTACTTTGCAGGCAGATGAGGAGCAATCTAGAAAATCTGAGACATTGATTTTTGTTTAGAACAGGCCCAATTATGTTCCCACACGTCATAATCTTTAGAAAGTGAAGCATGTAAAATTTAAAGGTGGTTTTTGAAATGTAATGTTTCCTGATGTACTATTGCGGATTGGATTTCAGTGGTTATAATTGGTACCATCTTCTGTTGTTGTTTTCACCATATTACCATCTCAACACATAATAAAGATTGAAGTCATGATATCGTTTATGCTCTGGAGGAAAAAATAATATATGTGATTTCCTATTTTGAATGTTGTAACAAATTTGTTTTTAATCCATGGGCAGAAGCAAAGGTCTTACGTAGACCATTGAATTACTTAGTATGTTGATTGTATGCAACAACAAATAAATTATTCCTGTATGAGTTTGTTATAGGCTGCAAGTATATATAAGCAGTGTAATGAAATATAGGAAGATATGTATGAATCATTATATCAGAAATATAATATTGTCGTGTTGAGTTGATTTAAGAGTTCTCTAAGCATTTGCTTCAATCTGTTTGTTGGGTGGAAGGGCACCGACTCTTAGCCACCGAATGTATATATTTTATTGTTTTGTAAGGTTTGTGTGTGTTCATAATCATTTACATTGTGCATCATTTCAGATTGGTATTTCAAGTATCATAAGCTCTGTAGTTTTTATTTATGATTAATTAGTGTGATTCATATTTAATCACTAAGAATTTAGCGATAAGTAGTAAGGTTTTTTCTTTAGACTTTGTTGTAATTTATGTAGTTGTTATTTAATTTGAATTGGTTTCCATGTTAAAGTTTAAATTAATTTTGATTTTATGGTTTGTGTTAATGTTTTTTTAGAGTTTGCTACAATTTCTTTACAATTCTTGTCGCCTAATTAGAATAAAACAATTCCTATCACCAAGAAGTGACAGTTTTTGTCACTAGTTCCATTCTGATTTTTAATAGTTTTATTTTCATAGTTGCATTCATCCCCACTCAACTTGCGACTCTCATCCCTTTGATTAGCATATAGCCATGACACTTCTCACAAGTTTATGCCCCCAGATTGACACATATAGATCAACTAAAATTCATTATTAAACATCAATTCTATTTCACTCTTTGCCTCAGTGTTGACCTATCATTTTGGCGTTGTTGTCAAGGAGAGGTGTTAAAGGTGTGAAATTTTAGTGAGCTAAGTTAGGACCATTGCACCTCGGTGAAAATCTATGCAATTGTCAACCTTGTTTAGATGATTAGCCTTGGTTTTCTTTGTTTGAAGTCATATAGATGCATTGTTTGATTTTCCAAGTAGATCTTAGAAGCTAGTTCGACATCTATATACATATATCCACTCTCATTGTTGTGATTCAATCAATAAAAAGAAAAAAGTATGAAGAAATAGAATAAAAAAATGTTAAAAATGTTGCATTTACAAGATAGTTTGAATGCATCAATTTTGGGTAAAAAGGGCTTAAAAAGAAAAAAAGAAAAAAAATTGGTGAGGAAGTCACATCGAACCAAGGTGATATTTTTCTACCCTCTTTAACTCATGAATGTAACATACATTCTTCTTATCTTCCATTACCATTGTCACATGCATCTACAAATCTTATTTCTATAGATGAACTAGAACATATAATTGATGAATTTTTTGGACAATGGAATTTTGAAAATGAAGATTTAACCATGTGTTGTTCTGATTATTGCAAGGAGGAAGCTAAGAGCACATGTCGAGTTTATCAAGAGGACGTACTAAAGAATGTACATGCTATAAGTGAGCCTCATCAAAACAAAGGTGAATGTGAGCTAGTTTCCTTTGTAACTTGTGGACAACTTCACGAATCAAATTTGGAAGCTCAAGGTATGCTTAATGATGTTAACATGTCTTATCATTTTAAAGGGTTAGACATACAAAATGTTTCTTCACAAAATGCTTCTTCACCTACTATGTATGGTGAAAGGAAAAATGAATGCTCACAGCAACCCCAATATCCATCATACCCATCCTACTTCATCCCACCCACTTTATACCCACAACTTCTACCATTTTTATTATCACATTCATATTGTATACCATCCACTTAACCATATCCACCATAGGCAACCTTGATGCCTAATATGACATTACAAAATAAGGTGGTTGAAATTGCATATAATAATGAAAATCCATGGACCCCTTTATATTTTGATAATGTGCTTGAAATTGATGAATCGCGATTAATTGAACTATCTAAAGGGTGTGATTTTGGTTTTCTTAATTTTTAGAAGAACAATATGCCAATTTCTCTAATATTCAAAAATGTTATTCTTTCTTAACAAATGACAACTTTTAGAGGGCATTCACATACCTAGGGAAACATTTCAAAATGAGTTTAATTTTCTTATGGAACTCATAAATTTGTGCATTGAAATTAATCAATCATGTCATCAGAAATGTTGAATTGTATGCAGCGATCATTCAAGGATTGTGTGAGATGATGAATGCAAGCCTACAAGATATATCATTTATAAATGTATTTATGCTGAAACACATAGATCTTTCAAGGCCTATAGTAAAAATATGTATTCCTCACATTCTTATTGATTTAGGCTCCCCGATAATTGATTGAACACATCTCTATGGGTTTGAATGCCTTAATAACCATGCATGCTACAAAATCATGATTGTTCATCAATAAGAATCAAAGTGTGTGTATATAAATATATATATATATATATATATATATATATATATATATATATATATATATATATATATATATATATATATATATATATATATATATATATATATATATATATATATATATATATATCTTTGTCATTCTTGATACTTTGGATTATCTTAAGATGACCATTCTGTGGAAAGAGCTCCAAGTGTTATCATATCCTTATATTTCACGATTCCTTGAGATCTAGCTAACATCCTCGTGCTTTTGTAGTATAAAATTAAGTTGGGGGGGAAGTCCATTTAATTTTGGAAATCATTGGTTGATTCTTGATAAAGTCTTCATTAGTTGCTCCATTGGTGCTTCTAATAGAACTATATGCATGAGATTTGGACCAAACCAAGGTATGCATTCTTCTGTTGATTAGCATTTCATTATATTTACACAAGAATTAATTGGCATTCATCCATTTTACTATTATTAAATATTTATTCATATATATAACTTCACCATTAATTTATAATCAATAAATCAATTATAATGGTGACGTTATTAAAATGGATGATGTTGTACATTACTATACTTGATATGATTGGTCCTAAGAATATGATTGTAGGATTCTTTTGGTGGTTCATAACACTTTTACACCAATTGATGATTCTTCTCTTCATGAGCTTTTAACGATGCATTTTATTAGCCTTGCTAACTAGATGGTGAAGATCAAGTTTTTATTGTACTACATTCTTGGAGGTCACAGGAGGAATTTTGTGCCAAAGTGTTCAACATTAATGGACATAAATTCTCCTTTCACCATCCTCAATCTCCAATCATGATGAACAGAATGCAACATGATGTAATCGTGAATCTTTCAGTACCATATTCTTGGCTTAATTCTTCACAAGCCAAACATTTAGAGACAAATTGAAGACATGTGGAGGTCCTATAAGGAGCTTCACCATGCAGATTAACACACTTCATGATGAATAGTTCATTCATCTACCTATCTCAAGCTATATGCATCAGTTGGAGGACTACATTGGTCTTTGGCTACATAGTGAAGTTACCTTTGGAATATTTATTATATTGTCTATACTTATTTCCATTAAGTGATTTAGCATGTCTTCCCAAGTTTTGCAATCGACTTTTAGATATAGTAGCATGAGATACATGTCATCAAGATTTCTCAACGACAATGCATCGTCAATCATGATGAAGGTACATTTCAAGTTTTCATCATTTCAAGTTTTGAATGCCACCAGTTTCAATAGTGCATTTTATCAAAGGGATTCAAAAGGAACTCCAAGATTTGGATGCTATCACTTTGACATCCATATGAGAGTTTCACATTCTATGGTCATTATATGCAGTTATTCAAAAATGACAATGAAAAAAAAAATTTAAAATGAAAAAAGAAAAACAAATAAAAAAACAAAAGATCCAACAATGAAAACCTTCGGGCATTGTTGGCCAATTAGTATCTGAAAACTGGCTTCCAGTAGATATTAATTGCAAAATAAACCTAGAGGTGAAAACTGATTTTTCAGCACCTCTGGGTGGTCACAAGTTGAAAACCAGGATACCGATAATCTATTGTCTTTATCAAATTAACAAAAGAAAAGAGGGAAAAAAAGTAAGAAAAATGCAATAAGTTGTGAGTTTTTTAGCTAATCATTTTTCAAGAACACTCAGATGCTTCTATGGTTCTTCCACTCTTTGTGTGTTTCTAGCACCTCTTGTCACTCACTTTTGTAGCTCTACTCTAATTTTTCATGGTCACCATGCCTTTGGTCACCTATATTATGTGCTACACATTAAGTTGAGGCATTATAGAACATGAGATTCAACTCCCGGCAATATGCTCTCTCATGCTTCAGTCAAATGGAGATCTTTTTGTGGTGTTGCAATTCTTGGTGCAATATTTGGTTCCTTGTTGCAAGTTACATAGCTACAAAATTACATTGGCTACCCGGCCTTGAAATAGATGGACATGTTGTTGAGAAAATGGTGTTGTACACCTTGAATAATAATGTTTATTATTGTATTATTTTATTTTATTATGTAAATGTTGCACCTAGACGAATGTGCAACATGTAGAGATTCCCATGAAATATTCTTTGTGAGTTGTATTGTAACATTGTGATATTATTTGATGTAATTATTTAATATTGGGGAGATAAAGTACCCAATATTGAATGTGGGTCAATGGGGTTAGGTAGCACATAGTTTTAGCACATGGTTTATGTATTACCACTTGGTGGTTTTGTGAGAGATTGTTTCTATAAAAGCAACCGCAAGGGTAGTTGTTGGGGTTAGACAGGTTAGCCAAAGGTAGCATTTGTCAAGGTTGGAAGCATGGCATGGGTTGTGTGGATTCATGCTTGTTCACATGGATTGTTTGGTTGTGGCTAGGGCTTTGAAGGCTTCCATGGTTGTATTGCAATGGTGTTTTGTTGAATAATACATGGTGATGGATGCTTTTGGAGGCTGGGTTTTTTTTCCTCATGAGGTTTTCTCAGGGTATATCTTGTGTCACATTTTGTGGGTATGTTATCTATTCTCTTGCATGCGGATTCTAAGTATTTATTTACATAACATCTATAATGGGTTATGTGAAAATTGTCATATGGTTGTATGCAAGTTTCCTAACAAGTGATATCAGAGCTATGGTTGCGGTGTTGTAAACCTACGTAGAATCCATGGGAATGTATGAAAGAATGTAAGAAATGGCAAGATATATGGATTTTCTAGGTTGTTTTTTGCAAATTTGAGGATTTTGGGTTTGTTGTTATGATGGGTTGTTGGCAGATTTTGGGCATGAGAAATTGTTGGTTAAAAAGATTTTTTGGATGTTAATTTAAATGAAGATTTTTGGGGGGAGTTTGTAGAAATGATCTCCTGGATAAAATAGACCTCACCATTGGAATAGGGTTGGCATTTTCATGAATTTTGATATCAAATTTTCCCTAGTTTGGCCAAGTTGAAGGAAAATGCAAAAAAAAAATTAGTTGCAAGTCGTGACGATATTCAAATTAAATCTCATCGAACCTGCGAAATCGGAAAAAAAAAAAAAGAATTTGCAGGGGGGACGAGGACACCACCCACCAACCTCATACCTTGTGGAAGAGGGACAACAGTCCCTGCAACCGCAAGGACTATACAATCCCTGCAGTTGCAGGGTTGTCGGCCCCCACCTCTGTTGTGGGTGTCAGGCCAAGCTCGTACCCCGGTCAGGGGTGGTGGGGTCTCCCTCAACCACAAATCCCTTTGGGGTTTAAAACCATTTTATATTTTTTTTGTAAAGTTTTTTTAAAATAAAAAATAAAAACTTTGAAAATTGCAAATAAAATAAAAAACTTTGTAATTAAAATTAAATTCTGCTAGCAGTTCTTAACAAATATTTTTGTCATAACAATTTATTATATGCTCAGATTTATTTATGCCTAGTTTTTTTAAATGGTGTCGGGTTAGGCTTGAATGGAAAATAAAATTATTTCTGGCATAAGGGATATTTGGTGAAAATGATTTTTGGGCATATTGGCAATTTTGGGGAAATCTGTTATTTGCATTTATTGTCTAGGAGGCTATTTTTTTCAAACGAGCATAACTTGGGCATACAGAGTCGGATTTTGGACTTCATGTAGTCAACGAGAAGTTCTTGGAGAGCTCTAAACATTAATTCAAATTTGGTGCAATTTGGCATGGTTTATTTGGTGATATACTAATCCAAACGATTTATGGATTAATTTGACTATGGTGATATTGTGAGTTTATGACATGGTTTATTTTGGAGATTTGGATTATTATGTCATTGTATACTCAGTTTATATTTCAGTTTGGTCTCATGTTGACATGGTTATTAGTATTTGATTTGGATATGTATGATGCCTTGTTGGGTCTACAAGTTGTGCATTTGTGTAAGCAGTCTATACTTACAAGTTGCATTTATGGCTTGGATATGGGTTGTTTATGCCCATAGATATTTCATTATTGATACATATTCATATTGGTGGTATGATTTTGTCACATGATTTGTTGATTTGTCTTCATGTAAAGGGGATGAGATGTTGTACCAGGTACAGTCATGGTGGAAGATTGTGGTTGACTATGTTATGCTAACAGGTATTTTTGGTTGATAATTATTTGATTGGATTCCTGATTTGGTTATGACGGCATGTGTTCTTGGTTTAGGATCATAGTTATTTTGGTTTCTTTTGGGGAGCTCATGATTGTTAGCTTTGATATCTTTAATGGTTTGATGCATTTGTTGATTCTCATGTTAGAGGATGGTTTTATCATGATGTCAAGGTAAGCTTGGATACACGCTTCGGTGGAATCTTGTCACAGTGATGGTTTGGCAGTGCAGAATTGGTTCTTGGTTTGTTTGTTAGCAGTTTTGTATCTTCTTGGTGTAGGAGATGGATAGCATGATGCCATGGGTGACTCGGTACCACGGTTGAGTGGGAGTTGTTGGTAGTGATATGGATTTAGTGCTTGCAGATGTTGGAGGGTGTCTTGGATCATGTTAGTGCAGAGGTGTCTTTAACATTTGTTGATACACTTGTAGGTGGTGGTTATCTCCTGGTGTGTGGAGATGGTGACATCTTGAGGACTCATGAGGCCCTTGGTAGAGGTGTGGTTTATGCTTTCATTTGACATGTTATCCTTGGTTTTAGGATGGTTTCATTATTATGTCATGGTATAATCTTGATACGCATTTAGAGTTTTGGCATGTTATGGCATGTTCATATGGAGCATGGTATCTCTTTGGTTGAGATGGTTTAGATCATGGTTGTCATGTTTATGATCTTGATTCCTAGGTTGGATTTGTGACATTGATCTTGGTTTAGTTTCTTGGTATTGATTACATTAATCTTTTGTTAGATACTTCATGATATTGTTATGTTGCATTTGGAGTTGGCATGGATTGATTGGTTACAGGTTCTGATGGATACTTAGAGATAGAGGTGATGCTGATTTTTCTCTTGGGATTAGGGATGTATGTGTTGGGACGGTTGATGGTTTCAACAAGAAGACCGAGGAGCATTCCCCTGGTATGGACTAGAGAGGAGAGTGTTCTTAGATTAGTCTTGGTTGGAGACTTGGATATCTTGATGGGTATTCTCATTCTCCACTCTTGGTCTACTCGGTGGTTTACTTGAGAGGTATAGCCCTTTGTTTCTTCTCAGGTGCATTATTTTTATGCTTATCTTTCATGGATATGGATCTTGAGCTATGGTGTGAGTTAGTTCTGGAGGGTTCATTTGAGAGATGGTTTTGGTATTGGTTATCTCCTTGTGCATATGGTGTTATTATGATATCATCATGGTTGAGTTTGGGAGATGGTTTTATTGGGCATGTTCCTTGGATTAGGAATGGTTATGAGTTTGATCTTCTTGTGAGAGGCTTACATCCATGATTGGTTATATGGTATGGTTTGGGTGTAGTTGTGGCTTCTTGTTTGGGGTTTTATGGAGGAGATCATACTTGGCACAGTTTGCATCTAGAGGTGTGTGGAGAAGGACATGATACAAGTTATGATTTGCATAGTTTCTCTTTGGTCTTGGTTATCTTCTTGGATGTTCGGTTTCACTTACATTGGATTTGAGATTGGTTGGAGTTTGTGATCACTAGTTTGTGTTCATGCATATCATGTGAGAGATGGCATGGCTATTCCTTTATCTCTTTTTCTTTGTTGGTTGTGGAGAACTTGGGAGAGTGTTGGAGACTTGTTGTGAGAGTTGTTCTGGCAAGATATTGGTTTATATGTTGCATATTGTTGTGGATGTCCTTGATATTACATGGACTCACTTCTATGAGATGTTGTGAATGGGTTGATTTCATATTTGACATTACCTTTGCAATGGGAGTTTCTTGGTGTGTATGTGGCAAGTATTGCGCTTGAGGCTTGTGGTTGCAAGTTACAGATTGGATATGTTGATTCAGGATTCACTTGGTATACCTTAGAGGTATGGATAGTTGGATGAGTTAGCACTTGTTGTGGGTGCTATTTCAGTTATGGTTTTGACAACTACAAATACATGCGATTACCTTTGGATTGAGTGTTTGTGTTTGGGATATCAATTGGTACAGGATTTATGTTTCTTATGTGACAGGTTGGGTAGCTTTCTCTTTGGATGGCTTCTATGTATGTCATGTGGCATTGGCATAATAGAAGGTGGAATCATTCATGTATGAGATGGTGGATACTTATTTTGTTGCGGGCACCTGGATGGAGCACATGGTGTACTTTGGTTCATGATGGTGTATGTTCTAGGAGGGATTGTTCCCTTGTTCATTTATGTGGCTACATATTGACTCTTATGCAATGTATACAACAAGTGAGAGATTGTTGAGAAAATGGTGTTGTACACTTTGCATAATAATGTTTCTTATTGTATTATTTCATTTTATGATGTAAATGTTGCACCTAGATGGATGTGCAACATGTAGAGATTCCCATGGAATCTTCTTTGTGAGTTGTATTGTAACATTGTGATATTATTTGATGTAATTATTTAATATTGGGGAAATAAAGTAAATAAAGTACCTAATATTGAATGTGGGTCAACGAGGTTAGGTAGCACATGGTTTATGTAATACCACTTGGTGGTTTTGTGGGAGATTGTTTCTATAAAAACCACCACAAGAGTAGTTGTTGGGATTAGACAGGTTAGCCAAAGATAGCATTTGTCAAAGTTGGAAGCATGACATGGGATGTGTGGATTCATGCTTGTTCACATGGATTGTTTGGTTGTGGCTAAAACTTTGAAGGCTTCCATGGTTGTATTGCAATGGTGTTTTGTTGAATAATACATGGTGATGGATGCTTTTGGACGCTGGGTATTTTTTTCCTCATGAGGGTTTTCCTGGGGTATATCTTGTGTCACATTTTGTGGATATGTTATCTATTCTCTTGCATGTGGATTCTAAGTGTTTATTTGCATAAGATCTCTAATGGGTTATGTGGAAATTGTCATATGGTTGTATGCAAGTTTCGTAACACATGCAAGTCGGTAAAGCAATCAATTTTATTTTTTTCATTATTTTATCTCTTAACTTTATTAATATTTCTTATTATATTAAGCATATGTACAACATTAATGCCTATCCTCTTCTTTTTTCCTAAGGACGATCAACCTTTTAAGTTGGGGGTACGTGTACCATCCTTATTACCTATGTTATTACTCATTCTTTCACTTCATCCTTAATCATCCTATTGTAAAGTCCTTTGATGCAATCTCTCAATGATTTGCCTAAATTCTTATAATCTCAATTGTAAGATACTTATTTCTAGCTCTAACATATAATCAACTCTTAGCCCGCTTCCAATTAAAGTGTGGCATGGTGACAATATTCTTAAAAAATGTGTAATGTAAATGTGGCCTTATCATGATGCCATGTAAGGATGATACTACCAATAATTCTGATATACTCTTAGTTCACTAGTAGAGAGATTGGAGATCAACTATATAGAACAGTATCCATATGCAAACGTCTTGAAAAGGAGTAGTCCTGATGTCTTCAATCTGAGTTCAATAACTAAAACCAATTTTGATAATAATGGAAATGACTTAGTGACTATTCCTTAGTCCAATCAATATCAAATATTGAGCAAGTTTTATAGATATCAAAGTTGGATGTGTGGTAATAGTTGAGTATCTAATTTAGAGATCGTGATGATCAAATGTTGATTACTCCTCTACAATAAGCATCATAAGGATCACTATAGAGCGGTCTTGGATATTTATTTGATTATTTTTTGTTTGATATCTTGATTATCCAGCGATGGATGATCCACACTATCACAGTTTTCAAATAACTCCTCTTAATTATCCGATATGTATGTTGTTATTGTTGATTAAATCCTTGTACTCATGTGGGAAATATAAAGTAATTATCTTATGTTTGAATTCAATCACTATATCTCTTACTTGATGGTTGATGGCTTATTATCTTGCCTCTATCAAATGTAATTTTCATCCCATACTCCATCATTAACTCTGTCATGACACTACCAACTGGACGATGATGTGTGTGTGCTATCTTATTGAGGAGATCATCATGTAGGATCGCTCTAGATTTCCAATGTTGCCTCTAAGATGTAGTCGGCCATCTAACATTTGATATTTTAGATATGATCACTAATCTGATAGAACCATTTTATCTACAATATCTTAGTTTGTTTGATATCATGGCTTTATGATGCACCCATGTAATTTCCTCCTAGCTTCTTCTCTATAATCTTTATCAGTAGTCATTGATGATTTATATTGTTTAGTTGCAAATGATATGATTGGTAGCAACTAAGAGTTCACTATTTTTTTAAATAGTTGTTGATTTGGATGCTACTTGTATTCTTCTCTTCTAATCCTATTCACTCCTAGGTAATCTACGTGTTTGGTCTTCATTACACTCCATTCATAATACTCTCTCCTTAATGCTCTCTTCATTCAATGAATAAGCTCTTGATCCCGGTGTTTTTCTTGTGCCTTTCTTCCCTTATCTCCGAAGTCTTACTTATATGCCAATCACTCGATGCAACCTTACTCTTACCGTCGTTTCCATGGTTGACGGCATATTAGTTAGCCGACTACTAATATCGTCACCTTGTTTAGTATCTTTGACTCATAATTGATGTCAATTTACTTTCATTGTTTTATTTTTGGATGTTGTCGACTTAGAATCATTGATGGATATTTTAAGTCAAGTAAATATACCTATATACATAATTATTATATTACGATAATATTATAAAAATGTTTACTTGAGGCATTCCTGGGAAGCTGTTGGCCTCGAAGGTTGCCAGAGGTTGTAGGGTTTTGCTGGATGATGAGGCGATGTTGGTTGCTAGGGGATCGCCGGTTGCTGGTTCTTCTGTTGGGGGTTCGCTGGTGTTGTTGGGGCGACGTTGGTTGATCCGGCTAAGGCTTCTGCGACAGTCAATGTCTGGTTGCCTGCTGCAGCTCGAAAGGCTACTGTTGCTCCCGCTTGCTCTGTTGTTAATGGCATTCCTTGTAGTGCCTTTCCAGTCAACCCCCATATTTCCGTTGAGTTGGATGAGGATACTCTCTCTGAGATTGATGCGGCAGCCTCTATTTTTTCTAAGCATGGGTTGATTTGCAGATTCAAGGGTTTCTGGCCCTCTCTGTCTGATCTTCATTCCTGGATTTTCATTCATTGGGAACCTCTAATCTCTAGTACAGTCCATATCTTCCCTGGCTAAAGGCTTTTTCATGGCTAAATTTGATAATGCTGAGGATAGAAATATTATTTTGTGTGAAAACTTCTTTAGCTGGGAGGATCATTTTATGTTATTGCTGAAGCCATGGCATTCTGATTTTTCTCCATCTTCCGAATCGTTTAATTTGCAACCTATCTGGGTTAGGCTTCCTAATATTCCCCTCCATCTTTGGATTGACTCCATTCTGGAGACTGTGGGGGATGCTATTGGAGAAATGTTAATGGTGGATGAGAAATCTTCGGATTTATTCCATTCTACTTATGCTCGTATCTTGGTGGATATTGATACCTCAAAAGGCCTACCTTCGGAGATTAAACTTTTTTCTCCCAAGGGTAGAAGTTGGATTCAGCAATTGGACTATGAAGGCCTCCCCTTCAGATGTAGAAGATGCTTTAAGACTGGTCATGTTGCCTCTCAATGTGATCTTTAAAGACATAATAAGACTACTTCGTCGTGGAAGGGGGCCTCTTCTCAACACTATACAGTGGAGAAGGTTCGGAGCTTCGCGCATGTGGTTGAGCAGGTTGCTGGCCCTGTCTCTAAAACTATGGTTGTTCATGTTCCTTCTACTTTGTTTGCTGGTGTTACTTCTGCTGGAATTGTTGGTTTGTCTGCCAGCAATTCTTTTGATGTTGGGGTTACTCCAGCTGGTTTTTTTCTTGCTGGGGTCTCTGAGTCTGTTGGTTTCTCTGCTGGTTATGTTCTTGTTGGAAATAATTCTTCTATTGCTGGTGTTCCTCTTGTTACTTCTGGTTTTGTTGGGTGTACTGTTCCTTTTGCTGGTAGTACAGGTGCTGGATTGTCTGCTAAGACTGCTGGGTCTGTTGGCCTCCTTCCAGCCAATTCTATTTCAGATGCTCCTTTTGGTGCTGGGAAGTCTGGCACTGGTTGTGTGGCCGTTGTAGGTTCTATCCAGACTTCTCATGCTGGTTCTATTGTGGTTGGCTCCTCTCCTACTTCTGACTGGCAGGAGAAAGCTTCTTTGGTAGAGGAGGGATGGATTATTGTTATAGGTAAACATAATAAAAAATCCCCTCTACATTTTGATATGACTCTCTGCTCCCAAGAGGGAGGCAAAGGAAAATCCTAACTTTGGATTTTTAGTTTGTTTGGGTTAGTATGAAGGTTGTTTCATACTTTGTCTCATCCAGGTTGTGGGTGCCTGCTAAAACCCTCGCTTTGTTCCGGTTTAGGGAGCCTGAAAACCCTAGATACTTGATATTATTGTAAAACATTGGTTTTACTCGTTTGGCTTTAGCAGCTTGAGCCTTTCTGTGTATCCTTCGTTTGGTTGTTGTTGTTTTGTTGGATTTGTGTTGCTAGTAGTTCTACTGGCATTATGTGCTAGGGGGGCGTTGTAAGGTTTTTCTTTTTCCCCCAGCTGTTTCACTTAGATCTATGCTAATTCTTCCCATTATTCCTAGGGTTACAGTTCCCTTCAAAAACTGAATGTATATAGTTTCGAGGCCCATTCAAAACCTATTTTTACCATAATAAAAAATAATAGATTCATTCATTATAATATTATATTATATTATTCATCACTATAGTATAGTATTATATTATTGAATAATTATTTATTTATTCATTAATTAATTTATTAATAATTAATTTATTGAATTTAATCTCAGAAGTGCAAGATATGACACCTATCCATTATTTCACCCTTCATAATCATTCATATTGTCTATCATTTCATTCATCTCTCGTTGCCCATGAACATTGCATATGATTCCTCCTAGAGGTAAAACTCCACCAATAATGCTATGAGAAATGAAACAATTTGATAAAATGTGAAAAAAAAGGGGGAAGAACAAATTGAAAAATTAAACAATTTGAAAACGAAAAATGCAGAAAAAAACTAAAAATTGAAGGGGGGCCTCAAAATTGTAGAATCAACTGAATAAAGCTTGTCATGAGAAGCTAAGAAAAATGACAAGCATTGTGATTATGGAGGTGAATGCTATAGATCCCAAATGACCCTAGTTAAAATCAAAGGCTTTTTTATCATAACAATTGCACGAGAAAGTGCAATATGTTAAGTCGGGGGGAATGATGAGAGCTATTTGTATCTCATTTTATGTCATTCTCATATATGTTCATATCCATTTATATATTCCATTTCCATTCTATTTTGATATCATTTAACCATTTTACCTTGCATATATATATATATATATATATATATATATATATATATATATATATATATATATATATATATATATATAGTTTTGAGATTAAATTATGGAAATTAATTATTGATTATCTCTATTAATGAGCACTGTTATTTTATTCCTTGAGATATATATCTGTAGCATGCTTCGTGTCACCTTCTATGTAGGAATCTTATTGGCATTCATTATTGCCACATAGACTCTTGTCATATCAATTTAGAGCATTGTTCCTTCCAACAATATTGACCAAGGAATATGTTGAGAAAAAACTATATTAAGAATATATTTGTTGCAATCTTGAAGGAAATCCAAATTCACACATTTCTTATTTCTTACAATCAGTTTTGTGTGGTACTTTGCAGGCAGAGGAGGAATCTAGAAATCTCAGACATTGGATTTTGTCTAGAACAGGCCCAATTACATTCCCACACATCAAAATCTTCAAAAAGTGAAGGATGTAAAAGTTACAAATGGTTTTCTAAACATAATGTTTCATGATTTACTACTGCGGATTGAATTTCAACGGTTATAATTGGTACCATCTTTTGTTGTTGTTTTGACCATATTACCAACTCAACACATATCTTCTCCAGCTCAATAGATAATAAGGATTGAAGTCGTGATATCGTTTGTGCTTTGGAGGAAAAATCAAATATATGTTATTTCCTATTTTGAATGTTGTAACAGATTCGATTTTTAATCCATTGGCAGAAGTAAAGGTCTTACATAGACCATTGAATTACTTGGTATGTTATTTGTATGCAACAACAAATAAGCTATTCGTGTACCAATTTGTTATAGGTTGCAAGTATATATAAGCAGTGTAATGAAAAATTGGGAAATACATATGAATCATTATATCAGAAATATAATATTGTCGTGTTGAATTGATTTAAGAGTTCTCTGAGCATTTGCTTCAATCAGTTTGTTGGGAGGAAGGGCAACCACTCTCAACGACCGAATGTATATATTTTATTATTCTGTAAGGTTTGTGAGTGTTCATAATCGTTTACATTGTGCGTCATTTCATATTGGTATTTCAGGTATCATGAGCTAAGTAATTTGTATTTATAATTAACTAGTGTGCTTCATATTTAATCACTAAAAATTTAGCGATAAGTAGTAAGGTTTTTGTTTTAGACTTTGTTGTAATTTATGTAGTTGTTATTTAATTCGAATTGGTTTCCATGTTAAAGTTTAAATTAACTTTAATTTTATGGTTTGTGTAAAAAGTTGTTTTAGAGTTTGCTACAATTTCCACACAGTTCATGTCGCTTAAATAGAATAGAAGACATCCTTTTGCCAAGAAGTGACAGTTCATATCGTCAGTTCCATTTTGATTTTCAATACTTTTCTTTTCATAGCTGCATTCATCCCCACTCAGCTCGCGACTCTCATCCCTTTGATTGGCATATAGTCATGACACTTCTCACAAGTTTATGCCCTCGGATTGACATATAGACCAACTAAAATTCATTATTAAACATCAATTCTATTGCACTCTTTGCCCCAGTGTTGGCCTTTCACATGGCACTATTGAAACCCCATTATAGAGGATAGAGGCCCACCAAGAAAGAGATAGGGCTACTCGTAGGGAGCTTATTATAACTAAACTATTATATTAAAGGGGGATTGGGGCTATAGTGACTTGGGTAGGGCTGGCCAATCAAGTGTTGGCATCTGCTAACCTAAGCCCCTTCTCCCCCTACATCAATGATTTTTGCTACAGTCAAACATGGAACCAGCCAATTATATATATAACCACCCTCTCCCTTCAAGTCAAAGAGGCTAAAGAAGAGTGACAGGATCCTCTCACAATCAATAGTGAATGAAGGGACTAGATCACAGATCAATCAATAGTTGGAGTACTATGAGCCTCTGCCCCATGCAAGCGGTGACTCGTGCATCATTCACCAGTTCCATTGACTCTTCTAGTCCCCTTATTACCTATATAGAGGTGAAAAGTGGAGTGTCGCTCTCGGCCTCATGACTGTGCTAGAGATTACGATCAAAATACCCTTTTGATATTGCATATTTGAATCAGAGATTTGTGAACAAAAATGAAGAATGGTGTGAAATTCCCTCCTCGTTTCTATCAAAGCTTCTCAAAACAATTTCACACAAATACTTTGACACACAGATCAAGAACACACTCTACTAATCACTATTCCAAATGCTTGAATTAATTAACATCTAATCAGAAAATGAAACTACATCCACCATTCTGTCAAGATTACATTCAGGAATTCCCTAAATAGCACAGATGATTTTTTACAATCCCAAAATCAACTGTGTTTGTCAGTTCCAGAACAACATGTTATTTACAATTCTTCCACAAGGCACTTATAAAGTAATTTGTCACATCATTAGTGAAAGATGAACACGCGGAGATATTAATCTTGAAAAAAATGAATCAAGCCAAATATGTGTGGAAAGAATCCTGTTTTAACTTTTTTATACAATTGTTTTGAATGTCTAGTTGCTAAAAACTGCCACATAGCTACTTTCATGAATTATCCCAGCTTAAGTGACAATTGTCCCTTTATTCTTATCACTTTTATAAACTCTTTTTTCTCATTTATAATTATTTAACACGACAAGCTCCATGATTTCAATTTGTTGTGTCTAAGCACTTTTGATTCTAAACTCGACAGACTTTGGGAAAATAGTAGTAATTTTTGACATAAAATATATTCCTTCCTTTTCACATTTCATCTTGTGTGCGTAGATTTTTATGCCATATAGTGATTTGAAGGTACAACAGTCTACACATTTCCTAGCATCTTATTTTAGACATGACTTATGACAATGCCATTTGGCATTTATCACAAAAAATTTCTTGCTTTGGCAATGTAACTAGGAAATAGATGAAAATTACATTTTGTTGATCTTTTGAAGAACTTTAACATTGAAAATGTCAGGTTACACGCCTCTTTGTTGACATGGCAACTGTATGATGCGATTACTGCAATTAAGTTCAGTTAGAACTGGATTTGTGTGGAAGGCCAAATAAGATTGAAATGGGAAGGAGCCAAAATGAAGTTCTGAACCCAATTGATAGGAGACATCCAGCTGCCAAAATTGATGTTGTACTATCTTCATTAGCAAAAAATTAATAGATTTACGAGAATTAGTATGAGTGTTGATTGGATAAGGTCAATCACATGCAAAGTGCCCCATAAATGGGCATAGAAAAACACCACAGTTTAGATTAGATTATCCACAATTATGAACAGTAAACTGGCCTCTGTGTGTGTGGATTAGGACAAAATTAGAGAGAAGAGATACCATGATAGTGATTCTATTTTCTCATCATTCTCTACAGGATTGTGTAACAAATATTCATCTTTGTCAATGTTTAAACACCAGCATCTCCACTTCATATTCTTTAATATTATAATGAAGAGTCAAGACCATTAATCAATATAACTTAGAAATATAGGGTCAAACCTCGGCTATGATGATTGAGCATATTTGATGTCTTTGTCAATGTTTAAACATCAACACCATCCACTTCATATTCTTTGATACTATAATCAAATCCATAAATCAACTTAGAAGTACAAGGCCCAGTCTGGGGAATGATAATTGACCGTACATATTGAAAGAGTCCAAAAGTAAAGAAAACAATTGTTCTGCAAATCCTTATCCAAGCCAAGTTTACCATGCATTCTCTCTATATTGATAAATCTTTAGACTCATTTCTTACCTTATCAAACTTTGATCCTTAGGTGATTTGGATTAATGTTATAGAGGTACTTTTACTTCAACAATAATCTGCTCTTTATCGATATATCTTTGTATTCATTTCTTCTCTTATAAAACTTTGATCCTTGGGTAATTTCGATTCATTTAATAGGGTTACTTCTAATTGGCTCTCTGCTCCAGCTTTGGTCTTGTGTTATTTGGATTCGCTCTCTACTACTTTGGTCCTTAGTTGATTTAGTATCAAGTGACGAGAGATATCTTGGCTCTCTACTCCTCTAAGGAGCTCACTTTGTATTCCTCTCTAGGCCAGCATGGTAGGGAGAGTATTTGGAGGACCTCCTGAAATCATGAAGATTTTCATCCACCATCTCCCTCTCTAGAGATCCTCTTGGATGTTATTCCTTGCCTTCAAATATCAATGGAGTGAATAGGAAAAACATTTATTAACAATTCATCCAAACAACCTAGTTCTCCCCTTCTCAAGCTAGCCACATACCCTTACAGTTATTTTCATTTTCCATCCGGATTATCTACAGCAGCACAAACTGTCAGTCTTAAGTTCCTGTTTAAATATGAGAGAGAGAGCTCACACTAGCTCTATAGAAACAAGCTGTCACTTTTCCTGGGAGAACAGAATGTACATCTACAAACTATCCTCTCTTTGGAACTGCTTCTTTTGTAGATTTCAGAGAGCTATTACTATCTATTCATAAATTCAAAGGAGAATGAATTTCTCTTCTATTATTCCCACAAAGATACTTAACTTTGCTTCTCCATGAAGTTGTGATCTTAAAGAATTAAAATCTAAAACAATCTAGTACGTGCATCAACTAAAGTATATATTTCTTCCTACCCCTCTTAGCTACAAAGGGCATCAAACATCTTGTGACTTACATCAGCATTGACAAAAACACTAGAAAGGTAAATATGATTTCCCTTGCACATATCAAGACTAACACACACTGTCAGATCCAATAATTGATGCAAGCTGACAATAGTTTCTTAAGACAGATCCTTTACAACTGGTTTCTTTACCCCATAAAAAAGATCGTCAAACATATGTTTTAGGGCATCTTTGTCAAATGTATACACTAAGATAAGGTCTCAAATAATATAAACCTAAATAAGTAAAGTTAGATAGCATCTCTTAGTGGACAAACTATAAAGAATATATTTAGGATCTTTGGATGTACAAGGTAAAAAACAATAAAGTAAAAGGGCAGTCAAGCCAAGGGCTCAATGTAAGGCAATAAGGTAAACAATAGTTACGACAAGCTAAACATAAGTAAATATAGTAATAAAATATATAAAGGCATGCAACAACAAACTAACAAGTATAGTCTGACAATTACTAACCCAAGTTTGACTCCAACTCGACGATTCAGCAGAAACACACAAAATTAAAAAATACTTATATGCTTTAAAAAGAAAACATAAAGTTTCACAAAACACAGTCACACAACGTATAGACGAGTCTGTCAAATGTTGGGGAATGTAATTCTTGAATTTGAATTAAAAAAAAAGTATAATATCACATCAGCATGTGAATACAGCAGCTGACTATATGATATGTATCATGAATCACAAGTTTGAAGCATACAATGAGAACCCAGAGCTGCATAAATAAAGGAGGTAAGATACAGAGATACTTATGGAGTTAATTTATAGGTGAATTAACCATTATCTTGGCTTAAACACTTGCCAAGAGGTCAACGTAGGTGAAGTTAGGTGTGCTAGAAAAAAAATTTGAAAAAAATAAGCCTTGTCAATCAGCTAGGAACTATAGACTTGGCAGACATCACAAGCGAATCTCATATTCTTGAGGAGATCCTAGCTAGGAATCGTAAAGAATTGGCATACATCCCAAATAAACTTCCTATTCTTGAAAAGCCAAAGATCCTTCCATGCAGAGTACTCCCTCTATCCTCTAAGAATCTCCACAGATCCTTGCATGTGACTTGTCTTCTTTGGTAAAATATGTTAGAGTTTGTAGCTACAGGAGACATTTTTCATACCTGCAATGGCTTCTTCAATATTAATGTTGTATATATGTGATACCTATTCTCAATGATGTATACTGAGACTGCAGAAAGTCCTCAATACTGGACGCTGTTCATTTGTAGAGTCGCAACTCTTAAAGTTAATGAAGAGTCCTCAGCATTGAAAGTGAAAGGTCATGTGTGTGCGTTGAGCACTGAAGAGACCATTATCTTGCATGATGTTTGACTAGCAAGAGTTGCATCTGTTGAAGACTGCGAATTGCAATCACCATCAGCAACTGAAGGGTCTCATGCTAACATAACGGTTGGAGATTAAAGAGACACTTGTGTGGAAGCAGACAGAAAGCTAAGTGTCGCACCTCTTTGTTTTACGGCAATGGATTTTTATTGTTACGTTTTGGTTAGTCGTGGGTTCCTTCTTTGGAGATTGCTTCTGTTCATTTTGAAGTCCAAGTTTATTGTGTTCAATTTTGCTGGGTATTGTTATCAGTGCATGTGATTAGCAGAAGTCTTCATCAATTATGAGTGTTCATTATTTAGTATTACATTGTTCCTGTAGATAGTATTTGTTACTATTTTGTAGCATTCTTCAAGTACATAGTTCCTTCACAGCAGAGATTGATTATTCTGTAAGAAGAGTACTAGTTATTATTTTTGATGTGTCAAAGAATCTGTGAGATTTGTTTTGGACTCTATTAATATTCAATAAAGGATCGACTTTTGGTGTGGCTGGGTTTTTCACCCTCAAGTGAAGGGTTTTTCGAGGATAAATATTTGTGTCAATCTATTATTTGTGTTTTTGGATATCTATTCTATATTTTATGATATTTTGGTTCAAAATTTAACATGGTATCAGAGCGGGTTTAAGTAAAGATCTAGAACCAGAATTATTCAAGCAGCAAGATATTATTTTCTTCTCCTTTAGTTGGATTCTTTCAGGTTTCGAAATGGTGAACGGACTCAAGGTTGAAGACAAGCTAGATGGTGCATCGAATTTCACTTCTTGGAAATTCAGAGTTCTGATTGCACTAGAAGAAAATGATCTTCTAAACTATGTAAAGGAGGAGGTGCCTGAGCCAACCGATAATGCTGAGAAAGCTCAATAGAGGAAGAATAACATTATGGCAAGGAAGATATTGCTTGATTTTGTAAAGGATCATCTTGTGCCTATTATATCCAAGTTGAATTCAACTAAACAAATGTTTGAGATTCTGAAAAGCTTGTATGAGTTCAACAATACAAGCAAAGTTTTGGCTCTAAGACATCAATTTCTCCGTATAAAAATGGCTAGAGGAAAATTTGTTATCTCCTCCTTCATCAAGATTACAGAATTGAAAGATGAGCTTCGTGCCATTGGAGATTCAATTGAAGATAAAGACCTAGTTATGATGGCCATGAATGGTCTCCCTCATTCTTGGGAATCTTTTATTCAAGGCATTAGTGGAAGAGATGAATTACCCAAGTTTGATCGCTTTAGAGCTGATTGCATTCAAGAGGAATGCAGATAAGAAGCAAGAGGAAATGGACAAAAATCTCATCATGAAGGTCATGTCTTTCTGCTTAAATGTCTAAGAGGAAGGGAAGAAAAGGAAATTTCAAGAGTAGAGATAGAAATTCAAATTCAGCCCCTAAACCGAAGAAGGATCTCTCTAGAATTCAATGCTTCAGATGTGACAAGTATGGTCACTTTGTCCATGATTGTTTAACAAGACCAAAACATCAAGTTGTTGCTGCAAATGTTGATGATGCTTCGCCTCATAAAGAATCTAGTGACAATTGAGAGCGATTTTTATTTATCTCAGCCCCTTCAAGCAATGTTCCAGCTGATAGTAATACTCGGTTAATTGATAGTGGTGCTTAACGTCATATCACAGGATATCAAGAGCTTCTTTCTAACTTGGTGGAAAAAGATACTCATTTGCAAATTATTATTGGTGATAATCCTTGTTATTCAGTGAAAGGTGCTGGAATTACTTCTTTTCATCTAGATTCAGGAATCCCTCTTCATTTGAGTGATGTCTTGTTTGTTCTAGGAATCTAAGAGAAATCTGATTTTTATTTCAGCATTGGAGGACAAAGGATATTAAGTTGCATTTGCTGAAGGTAAAGTGCTTGCATAGAAGAAAAACACTAGTATTAAGTCAGCTCATGAAATTTGTGTTCGTCAAGAGAGTCTATATAGACTTTCTACTCATCCTATCCAAGCTTTAGCACATGATTCCATCAGTACAAGTGAGCTGTGGCATAGGAGATTCGCTCATTTAAATTTCAGAACTCTTTCTTCCATGGAAAAGATGGTTGTTGGGCTTTCAAAACTCAATCATGAGCATGATGGTATTTGCAAAGGTTGTGCTCTAGGTAAGAATGTCAAAAGTCCTTTTCACAATAGTGAAAGTAGAGCAAAAGAGATTTTAGATCTAATTCATTCTGATTCATGTAGAACTATGTTTGTTGTATCCTTGAGTGGTTTTTGGTACTATGTAATTTTTATTGATGATTTTTCACGTAAGACCTAGATTTATTTCTTGAAACCTAAAGAGTCTAATGAAGTGCTTTCTAAATTTAAAGAGTTCAAAGCTCAAGTTGAGAACATGTCTAAAAAGAGGTTAAAATTTTTAAGATTAAATAATGGAGGGGAATAGCAAGGATTAAGAGGGAGTTTTGTGTTCCATTTAATCCGCAACAAAATGAGTTGGAAAAAGAAAGAACAAAACCATTGTTGAGGCAGTGAAAGCCATGATTCATGATCAAAATCTACAAACCTTCCTTTGGGCGGAAGCTTGTAGAACAGCTCTTTATGTTCAGAATCGAAGTCCACATCAAATTTTGGATAATATGACTCCTAAAGAGGCATTCACAGGTATCAAACCAGAAATTAGTCATTTCAAAGTTTTTGGGTGTCCTGTTTACATTCATGTGCCTAAAGATAAAAGGTCTAAGTTAGAACCTTCAAGCAAGAAAGGAATCTTTGTTTGTTATAGTGAGTTTTCTAAAGCCTACAAGATCTACATTCCAAGACAAAAATAGATTGAAATCAGCAGAGATGTTTCAATTGAAGAAGTAGCATTCAATAGATCAAAAGGAACTTCCATAGAGATTGTTAGAGAAGAACAAGAGACATCTCAAGATATGGACATTGTAGCTCCTAATTCCCCTTCAGAGATTCAGAGGGAGTCTACTGAATTAGAAGATCCTATTGATCCAATTGATCCCATAGAACCAACCAATGGTCTAGGTAATGTTTCATTAGATAGCAAGAGACCTTTGTGGGCTAGACACAATATGCAAGAAGCTGAAAAATATGCAACTCTTCATGGCACTTTCAGAGAAAGTAAGAGACCACATAAGTTTTCAGGTTATGTTGAATTAATGACTCACATTATTGAATCCGAACCTTCGCGTTTTGAGGAGGCTTCAAATCAACAAGTATGGAGAGATGCTATGACTAAAGAATATCAATCTATCATCAAAAATGATGTTTAGAATATTGTTCCTAGGCATAAAGAAAATCAGTTGTATCTTCTAAGTGGCTGTTCAAAATTAAGTATGCAGCTAATGGGAGTATTGAAAAATATAAAGCAAGGTTTGTAGTAAAAGGTTTGTCTCAAAAGGAAGGTATAGATTACGAGGAAATATTTGCTCTTGTAGCTCGGTATACTTCTATCAGAACTATCATTGCTATTGCAGCAGTTAAAGGCTGGAAATTACATCAAATGGCTGTAAAGACGGCATTTCTTAATGGTGTGATTGAAGAAGAGGTGTTTATTGAGCAGCCAAATGGTTTTGTGATTCATGGGAAAGAATCTCATGTATGCAGATTCAAAAAGGCCTTGCATGGCCTTAACCAAGCACCATGTGCTTGGTATGGGAGGATTGATCATTACTTATTGAGCTCGAGATTCTCCAAAAATGATGCAGATCCAAATCTTTACTTCAAGGTAATTGATGATAATGCTTTAATCTTAGTCCTTTGTGTTGATGATATGTTTCTTACTGAAGCTGATACTCATTATCAAATGTAAGAAAGAGTTAGCTTCTGAATTTGAGATGAAAGATCTCGGTCTTATGCATTACTTTCTAAGACTAGAAGTGTGGCAAAGGCCTAATAAGATTATACTGAGTCAAGGGAAATGCTCTATAGACATTTTGAAGAGATTCGGAATACTGGATTGCAAGTCTATGACAACTCTTATGGAAACAAATTTGAAAAAGTTACATGAATGTGCAGCTAATTCAAATTCAGTAGATCCCACCATGTATAGGCAATCGATTGGATCATTGATGTATCTAGTCAATACTAGACCTAATATTTGTTATGTTGTTAACACTCTAGGTCAGTTCATGTGTGAGCCTAGACAAATTCATTTTGTTACAACAAAGCATATTTTGAGATATGTGTGTGGTATAGTGGGATATGGGCTGAAATATACTTCTTGTGAAGATTTGAAATTGCAAGGCTTTTATGATTTTGATTGGATCGGGTGTGTGCCTAATAGGAAAAGCACCTCTGGTTGTTGTTTCGCTTAGGTTCAGCTATGATTTCTTGATGCAACAAGAAACAGTCATGTGTGGCTCAAAGTACAGCAGACGTTGAATATATTGTAGCTTGTGTGGCAACTCGAGAAGCATTGTGGCTTTGAAAGCTTCTTGCGGGTCTATTTGGGCCGACTTTGGAATCTAAAATGATTCATTGTGATAATCAAAGTTCTATGAAGCTTTCTATTAATCTTGTATTTCATGTTAGAACCAAACATGTGGAGATTAAATATCATCATTTAAGAGACATGGTTCAAAGGAAAGCAATTCAACTCAAGTACATTTGTATTGATGAGCAGACAGCTAACATTCTCACCACGCCACTTTCCAGAGTGAAGTTTTCATATTTTTGAGATAAGCTTGGTATTGTGAAGAATGATGCTCTTGCTGAGAGAGTCTCAGTTTCAGTGATTCTTGCTACTTGCTTATAATGCATTTTTCCCTAAGAGGGAGAAATTTGAGGTGAAAGCCCTTGTAATGCATTTTTCTCTAAGGGGGAGAAATTTGAGGGGAAAGCCCTTGTAATGCATTTTTCTCTGAGACGGAGAAATTTGAGGTGAAAACCCTTGTTGCTCTTTCCACTCATGGGAGTAGCCATAGTGGATGTCATGTTGGAGAGACTCCATGACAACATCACGTTGAGTGACTTCGTGATGAGAGCTTGTGTTTATTTCACACATGGGAGTAATCATGTTGAGTGACTCCATGATGCTATCACATTGAGAGACTTCGTGATAAATTTTGTTTTTCCTCACAAATGGGAGTAGCCATTATGACTGTCATGTTGAGTGACTCCATGACATGATAATTTGGAAAAGATATCTCCTTTTCTAAGAGGGAGTGTTAGAGTTTGTAGCTGCAGAAGACATTTTTCATACCTGAGATGGCTTCTTCAATATTCAGGTTGTATGCATGCGATACATATTCGCAGCGATGTATACTAAGACTGCAGAAAGTCCTCAATACTGGACGGTATTCATATGTAGAGTCACGACTCTTAAAGTCAATGAAGAGTCCTCAGCATTGAAAGTGAAAGGTCATGTGTGTGCATTAGGCACTGAAGAGACCATTATCTTGCATGATGTTTGACTAGCAAGAGTCGCGTCTGCTGAAGACTACAAATTGCAATCACCGTCAACAATTGAAGGGTCTCATGATGGCGTAACAATTGGGGATTAAAGAGACACTTGTGCAGAGGCAGACAAAAGGCTAAGTGTCGCACCTCTTTGTCTAATGGCAATGGATTTTTATTGTGACGTTTTGGTTAGTCACAGGTTCCTTCTTTGGAGATTGCTTCTGTTCATTTTGAAGTCCAAGTTTATTGTGTTCGATTTTGCTAGGTATTGCTATCAGTGCATGTGATTAGCAGAAGTCTTCATCAATTTTGAGTGTTCATCATTCAGTATTAGATTGTTCCTGTAGATAGTTATTTGTTACTAATTTGTAGCATTCTTCAAGTACATAGTTCCTTCACAGCAGAGATTGATTATTCTATAAGAAGAGTACTGGTTATTATTTTTGATGTGTCAAAGAATCGGTGAGATTTGTTTTGGACTCTATTAATATTCAATAAAGGATCGACTTTTGGTGTGGCTGGGTTTTTCACCCTCAAATAGAAGGTTTTCCCAGGATAAATAATTGTGTCCATTTGTTCTTTGTGTTTTTAGATATCTGTTCTATATTTTATGATATTCTGGTTCAAAATTTAACAAAATACTCCCTCTAGTCCTCTAAGAAGCTCCAAAGATCTTTACATGCAAGTTGCAACTTGTCTTCCTTGTTAAGTATTGCCTTCCCTAGTTTTCTTGTGTCATACCCCCTGATGAAACAAGAGCAATATAGAATAACATCTGCCTGGGATCAACGATTGCTTACGATCTGTGAAGAGATATTAATTAAACATTATCAATCGTAATCAAGGAAGGAATAACAGGTATCGCTAAAGAATGATTATCCCAAGCAAACATTAAAACACCAATTACAAAGAGCCAAGTACTATGAAAGGTGGCGATCAACTGAAAGAGTTGCATCACTTGGATAGCACTGCAAAAGACATGTCTTTTCATTCCTCTTAAAGGGGATATATATATATATATATATATATATATCAACATATCTTCATTGGGAAAATCATCATCGAATAGGAAGCAGGAAAGAAAATACAAAAAGTGGATATATTCACAACAATCTGAAAACATACAGCAGTGATCAACAGAAATCCATACTCAGCAAAGACACTGATCAAGAAGCCCACGATCTGAAGGAAACATCAAAACTGATTCTGCATTCAGCAAAGAGATCTTACAGCAGTACCAACCCCATAAATACCCTATCATAAATTCATATTCATTGATATCTATAACGTGCTAACATTCTTACTATTAGATAAACATATATTGTTTATAAATGACTAAGGATAAAGTCTATGTTGATCATCATATGTTATTGCTGATAATTATATTACCTATAATAACAATGATGTTAGAGTGTTTGACTGTCTGAAACCCACCTTGTAAGGGAAAGGACTTGAAGTGTAAGAGAAAGATGGCGAGGGCCTGATAAGAAGGCCATCCTAGTAAGACTGTTGCAGACTAGGACAAAGAGGGCACTTACAAAGGCAAGTAAGCCCTTACAACCTCTGTCCAACTCCACAAGATGGCAATTATTTGTAGGGAGACAAGACATGATTGAGGAAAGCAGGTACAAGCCACCAAGCAAGAGGGTTGTAGTAGACAGTCACTCTTAGGCTTAGTGTAGAAATGGCTTCTGGCAGACCCATCATGTCTTGTCTCCCAATGTGTTTATCCTCTATGAAGATAATTTGGTTTGACTAACTCTAATGATTAGCTATATATAAAGAGAGGATGAACAAGACACTAATGGGAAAAGTTAAGAGTACACTCAACGAGGTTGAGCTAAATAATAATTGGGCAAAAGCAATCAACAATGTTAGTTATCTTGTCAACAAATCTCCTGCAACAATATTTGTTGAAGAAAAACCCAAAAGAGATTTGGATGGGCAAAAGGCCCTCTCTTAGGCATCTCAAAGGATTTGGTTGTGATGTATGTGTGCATGTGTTCAAGGAGAAGTGATTTAAGATAGACTTCAAAGAAAATAAATGTATCTTCATCAGCTATGATAGTGTGAAAGATCATGTACAGGAAACAGAATTTATAGTTCTAATGTTATCTTCAGAGAGATCACATCTTTACCTATTGAACAACCTAAAAGATGGACAGAAAAATGTCTTGTGATTTGAGCCAAGGATCAAGAACCTAGCACTTGAGAGTGAACATGATGTTCATGATGGACTAGATGAGAAGAGTGATACTAAGGAGGATTTTGAGGAAGAAGAACCTATTACTCCAACCCTAAGAAGGTACGCTTGACAAAGGAGAACCTGATAATAATAACCCCACCTAATTTACATTGTATTTTTGCATTGTCTGCTAGTGCCAATGAACCTATAACTATGAGGGAAGCATTAGAATCAAAGAAGAGTAAGTCCTAGAAAAAGGCAAGGAATGAAGAGACCGCCACCCTAGAGAGGAATAAGGCTTGGGAATTGGTTCAATTGTCTAAAGGAAGGAAAATATGTTGGTTGTAAAGAGATTTATAAGAAGTTTGATTTTGAAGGCAAGATCGAAGAATACAAGGCATGCTTAGTGGCTAAGAGTTATTACCAAGTTGAGGGCATAGATTTTGGTGAGATATTCTTTCTTGTTGCAAAATTAACTTTCATTAGATTTGTTATTTGTTGCTGCTACATATTGCCTAGAGATGGATCAAATAGATTTTAAAACAATGTTTTTGTGTGGTGATTTGATGGAGAAAACCTGCATGACACAATCTAAAAACTTCATAGAAAAAAATAAAGTAAATCTCGTTTGTAGGTTAAAGAATCCCTTTGTGTTTTGACACAATCTCCTACAATTTAATATCAAAAGTATGATACTTGTGTTCTAAAGTTAAGATTTGTTAGAGAAAATTCTAATATGTTTATTTTAAGAAAGTGTAATATTAGTTCATTTTTATTGTTTTTAATGTTGATGCCATGCTGATATGGTAAAGAAATGCTTAGATCATAGTTTTCATTTCAGTTTGATAATAAGGATTTAGGAGCTGTTAATTTTGTCTTAGTCATGGAGATTGGGAGAGATAGAACTAACAGAAAACTTTGGTGAAGTCAGAGAATGTATGTTGTAGAATAGTGTTCCAATGTCCTTGATGAGATAGAGGATATGAGTCATGTTCCATGTACGTGTGTGGTTGACAGTTTGATGTATGCTATGGTCTGCACTAGACAAAATATTGTCTAAGCAATTACATGTCCAATCTAGACAATTGAGTATTGGACTATGGTTGAAAGCATCTTTAGATATCTTTGTGGCACTTCAAAGTGTTCTATTTCCTACCAAGAAGGACCTAATTTGAGTAGAACAATGGAATTTGAGGTTTTGTTGATGCAGATTCGGCAGATGAGTTGATAGAAGAAGATCTACTTGTGGTTATGTGTTTAATCCATTTGGTGATATGATAAGTTGTTTGAGCAAGAAACAAGTTGTGTTTGTTCTTTTGACTACAACAGTTGTGTATGTGGCAAATACTCACATTTTTTAGAAGGCCATGTGACTTCAAAGATTGGATTTTGATGTTAGCTTGAGACAAGAGTCCATAAGGATCTGCTATTATAATCAAAGTGCTAGTAGTTTGGCCAAGAACCCAACTTTCCATGAGTAGACAAGGCACATTAGAGTGCAATATCATTTTTTTTATGATAAGGTGGACAAGAGGATGCTGATCACGAAGGCAAACACTTTGGAGAATGTTGTGAATTTTTTGTAAGCCAATAAGCATAGGGAAGTCCTTGTGGTGCAAGATTGTGATGGGGATGTCTCCCTTCAGTAGCCAATCGGATTTGTCTATGTTTAGCCCCTTATGCGATGTATACAAGAATTGGAAGAATGTTGGCCGGTTAATGGGCTTCATAGGGCTAATCCTATCGGCAATCCAAGGGATGGAGTGAATGGGAGAAGCCTGAGGATGGCTGGATCAAGATAAACTTCGATAGGGCATCCCAAGGGAACCTGGGACCATCAGGGGCTGGGTGTGTAGCCAGAGATGCTACAGGCAATCAATTGAATCTAAAAAATTAGTGGACGACACCAATAATGAAGCAAAGGCCCAAGCAGCCCTTCTGACGGTGGAAATGGCTAATCGACTCAAAGTGAATCAATTACATCTTGAAGGGGACTCGCAGATAATTGTGAATGGTCAATCCCAAATTTGGAAAATGGACAAAATCATTACAATAATTTGGAAAAAGCTGATGGCATTTTGCAACTTCAAAATTTCACATGTGTATAGAGAAGGCAATTCTATGGCAGATTCACTATCCAAGTTGGCGGTGACTGTGACATTATGACACATCAATAGGTATGCTGATGTAACATCGTAGGTGGCGATGACTATGGTTTAGGACATATTGAGTTGGCAATGCTGACGTGATATCCAAGTTGATGGATTTCTTGTCAAGCTTTGGGTTGGCGGCAGGTGACAGCAACAAGAGGTAAATGCATTAATGAGGGATCGAATGTAGGAGATATGATGCGGAGTACAAGCATTGAATGCTCACACTACCTGCAGCTTGGTATTACAAAAAGAAGAGAATTGAATGGCATTTTCATATTTGTTTTGGTGGAGGTGGTCGAGAATCGAGAAGTTATTAGCAATATGGAGCAAACTTTAGCATGAAGGCTATGAAACAGAAAATGTCTTTTTGGGGACAGATTTCAAATGAACGGTTGAAGATTGTATTCACAAATGATGACCCCTTCTTTCTGGTCATGGTGAGAGGGTTGTTCGGAATTGAATACCTACTTGCAGCGTATAAATGCCAAACCAATACAAATATATTGTCAATGTTTTGTGCATGGGGATTGGAAGTTGGCGGGTGGAAGAGGTCAAGAGAATGGTGCAACAATGCGTGAAACTAGAATGGAGGGTGGGATTGGACACTCTACTCCGATTCACTAAATCAGGTAGGGGTTTCATCACAAAAATTGGGGAAAAGGTACATAATTCAGGTAACCCTAGCCATATCCATCTGTTTATCTTGTGGCAAGCCGGAAAAAATAGAGAAGGAAAAAGGCAAAAGTGAGAAGAATGTGGCAGGTGTTGTGCGACTATACCACAAAGTAGCAATTGGTAATTCAGTCCAGGTTGAGTAAGGACGAATTTGACAAAGCAAATCTCAAGTTCAAACTTGTGGATTATTGGAGAGGTGTCGGCTTTTCCAGTGCAAAGAATCGGTTGCTTGATGAGCAGCGAAATGGGGCCAATGGAAGAGCAAGGAGGGTTCGAGGCCGAGGGTGTGGGCAAGGGCGAGGGGCCAGAAACAATGTAGAGCAAGGTCACGGCCGTGTGAGAGGCATTACCAATCGGGGTCAAGGAAGAGCTCAAGGAGAGAGGCAGGTTTGAAGCCAATGATGGCTTGGCCGCTGTCTCAACTTTGAATTCCATGTTTGTATGGATTCCCTGCATTTTCATTTCCCTTGGTAAAGATTTTAATATCCCGCCTGAATATTAAACCCAATTTCTCACACAAAACTCTCAAAAAAGAGAAAAGATAATTCATGTAAAAACATTTAGATTCAACCAGTGAAATATCAGCAAATAACAGTCTCAGAATTTCTATTTCATTCCACTTTCAGCAGTACGTGTCAAAAATACCAGCAACAATATGTTCTCCAAAACGGATATCACAATCAAACTTTTTAGTAAAATAACCTTCAGCTCCAATCGGAAACACAGAAAATAACTATCAGATTGGAGAATAAAAGATAAAATGTAAGCACAAGTGAGACACTTGAAATGGCATCTCCCATGGACAATGGGTTCTCGTCCACTATCTTCCAGCTCAAGGGTTTTCATCCTCAAACTGATTGAAGTTGAGCTTCCAATTCTTCAAGAGAAGAAATCTGAAAATCCAATCCAACATCCAAACATAAACCAAGCATAGCTGAAATGAATCAGGTCCTCTTTTATTGCCCAAGCAGTGACTCTTTTGTCACATTTTCCCTTGTTCAATATTAAAATGACTTTTAATAGTTTGCATTCAGCTCATCCCTCAGTATGATCCATGGATCCCAGGTCAACCTGAAAAGCACTGTTGCACCTGTCTGTTGCACTACTCTGAAGATAAAAACTCTATGCCCCAAGTTGTGAACCCAATCACTATGATCTCTGAAAAGCAAAGTTCCTATTCTGTCAACACCTGGATCCCAAATCAGCCTATCAACTCGATCCTGGGAGTAGAAATAGATGTCCATAAATCCACCATCCTCCAGTATCAGCCAACTGAACGAGCAAATCACTCCACCAATGCCAAAAACATCTCCAATATACACGAAGATCGGCCCATAAGACCACCATGTGTTGCTGCTATAAGATATGTTGGTATCAAGAATGGTGCTGAAGGTATCACTATTCCATTGTATAGGAAAGAATTCCATCTCGTGTGCACTATATAACACAAATTCATATCTCTCCAATTGCCCATGCGACTCAACAACTCCTATAGGCCAAGCTAAATCTAAAAATGTAACAGTAGACCACACAGGGCAGCCACTAATAACTGAAGTAGGGATGAAGAAAAAATCACCAACCGATAAATAAATAGCTTACATATCATGAAAACTCAGTGACAAATCTCTAGATGAACTGTAGAAGCCCTCATTATGTGTTAAAGACAACTCTGGAGTTTTTGATTCACCACAAGTATTATCAATCAACTCTCCACCTCCACCGAGGAAATGATCATCATTACATGAAATTCCAGAACTAGTATCACTCGGTTTATCCTCATCAACATGTGGAAAAATTGCTACCTCATGATTTTGTGAAGGCATATAATTGATGTTGTAAAAATCAAAATTCTTGTGGTTGACTTCTCGCTGGTCCTTTAGGCCTTCTTTAGCATAGTGCGTTTCATTTGGATAGGGAAAAGTGGAAATACTTAGTTCACTTCCATTTTCACCAAGGGTATGGATCCCTTCTACAATTTGTATGATCTCCTTGGTTTTGGAATTAAGACCATCTTCCTTGTGAGTGGCTGCCATAGAAGTCTGATTTTCAGCCTGGTATAATGAGTAATGTGTCATACTCAATTGAAGACAAAGCTCATCTACCTCCTCTTTATCGTCTGCATATTTGATGGCCATATCTCTATCTTTGAGCAACTTCAAATAATCTGATTTCATCTTTACCAATGTCCTTTTAAGTGTGTGAAGGTATGCACTATTAATTCCACTTACTATCCCCTTTTCCTTTTCCTCAATTTGAACTTCCCACAAAGTTTCTTCAATGTTTTTATGGGTATTATCAAAATGCACCAAGGCTGCAATAACCAAATCATCCGAGACTTTAAGCTTATCCTCCAAATTATATGCTCCAAATTCCTCGTCTAGAAATAAAATTTCTGATTGGTCATTCAAATCGGCCCCTTTATTGTCATCATCATGGTCTAGCTCATGTATACAATTGTGAACAGCCCCTTGGTTGGAAGAAATTTCATTATCTACTGCACTATTTTCAAAATTTTCCTCTATCTTAATATGCATAGCCTCACCTTCTATTATGTCATTATTTTCAAATGTTTCATCATCCTGGGAAGATTCATTTTCTTCCTTGGGAACATCAAAATGCTTGTCAATAACTTTTAAGTCACCAAATAAGAGGCTTGTATATCCTTTACTATTAACCATAGCTGATTCCATCTCTTTGCAAGCTTGAGTGTCACTATGTTGGAGCCACGGATTCTTATCTTCTTCAACACTGATCTGAACTTCTTGGGCTAACTCTTCTTCCTTGTTGCCACACGTGATCAAGTGACCAAGTATGCTGGCATGTGAAACAAAATTGCTCTTTTCTCATTTGGTTTTTTCTCATTTTTGGAGATACTGCAACCTGTATAGCTACTGATGTTAGCTCATTTTCAGTCATAAACCACTTGAACCTTTCAATCTTATGCTCAATCAATTCACTTGAGAGTTCATAAGCCATGGGTGAGATTTTATGTTCCCCTCTCCATATTGTCAGCAAATCTGATTGTAATTTACTTACATACATCATCATCCTCATCTAATATTAAGGACATGATAATTTTTATGCAAGCCCTCACATGGTCTGGATGATGCTTCCTAAATTCCCTTAAGAAACATTGAAACAATTGTAGAATCATTCTTTCACAACTGGGATCCAACATGGTAATAAAAAATCTGGCTTTTGCCATAAGTTCCAAGGTCTTAGCCATCTTACCAAAGGTAGGGCTTTTGACATCATGAAATCCATATAAGCTGACCACGATCAGTTGTAGAACCTTCTTCAAAATGCTATCAATATAAGGTGCAATAGGAGCTGTTATTTTTCTAATAATTTCACTGAGATGAGAAGCAACCGTTAGTCTCACATCTTCCCACGGATGCTCCATTAACCTATGTTGGGCTAAGGCAACCAATTCAAAAGTCTCCAATCAGACTGGTCCATTTTGGATAAACATCAATCCAATTCTTCCACCTTAGAAAAAACAAAAACACCATCCAGAGATTTCATGGTCTCCAAATGCAATCCAATAATATACAGCCCATTTCCTATTGATGTTTCTTTCTGCAAGTCTCTTAAACTGTTCACCATTAAAGGTGTTGTTAAATTCCCTTGAGAACACTTTGCTTTTCAAATTTTCCATTGCCTCTATTTTGAACTGATGCACTAAAAGATGCTACTGGACGGACCTCTGCCCTGATTTAAGTTTTAGCTCAAAATTCTGCTCCAATCTTGTTAAACAGTTACTTGCAAATGTGGAATAGTTTATTTGCTAATTTTATGAGTTCAAGTTTGAATGGTCTTCTATGAATGTTTTTGTAGAAATTAATAAAAACAACAGCTCTTTACATAGCAATCCAGTCTGTAAAGCTGCAGTTACAAGGTTTAACATTCAAGCGCAAATATTAGGAAATTACATGTTTTGCTGACCTTAGATAAATTTTGTGATATCACTTTGTTCAACTGTTGAAGAAATTACAATATTCGAGATCTTCTGCAATCAGCATGCCTAGCTTGAATGGACTGCTTCTTTGAAGAGTGCAGTTCTGAGGTCTTCTTTTAAAAAAAAAACTGAAAATCACAAATACAGAGCATTCAATATGATTCAGCTTCAGATTCTAACCTAGTTTGTATACACCATCAGATTTCTACAAAGATTACTGTCATCCATATTAACTTGTGTTTGAAAGACCAAATTCTGTTTGATATACCCGTGATCTTTTCAAATAAGACTCTCAACTTCAGAAGTTGTTCTTTCCTCTTGGAAACTCCCATCCCCTCACATCAACCCAAAACATTGACTGCGACTTCATTCACAGCATCAGGAGCTACAGGGTCAGGTTGAAATGGAGAGATAAGTTCAACTGCACCAGACTTCGACTAGCAGACCTTAGTTGGACATCCACAAGCAACACCAGCCCTAGTAATTGATGGAAACAATTCAAATAGAGTCCCACTTATGCTCTGGCTCAAAACAGGGGGAATGGCTCGGAGACGGCAATATCACACAGCTCCTTAGTTCCTTTATACGGCTTTTTTTTCTCTAAGAGTGATTTTAATCGGAAATGAGCCAAGAATTATTACTGTGACGGCACTTGTACCCTGGTTCGATGGCTTGGAAATTCCCTTATGTTTGTTTCATTGGCATTCACCAATTTTTGTTAATGACAAACCCAGCCTTCGAAAGTTGAAACGTACACTGTAGAAAATGCATAGAATGCTAAAAGGAACTTTAGAATCTTGAAACCACTACTTCGCTTCCTCCAGAGTTTTTTACGGCAAATAGATTTCTAATGATCAAATTAAATCAATACAAATATTTGTTCGTTTTGAACCTCAGAGGCCAGTGAGCACATAAACCATGGTGTCGTTCTTTGCAGATTGTTCAAACAACAGAATAGGAATAAACTCCTTGTAGCACACTTACACAGACGTGTCTGAAGAAAATAATGTCTCCACCCTGAACATTCCCTGTTCAACACTCGTCAATAGCTTCAGCCCACGTCAATGGATAAATTCAATTCCTGTGCTGAAGTATTTTACCAACGAACATTAGGCCAACCGCTAATCCAATATTAATCTCACGCCAAATACATCCGCTTCTAATTTTTTGCTGGAGTTCTATCAAAGTCACAATACACTCGATGATTATTAGAAATATAATAATCTCCTCCCTAAAGTTCATGCCCAGCATCGAACTGGCGATAAATATATATCATTCTGTCGTAATTTTTAAGTGGCCGTAACCATGGAAGAAGGAAATGATTTACTTCTCTCCCTGCGTGTGATGTTTTCGAGTGCCAAGCTATCAATTAATTATTAAAATCTGCTACCACCCGACTCCAGCTTGCAACCGGCTATGACCCAATAAGTCACTGGAATGTAACGGCAAAAATCTTGGAGACAAAACTCTTCGGAATGATTGAAATAATGCCCCTAGTAGTAACAGCACTCCCAGAGAACATTTGTGTCACAAACATCATGTCGTAGAGAAAAAATTAGAACCGAGCTATAACAACTGCAGACTATCTCTGCCTCTGTATAGAGCATCTGGAATAACCACGCATTTCCAAGCAGAGCTAGTGGTAAAACTTCTCAAATATTGTCGTTCTCAGATTTAATCCACTAGACTATAGTCTTGCAAAAACATAATCGCCTAGAATTATTTCCTCCAGCTATATCAAAGGCAACAAATATTTAATCTTTCGTTCCATTATTCACGGCAACACAAATATTTATCTTCAAATAGTTTGCTGAACATATATTATAAATTAAGCAAAGAAGGGGGGCAATACTTATTTCCCCAGATATTCACTTGGATTTGATTATAGTCTTATAAATCGAATATGAGCTTCAATAGACTAAACTTAGCCCATATAAAATCAGGACCCACCAGAAAATTCTAACTTACAGCAATATTAACGATGCACTTAAAAATATTTCAGCCAGACCTTTATATACACAGGTATCGGAAAATATGGTAGGCTCCTGAACAATTCTTGACTTCTTATCTCAAATATATCGAGGAAAAAGATCACCAAGTAAAACCCGTGCTGAAATGAGGATCGCAAACAACAAAAGGAGAAATAATTTCAGAAAATCTGGGCTTCCATTATCAGACTTGATTCAAACATTTTGCTCGACATGCTCAACTCGAGATAACAGCCAAACCAGAGAATAAAAACTTTCAGAATTTTGTCACACACAGAAGACATAGCACAAAGGAAGAAAACTCTTGAAACCTCACATGTTGTCAAATAACCTGTCCTGATAAAACTTTCAAATTTGTCTCTGATAAACTTTTCTGTAAATGTGTCTGATAAAACTTCACAGGCTGGCAGGAAAACCAGCTATGATACCACTGCAATATCCTACCCATATATTAAACCCAATTTCTCAAACAAAACTCTCAAAAAAGAGAAAAGATAATTCATGTAAAAACTTTCAGATTTAACCAGTAAAATATCAGCAAATAACAGTCTCAGAATTTCTATTTCATTCCACTTTCACCAGTACATGTCAAAAATACCAGCAACAATATGTTCTCCAAAATGGATATCACAATCAAACTTTTCAGTAAAATAACCTTCAGCTCCAATCGTAAACACAGAAAATAACAGTCAGATTGGAGAATAAGAGATCAAAAGTAAGCACAAGTGAGACGCCTGAAATAACGTCTTCCACAGACAATGGGTTCTCGTCCACTGTCTTTCGGCTCGAGGGTTTCCATCCTCGAACTGGTTGAAGTTGAGCTTCCAATTCTTCAAGAAGAAATCTGAAAATCAAATCCAATATCCAAGCATAAACCAAGCATAGCTGAAATGAATCAGGTCCTCCTCTTTTATTGCCCAAGCAGTGACTCTTTAGCTTCCTCTTTCTGTCTTTTGTCTTCTTCCTCTTTTGTCACATTTCCCTTTTTCAATATTAAATTGACTTTTTATAGTTTGCATTCAGCTCCCAATTAAGTCACTTTTATTATTTTATTAATTTGGCTGGGAATTTCCTAATGTCCCACAAAGGGGACATTACAAAGACAATTGTTTTTTGGGTGGTACAAGGGCAGATGCCCTAGCTTATGCTTTTTTGAGTCGAAAGGGTTTGTTTTTTGTTTTGGTTTCTGTTCAGAACACAAACTATGCCGTATGTAGGTAATTTAAAGGGGCTACATGCACAGATGTATAGTTGTAGGTAAAGAATTAGGGTTTGATATAGTGAACAATATGTAATGTAAAGGAGGCTACATGCACAGATGTATAGTTGTAGGTGATGAACTAGGATTTGATATAGCGAACAATATGGCTGCAAGGATGGTATCTGTCAAAGGGCAAGAATTTTTTGCTATCATTTACTGTATTTTCATATCAATTATTAATAAAAAACAAATATTTATCGAGCAAGAAAAGGGAATTGGAAGAATAATAGAAAAGGTGTTGTACATCTTGCATAAATATTAATACTTTGTGAAGTTGTGAGATATTACATTTTGGGTGAAGTAATTTTACATCTTGCATAACTATTAATTCTTCTAATTTAAGTAGAACAATGGAATTTGAGGTTCTGTTGATGCGAATTGAGCAGATGAGTTGATAGAAGATCTACTTGTGGTTATGTGTTTAATCTATTTGGCGATGCGATAAGTTAGATAAGCAAGAAACAAATTGTGTTTGTGTTTTGTTCTTTTGACTACAACAATTGTTTATGTGGCAAATACTCACATTTTTTAAGAGGCCATGTGACTTCAAATATTGGATTTCGATGTTAGCTTGAGACAAGAGTCAGTAAGGATCTACTATTATAATCAAAGTGCTAGTAGTTTGGCCAAGAACCCAACTTTCCATGAGTAGATAAGCCACATTAAAGTGCAATACCAATTTGTTTGTGATAAGGTAGGCAAGAGGATGTTGATCATGAAGGAAAACACTATGGAGAATGTTGTAATTTTTTTGTAAGCCAATAAACATAGGGAAGTCCTTGTGGTGCAAGATTGCGATGGGGATAGTCTCCCTTTAGTAGCCAATCGGGTTTGTCTATGTTTAGCCCCTTATGCGATGTATACAAGAATTGGAAGAATGTTATAAACGGTGTCGTACATCTTGCATAAATATTAATATTTTATGAAGTTGTGAGATATTACATTTTGGGTAAAGTAATATTTCCTGCAAAACTATTATATGTAACATTAGGAAATGCAAATTTTAATACGAGTTGAAACAATGGAGCATTTGAGCAGGAGTGGTAGTTTTTCAAATTCTATAGTTTCAGAGGAGGGAGATCAAGATGAGGACGGCCTCGGTGGATCAGAGGGAGTTTGGGAGGAGCTTTTGTAGTTAGGGGCTTCTTCTTGTGCTCACAAGGTTGGGGCTGCTGGTTTTGGGCCCCTCTGTTGTTTTTGTTATGGGTTATGGCCCTGCCTTTTTGGCTTTTGCTCCTCTGGATTTGAGAGGAGCTTTAGATTGGCACGTGGGGACTGGGTGATCAGCCCCTTTGAGTCTTTTCCGCACTAGAAACCTTGGTTTTTGGGGGCCCTAGTGTTTGTTCCAGAGTTCGGTACTACCCTTGGCGAGGATAATGCTTGCGTTCAAGGCATTTTTTCTAGGACTTCCCTCAGCCACCATCTGTTAAGCCCTCACTCGACAGATGACTTGGGTTGCGTCTTGATGGCTGGTCGTGATTCTATCTCTGCTTATATGGGTGGACTGTTGTGGTCACCATGATTCGCACTGTGGTTGGGTTTCTCATTTTGGAGTTGTTGTATGGCTTCTATTTCTCGAACAACATGCTTGGCGGTCTAGACCAGTTAGCTGGGGAGTTTATTGCACTTGTTGTGTGTGCTTTTGGTCGTGTTTGCCTGGTTGGCTTCCCTCTTGTGGGAAGCAAAGTTGATCCACGTGCCTGTGGAGGAGTCCTTGGGTGCGAATTGTTTGGCTTCATTATGATCTTCTCTCCCCCTGCTATCCTTTGTTACAGATGGTGACTGTCGTTGGGCTTGGTGGTGGAGCTCCCTCTTTTTTATGGGGCTCCAATTTTTTTTATGGCTAGAAGGTTATGGGTGCTAGGGTTGTGGAGGCCCCTTGGATGGTTTTGGGATTTTTCCACCCTCTTTTAGAGTGGTTTTGGCATTTTGTGGAAGCAAACACTTTTTGCCCCTTTGTTGTGGGCTTTTTGGTCAGTGAAGTTTGGATGGCAATTCAATTCCCCTGCTTGGTGTCGGGCTTTGGAGTTTGCTCAATCTTCAGCGATGTGAGCCCAGTGACTTTGTCTGTGGTGATGTGAAAGAAATGAATAGGATTATGGGTATTCAAAATATGAGGGATGCCCTACTTGTGATCCCTAGTGTTATGGAGGTTTTGTGGCAGCCGACATATGGAGTTGTCCTCCCATTTGTTGATGATGATATTTTAGGATTTTACTCCTCACTAGTTTTGAATGTTGTACCTTTTGGTGACGGAATGTATGGTGGGCCATTTTCTGGTTATTAGGAAGGTGCTGCTCCATCTTTTGGAGGGGATTGGGAAGCTCCTGGTGAGGTGTCCTTTGCTTTGTGTTACCAGATGATGGAAGTTGTTGTTCCTTCCATTTCTCGTTTTGTTTTCTTGTTTGGTCTGTCCTTTTTGGCTGGTTTGGACAGTGGTCTTGTTGTTCTTGGTGGCCAATCGGTTGCTAACAGTTTTCAAGGGCTTGTTTTGGCCTTTGGTTGTTTTTGATTGAGGTCTGTTGTTGGTCTGAGGGCTATTCTTGTCATTGCTGAGGCGGGGTGTATGGCTATCAATGGTGATTGGAACATTGTGTTTGCTTCTTCCTCTCTTGCAGTTCCTATGGAGGTGGACGTGTTTCCTATTGAGGTGGACACGTGCTCCGTGTTGGAGGGTGCTTGGAACATGATGTGGTCTCTTCTTTTCTACTGCACTTGGATCTGGGTTGGATTTGCAATAGGCCATCCATTGTGATCCCCTCCTTCTCTACTATTATAGAGGTGGGCCCCTTTTCTATTGAGGTGAAAAGGTGCCATGGTAGAGGAGGGTGTGGGTTCTCTATGGGGGGATGGTCTACAATGCTGATTGACATTGGATACTTGGTGGTATTCATGGAGATAGCTTGGGAAGTCTTCCTTTTCTCCCTTGCAAGTTTGCCCCATACAGTGGGATGTTGGCAATATGTTGTTATTGTGCTGTCACTGGCCATTGTTGGCCCTATGTTGTTAGAGGCCAGCTGTGACCTCTCATTTTCTTGGCAGCTCCTTTAAGAAAAACCATTATCTCTACTGTTAGGGTGTCGTAATGGGCCTTTGTATTTTCCAGAACCTGTGTTAATGTGTTGTTGTTCTCCTAACACCTCCAGGCTGTAGTTATGTAAGGGTCAGCCCCCTTGTTTGGCTGCTTAACTTAATCAAAAACATTAGAAAATGCATTTAATGTATGTGAAGGGTTCACTGAAGACATGCCATCCTCAGCAACCAAGACAAAACCCAAGGAAGGTGAAAGGTCAATTTGGATACGGAATGTCCCTTTTCAGTCCTTTTTAACATTCTTGGAAATTTCCAGAATCCTTGGAGAATGCCACCTTTATCAGATATAAATTTTGACAGTGCCAGTGAGTTTAAGAAATCAAGATGGATCCAATGGTACTTTCCAGATGCAGTTTTGACATTAGGAGCTCTCCACAAAACTGACATTAGGAGCTCTCCACACTCATTGTGGAAAACACTAATTTTCATAATGTTTGACATCTTGAGAACTTAAAAAATATTTTGGCATGTTCATAATTCATATTTGATCCACTACAATATTTTTTGTAACTTTGGGTGGATGTGCAGATATTGATTAAATAATTACACGGTTAAGTTACAGAAAAAAAAAATCAAAAGACTTATATTTAATTATGTAAAAAGAGTCTGAAGTCACTTTTTGGAGGGAAAATAATAGGACACAAATAATAATATTTTATTATTCCAAAAAGTGCTTATAAAAGGGGGTTTTAAGGAGATAGCTCATTTTGAATATTTTTTCAATGTATTTAATTATGTAAAAAGAGTCTTAAGTCACTTTTTGTAGGGAAAATAAGAGGACACAAATAATAATATTTTATTATTCCAAAAAGTGCTTATAAAAGGGGGTATTGAGGAGAGAAAGTACATTTTGAATATTTTTTCAAACCCTTAATTATTTGGGAGATTGAACCGGGTTCATTCTTCAGCCAAAGGACAAAAACCCTTTTGGCCATCAATTCCATGGACGAAAGTCCATCTAGTTGATCGAGCAGATTCATGCAGAGTTCACCATTGTAACGGACCTTTGTGCCATTGCATTCTGCAAAGTTTTGTGTTTTAAGAATTTATTTCCAAGTTTTGTTAGGTTTGCAGCTTACAAATTTATTGAAGTTTGCAAGCAAAACTAAATTTGAAAGGAGAGATTAATTTTTATTGTGTTGAGCATTCTATATTAAATTCCTATGATCCAATGTTGGCTGCTGTCTGAATAAGTACGTCATAAGTGATGAAGTGTTGCATTGAATATTGATTGTGAGAGTTTGGGGTAAAATGAAGGGTGTAGGTTAGTATAAAGGCAGCCACAAATTTTGGGCAGTCAACATTATGAGAACTCTTCACCATAATCAGCTATAAAGCAGTTTGCAGACAGATTAATTAAAGCTTGGACATCTCTGTATGCACATATCAAGACCTGAAATACCACCGTCAGCCACCTGAACCGAGGCAAATCTCTTCTAAAACCATGTAAGAGGCATAAAGGGACTAATTGATCAAATTTATGATTTATATGAGAGTTTTCAAGAACTAAGGTTAGCGAAATTTAACTTTTAGATGTGTATTTGAATAATAAACTTTTATCAGCAATTAAATTGTTGAATGCCAAGTGTTTGCAAAAATGTCAATGACTATCTTCATGTATGGCAATTGTTGGTGATTAAGCCTGTGATCCATATTGACAGTTGCAGCTGTTTTAAACCCTTCCATTCAGATTTACTGATTGATTTTATGATTTCTGAAGTGTTTGAAAAAATATCTGTGAGTTTGACCTCAAGTTTATGCAAGTTTACAGAAAAGAATTGGTAAAGGTTATTAAAATACACTTGGATTGGTAGAGTTTATGCGTTTATCTTGGAATTTGAAAAGACTCTTGGTTTCCATAGTAAGTTCTCTAGACACTATCTTTCCTATACGTAGAGTGCTTGGATGGGATGATGTATTTGGTTGAAAGATAGGTACATGCTGCCAAAATAACTCCAAAAAGTGAGTTGAAGATCTCCTTGGTAACACGAAAAAAATTCTCTAATTATATTATAATTTTGTTATTAAGAATACAAGAAGAGTGGTCTTGCTTTTTGGCCTTTAGTGGTTTTTTTTCTGAAACAGTTTCCCACATTAAATCTTGTGTCATGTGTCATGTCCTCACCAAAACAGATCATAAAACTGCAACTACAAATAATAAACCCTTTGTAATTGGATGGTAAGGGTCCACCAGGGATAAATACATAAGAAAAATAATCAGTGTACCACAGGCCCTAGGGGACAGAGGGATGAGGGGACAGCAGGATGGGTTTCTGGGACAGGGGGAAAAAGGGCTTCAATTTGGGGAAGGCAGGGGGACGGCGACACGGGGGCGGTGTTGTATATAATATATACTATACATATAGTACTTGAAATGCTAGTTATAAAAAGATGTATAACAGTATAAGAAGTAAAATAGCAAAATAGCAAATGTTAAATACTAAATACTTGAACATTGAACCAATGAACAATGAACATTGAATATCGAAATTAGAATACTAAATAAAATTGTCGAATCGGCAAATGAAAGATTTCTATTATATCAAAAATATCATAAAGATGATTACAATGAGTAGCGTGATACCAAAACAAGTACAAAATGTCAAAATGTAGTGAAGGGAGGCCTCTAATCATCCCTCAAGGCAAACTCCTCATCACTAGAAATCAATAAAGTGGGTATAAAATATCAACTTGATTCGACGCGATTTCCCCATCAATTTCTTCTTTTGTTCTTAAATTTGAAAGCAGGGGTTTGGGGGTGGCAGCACCCAATGGGATCAAGGGGCAATGCCCCTTGCAGGGTCCCGAAGCAACGCCCAAGGTGCGTGGACGAGGTCGAGAGGCAGCGCCCCCGCCACCAAGCACATTTTCTCTCTTTCATGGCCTTTGGATTCTTCATTTTTGAAGCATTTTCCTCCCAAAATTGACGTGTTTGAACAAAATTTAAAAACATGCAATTTTTTTAAAAAATCACTTTTATGGTCGTCCGCCAACTGGGGATGCACAAATGTCCCGAAGACGGTTGAGGGAGGCCTAGGCGTCCCCACGTCATTCCGGAGACATCATGTCGTCTCAGCATCCCGGCAGCCAAAGGGTGGCAGAATGGTGAGGGGGGGAGACACCCTATCCCCGTCCCCCAGTCTCGGGTACTCATCCTGAGAATGCAAGGGTTGGGGGCGGAGGGGGACGCAGCCCCGTGTTACACTGAAAATAATTGTAAAAGAATAATAAAAACAGCAATCATTTAAGGGAAAACCCAAATGTCAATAGCAAACCCCTTGAGCCGACTAAATGATAATTACAAGTGAGACTGACCTTGGATGATTTACACACAGAAATCCATATATAAAAATTAAAAAAGCAGCAAACAAAAGGATTGAAAATGGGGGATTCAATTAATTAATACAAGGAGTGAATTACAGACAGCAATATTGATAATAAAACCAGTCTGAATAATCACGGCAGGTATTAATGACAAACCCAATCGGATGAGGCAGTGATCTAAGAACATTAATTAAGAATACTAGGTTGGAACGAAGGGAAAGCATGACACTAACCTGCAAAAAGATTAGTTAAGAGAAGACACATTGAAGGATCGCGGCTCTACCAAGGAGGCAACCATTGTGGAAGGACGTGACCCTCTAACCATAACGGCGGATATCTAAGAGCAACCCATCAAACATTCCAAGGGCATAAGATACATGGATCTAAGATAAGCATCTGATCAGAATTCCGATACATTTATAACTGTGATATAGCATTCATTGATTAACAATGGTACATTTGATCCGCTTATATTTCATCAATATTGTCACATGCATCACTAGTCTGCAGAATGTAAACAATCTGCTATTTAATGACTGCAATAGGATTATGCTTGAGCGGTTATCATTAGTTAAGCTAATCAAGAGGCAGTGGGTATCTTTAAAGAGACGCCTCCCTTGCAAAGTACTACCACCCGTAGGGAGAGTCACCACCTTCCAATATTAAGCAAAGGATATAAAGGAGTGCTCCAGCACCAAGACTCAGCATCGAACAGGAAGAAGATAATCATCAAACAGCACTATCATCTACAGCAGATCAAGTTGTAATAACACATTCAGTCATCATGGTATGAAGGAATAATTGTACTCCTTGTGCATATTTGAATGGATGTGAATGTCAATATATTTTGCAGATGTTATCTCAAATGTATCTATATGCTTATAATAAACATATGCAAGTAAATATATATTTATACAATTGACAATATCATACATCTACAATGATCAAACATATTAGGGAAAGGAAGTGTGAGGAGGTGGAACAGTGAGACCTCATTAGGTACACCACCTCATGAGATCAGTTAAGAACCACATGAAGCCAAGAGGGACAGAGATTTCGCTCTTGAACCTAGGGTCCAGTCAAGGGCACCCTATTGCAATCTCCCCTCCAAGCCTATATGGGTTAGTTATTGAGGTAACTAAGAAAGGGATCCTCAATCAAAAGCAGAGAGAAGGATAGCATGTTAAAGGGGAATGATGTATAGGCTCCACTATGTACGCCACCTCATGAGCATGGTTAAGACCACGTGAGGCCAAGGGGGACAGAGTTTCCGCTCTTGGGTCTAGGGCAGGGGATAATTAGGGCACCTCATTGTGTCCTTCCTATCTCAACCCTCATTATGGTTGAGCCCATGAGAATTATGTGCTATAAGTGTATTTCTCTCTTAACCCTAGAAATGGATGTATACATGTATTATGATTATATTATCATCAACTTTGGTTGCAAGTTCCAAGACAGGCTTATCTCATCTTATTCTTAGGTTAGGGTAATATCTCTAGCTATATTGTGTTCCTTGTTTCATTTGGGTTTTGTAAACTTAAAAGCAGATTAGAAGGCAATCCAGGAAAAGGACATTACATCATATATTTTCTCTACTTAAATATTTGATTATGATTTTTTTTATGCAAGTATTCTTTTGTTAATATTAGTATTATCCCTAAAGTCATACTTCCAAAATACATTGTGTCACCAGCCAAACTGATAACATATAAAATGAATTTTCTACATCACCAATCATAGGAAGGAGAATGCACTTCAGCTAAGCCAATGATGTTGACTAAACATGGATAAAAGTAAAATTTATAAAGGCTAATAGAAGGGTTCAATGAAATTTGAATCGGTTTGGTTCAGACATCCTCTTTTTCATTCTCTTTTAAAACAATGGTGGAAATCAGCTCCTCAGGAGAATGGGACTATGATGTTCCAATTCTTTAAAAAAATGCAATTCGTCAAAAACCTGATCAAGGCTTGGAATGTTAATGTTTTTAAAAACATCTTTGAGCAAAAATTAAAGTAGAGAAGGAGCTATTTGAAATTAACCAACACATTATAACCAATGGGTTAGATCCTCAATCTTTTGAATCACAGAAAGCTCTTCAAACTAAGTGGTCTGAACTATGTGCTAAAGACGAAGAATATTGGAGACAAAAGTCTCGTGAGTTATGGCTGCAATCAGGTGATCAGAACACCAAGTTTTTTCATGCCTCAGCCAAACATAAGAAAGCAGCCAAATCTATTTTCTCTATTAAAGATGAACATGGAAATGTATTTTCTGATATTGAGGATATTAAGCATTGAGTTAGGTTTTTTTCCAATTTGTTATCTCCCCCCCCCGTCCCTTCAGTCTGATGACAATATTTTCGATGATATTCTTGGTGATATCCCCCCTTCTGTTACAACCCAGACAATCTGATTTTAATGGCTCCTTTTACCTTGTTAGAAGTTAGAAATGTAGTATTTTCATTATCTCCTGACAAGGCCCCTAGTCTGGATGGTTTTATAGGCCTCTTCTTCCAAAAGACTTGGGATGTTATATGTTTTGACCTACTGGCTGTTCTAGAGGAGTCTAGGAAAAACTCAGCCATGTTGAAATGTTTTAATACTACGAACCTTGTCCTTATCCCTAAAAATAGTGACCCTCAAACCTTTGCTGATTTTCGTCCTATCTCTCTTTGTAACACAATTTATAAAATCATTACTAAAGCCATTTACTTGCGTCTCCAGCATATCATCTCAAGGATTATTTCTCATGAACAAGGTGGTTTTGTTCCTGGTAGGGACACCACAGATGGAGCTATTCTTGCCCATGAAACCCTCCATTCCATCAATTGTCATTCTATTCCTTCTTTTGTCATTAAGTTGGATATGATGAAGGCATATGATAGGGTAAATTGGTCTTTTTTATTAAAAGTCTTGTCAAGGTTTGGTTTCTCCAAAAAGTGGTGTAAATGGGTTAAGGCTTGTATTGTTGGAGCTCATTTTTCTGTACTAATCAATGGGGCGCCTTTTGGTTTCTTTTCATCTTCTCAGGGTGTCAGACAAGGAGATCCCTTGTCTCCCTTTCTTTTCATCATCATGGCTGAGGCTCTTAGTCAAGCCATTAATGCTTCCCATAATGCAGGTCTATGGCCACACTCTTTATTTGTTGATGACACACTTCTGTTTGGTAAGGCTTCCATTTTAGAGGCTAAACAAGTTAAGAAGGTTTTAGACCTATATTGTTCAGCATCCGGTCAAAAAATCAGTAATCAGAAATCCAAGGTTTATCTTTTTAATATAGAACCAGTGTTAGCTAAAAGGGTTGTTGACATTCTAAGTTTTCCTCTAGATGAACTTCCCTCTACTTACTTAGGAGTTCCTTTCTTCGTAGGCTCGAATAAAACAATATACTGGCAGTCAGTTGTCAGTCGTATTAAATCCAGGGTTCTGGCTTGGAAAGCAAGGTGGCTTTCATTATCTGGAAGAATTTTGTTAATCAAAACTGTTTTATCAGCAATTCCTAACTACTACTTTTCAGTTCTTCAAGCCCCGAAGTCAGTTATCACTCAGATTGATAAATTAATCAAGGAATTCTTTTGGACTGCCAACATGTCTGGAGAAAGGAAAATCCCACTTGTATCAATCTCAGACATGGCTTCTTCTTTATCGACTGGTGGAGTGGGTCTTGATAATTTGTCATCTCGCAATCTGGCTTTTGGTGGTAAGCTAGTTTGGAAATTGTTTTCCCAACCTAACATTAAATGGTGTCCTTTGATGCAGGAGAAATACCTTGATAACTTAGATCCTTCTAGAGTATTCTCTGCTCTTGCCCCTTTGAAAGGTTCGACCATTTGGAATTTTATGATGAAAGCTAGACATATTATTACATCTTCTATCTCATGGGAAGTCCACAATGGTGAGTCAGTTAATTTTTGGCTTGACTCATGGAATGGCTTGCCGCCTTTATGCACTCTCCAACCTTTCTTAAACATCTGGGAAGTGGCTTCTTCACATTGGAGTTTCAATTTTACTAGTTATGTATTTGCAGTTTCTATTCATTTTGGTTTAGTCATATGGAATGACTTCTCCCTTCTTCCTATTTCTTCTCAGGATGCCATTACTGCTAATCAATTTCTTTCTTCCCAATCTATTTTCTTTTCTAGGTCTCCTGATCGCCTTTTTTGGGCCCCATCCCCGGATGGCAATTACATGGTCAAGTTGGGTTATGAGATAGTTCAAAATAACAAACCTAAACAGAAGGCTTTTATTTTTTGCTGGCACAAGTCAGTTTTACCTAAGGCGGGCTGTTTTTCCTGGCTTGTTTTGAAGAATCGTGTCCTTACAAGTGAGAGATTATCTAGACTCAATATTACCAATGCTTTTCCTTGTGTTTTGTGTAATCAGGCTCAAGAATCCTCTGATCACCTTTTCCTCAATTGCCCTTTCGCCCAAGAATGTTGGTTATTTGTTCTGAAAAAATTGGATTTTCCTATCCCTCTTCCTTTGTCTGTATGGGACCTCTTCCAATCTTGGCCAAATTTGTTCCCTAAATCTATGTTTGCCTACATTTGGATTTGTTCTCCTTCTTTGATCCTATGGACCATCTAGTGGGAGAGAAACAAGCAGATTTTTCGAAATTCTCCCTCCACCATTGATGTTGTTCTCAATAAGCTTCATCACTCTATTATTGAGGTTACTAATGCTTATACTTGTAAGTTTAAAGGTGATCAGGGCTTTTCTTCTTGGGATAATATTATTGCCAAGGAATGGCAGGGTTTGGTGTTTCCTTCCCTTCCTTTTTCCTTATGCCCTAAAGATAGAATACACCCTAGAGCTTCAATTAACTGGTCCCCCCCTCAAAATGGCTTTATTAAACTTAATTTTGATGGCTCCTCGAAAAGCAACCAAGTAAGTCAAGGATAGGTTTTGTTCTTCGTGACTGCCTTGGTTCGGTTCTTTACCTTGAGGCTCGACCTGTCCCCTCAGGAACTAACAATCTGGCAGAAGCCCTTGCTCTGTTATATGGTCTCTCTGCAGCTAAGAAGTTGAATGTCAAATTCCTTCATGTTGAAGGTGATTCTTCAGTGATTATTAATGCTTGTGTTCAAAGAGTTTCCTTTTCAAGGCACATCCACTATGTTTTGTCTCAAATTTGGTCCCTCCTGGACTCATTCTCAGATTGTTTCTTAACCCACACCTTTAGAGAGGGTAATTGTTTAGCAGATTTGCTTGCTAATTTAGGTGCTGATGACTCTCACCTCTTTTATCCTTCTTCCCTTGTATCCCCGGTCTCCCACCCCTCCATTTTTAATTTCATTCATATTGATTCTATTTAACTTGGTTGATATTCCTATCTTAATGCCAAGGTCCTCGATGTCTAAAGAGATCTTTGGTTTCTGATCTTGCAAGATTCTCATTTATTTATCTGTGTGCTATGTCATCTCGGGATTATTATTTGGTGACTCACCTTATTTTGGGCATTATGTTTTCTGTCGTGTCATCGACTTAATTGTTTTTTGCTTCTACTTAAAAGTCTTCACATGTGTTATATTTCTTGTCACCCCCTCTACCTGATGTTTTATTTATTACAAATTGAGGTGACGCAACTTCTCCTTATGCTTGATTACTTTATGATGGTGTCCACGCGAATTATACTCTATCACTTTATGTTTCCTGTCATTTCTCCATTTCCTCTGTACGTTAAATGTAAGTTGGTACTCGTTTTTAATCATGTTTATGAATGGGGAACTGCGCTTCATGATGGTTTCTTGTGTCGTTATAACCGGTTCGTCTCCCTTTCTGTTACTATACTCTCTCTTTTGCAGTCTAGCCTCTTCCTTTTGAGTTTGTTTTCATGGCTTTAAATAGATATGCTGATGAATTCAGACCATTGAATCTTCGTGTCCGATTTTCAAGTTCTAGTCTTGAAGTTCCTTTCGAAGGTAACATCTCAAATGATTCTTTGGCTTCCATGTTTATTATTCATTGCCCGAGATGTGCTAGATGTATTCGAAAGCTGATTGGGGATTCGATAATGGGTTGCTTTAGCAATCCAGAAATATAATTTCTGGTTAGAAGATGCTCACATTGGTGGTGTATTTCCGTGTCATCTTCCTTTCAATTCAAACAAGCATATCATGTTTCTTGCTGATGTAAAAGATTGTCTCGCCTCTTCTTCTATTATGCCTCTCGATCACTTACTTAACAGGACTCCCTTTGATGTGGGTCATAGAGGAAAGGCTTTTGCAAAAACATATGCTCTTTTCGGTTTGTCAACACATGCTCGTGCCTCAAGTTTGGGTTCTGGTTCTCCTCTGGTGGATGGCAATTCGCTTGGCAGTAATTTTGTTCCTTTGGCAGTTCCTGTTCATACTTCAGTTCCATTGTCAGTTAAATCTTCCTCCTCCCCTGCTCGTGCTTTGGTGTCACCTCATGGTCCTTTGGGTTTGGGAGACCCTCTTGTCTCTCAAGCTGATAGATTGTGGAGTTCTCTATTCTTGTCTCCGCCTTCACATTTTGGTTGTGGTGGTTATGATCCTTGATGTACTAGATGCCATGATGTATATTTTTTGTCTCGACTAATATCTTCGTTCAGGTTTCTTGAGTGGCCTTTTTATCAGATTTAATATGGATATGGGATGGCATCTTCCCTCTTTCTTCCTCGGCCTTTATCATCGGTTTTGCTCTACTTCACAAACGTTCTCAGCTTCAAAAATGCTTTCACAGGGCTTTCCATTACTATGTGATTGTATTTTGGCACTTTATTTTGTGCATCAAATTGTAATTGGGTAATGGGGTTCTTGTAATGTAATTCGACCTTCAAATTGGCCTGGGGTTTTGGGGCAGTTTCAGAATTATTACCTTGTATATGTTTTAATGCAGAGACATTCTGCCATTTTGTATTGGGGATCTATTTTAAATTTGTAATCTGGTCTATTTTTGACCTTGGGGCTTCGGGTAGTTTAGGAAATATTTTGAGGATCTGAAGCTCATTTTGTAAATTGATGGGTCATGAACGGAGTTTTCTTTCCTAGTTCTTTCTCTAGGAGCCCTTTTGAACCAATTAATATTAATATAAATATAAAGTTTCGCAAAAAAAAAAAAATAGAAGGGTTCAAGGAGGCTTAAACATTTATGGAAGCCCAAAATGGGGACAATATGAGGGTAGCTTAGGGACGAGTGTTAGGCAAGAAGGGCACTAAGAGGAAGGCAACTAAAGCAATAATGACTCATAAGACAACTCTCAAAAAGTACTTAAAATGGACCACTTCAATTACTATTCGGAAGGCTAATGCCCTCGCAAGTCTTGACTAAACAAAATTTTAGTAAGGTTGATTCTAGTCATCCAAGGATAGCTTTTCAGCTCTTTTCACTATAGTCATTCTCCTAAGGCAATCATCAATCCCAGTATTGGTCGCTATATGTAGTTGATAACTCTACAAAGTCTTACTCTACCATGACGAAAGATTAGGGGATTTCTTGTACATTTGCTATTTTGTTCTAGGATAAAGGATTCATTTCACTTTGTTGTCTCTCATTAGGTGTTGTGCTCTAATAGCTACTTCAATACATTCGTGTAATTTCCTAGGGCTATTTGATATATTTATTCTTGGTAAATATCCTATTTATTTTAATTCATTGCTTTCTATAGAGGAAGATGTTTTTGTTACTCCCTTCCATGGCACCATTATTGGTTGTGATTTTGAATCACACTGGCCTAGTATCATCATTATAGAAAATTGAAAAAAAATCTTTCTGCTTTCTTCTTTCATTTGCTGCAAGCAATTTTTATGTAAATTGTCAATTAATTGAAGTCCTCTATGTAATCCTTTAAAAAATAACCTGTTTGTCAAGAATGATGCAGCACTGCTATTAAATCTTTCAAATCTTCATACATCTCATCCAATAGAACTTCCTATTAAATTTCTTACATTACATGGTATCTCTACTTTGGTCTTCCCTCTAAATATGACAATTAGGTGATGCATAGGAGTTGGCTGAAAATGACTGTTACTACATTGTTGCAACTCCACAGGTGTGAGGAGTAGAAACTATTTGTAACATTTCAGGTGTTAAAACAAGACCCAAGCTGAGATCAAGATCATCATAACTTGCATAAAAAATGCATTTGATTGCTAAAGTCTATTTTTAGTGGGATTGAATCTATATCAATCAGGTTTACAGTTTCATTCACAGCTTTTGTAGTTCTCATGTGCCTTTGCCGGTGCCATATTTCTGCCAGACCAGTTCTGCCCTTCTGTGATATATTTTGACGTAAGCATGTGACACATCAATAAGTAATTCACTTTTCTCTAGATATGTTGAAACCATCCCACCAAACAATTTTTAGTCATAAATTTCACATCTAAAAATTGCTTGGCTTTAATCAATATGCTTTGATATGCAATTGGCTCATACCGAAATGCTCAAATACACATTTGAATCTTTGATCTGAACAAAGGTGGATCAAATAGATCTAGCTCAAGCTTTAATATCAATTCAATAGGCTTCCACTTGACTATTTTCGGTTTCCTCTTGCAGATGCTACAAAGGCTCAAAGTTCTGCATTTTCATAATTCTTGATTGAGATATATTATACAAAGCTAAATCTACAAATTCATTGTGGTAAAAACTTGCCATGAATGAATTGCATAAAGCTCTTATTAAACTTCTCAAAAGGATTCATTACCCGGATACTGAGACCTGATGTGACCTGAAACTTTGCTGATTGATAAGTTTATGCAATTTATTCTAGAACATTACTATAGAGGTGCAACACTGCAAAAAGGACCTCAAAAATTGATTCCCTCTGTTCTTCACACTTTTCTGGAATAAAAAACCAACATAAAAATAAAAATCACATATAAAAAGGAAGAATAAATGATTCATTTTCCTTTAATCCAAGATTTTTTCCATCGGACATTCTGCATTTTTATATCTCTGTGATTTTTAAAATTTTAATTGATGATTTTTACTGGTATCCATGAAATACTATTCCAGCAACTACCCTTGTGCCAGATCCACAACATAATAGGAGCAATAACATCCACAAATAGTTTATTAAATTATTTGTAAATGATACAATAAACATGGCAGAAAAGGAAGGATATTCATTTAAAGTTAAACTATGAATCCACTGAATTATATTGCCATTTTACTGTGTTTTATTCAGGGGATTCATAGTTTAACTTTAAATGAATATCCTTCCTTTTCTGCCATGTTTATTTGTATCATAAACTATTTGTGGATGTTATTGCTCCTATTACGTCGTGGATCTGGCAAAAGGGTAGTTACTGGAATAGTATTTCATGGATACCAATAAAAATCATCAATTAAAATCACACAGATATAAAAATGCAGAATGTCAAATGGAAAAAAAATCTTGGATTAAAGGAAAATGAATCATGTATTCACATTAAATCCATTCACTTTTATCTTTATGTCAATTCAAATCCTGAGGACTGATCAGTGGGATTTGATGAAACTTCTATGTCTATGCTTGACCATGAACCAAACAGTGATAATTTTGGGTCAGCAGTTTGAAGCTCGCCACTTCCATTACAAGATGCAGCAAAACAAATTTGAAATCAAAGTTGGCATACTCGCGGATTAATCACCGAGTTTTCCAGCTGGGCGATTAACTCGGCCAAAAAATAGCCTGCAAAAAACTCGCTGATTTTTAAAAAACTCGGCCGCGTTTTCATTATACAGCCGCACGGCCAAAACAAGACATTTTATTATTTCATTTGCCTCTTGCTGCCTCTTGGGAAGAATTGGATTGACATTCCAAGCCATTGTAAGGCGTATTCGAGTGGATTAAAGGCGAATTTGAGTGGATTGAAGGCGGATTTCAACCGTTTTTTGAAGAAAAAACACATTTTCCGGTAGGGTTGCTGAGATTGTTTTTATTTTTTTTCAAACATTCTATTTTGTTTTTGTTGAATCTAAATGAATGTAAAATCATTTCTAAGTAGTTAGAAATGATTTTGAATCATTAGAACAAGATTCAACGCTGTTTTGGACAAGTTTTTAAGAAAATAATGAGTCTATCAATTTTTTTTTTTGAAGAATATCTTTTTTTTTTTAAATATTAAACCCTACCAGTTTGTTTTGTTTTTTTTTTCAACTTTGAATGATGTCTAAAAATATTGTAACTAATTTAGACAGTTTCTATTTTCTAACTTTGTTTAATTTATTTTCTAAAATATTTAGTAATCTATTTTATGTTTTGAATTTCTATGTGTAGGGCAGCAATTAACCATTAAATCAGCATGGCAGATTCGGGGGAGTGTGGCCACTAACACCATACCCTTCTGGATTTATAGGCACCCGGCCTACAAATGCTACAGATAAAGCATGGAGGTATGCTTATGAAGCACCCAACGAGCACGGGAAAGTAATTTGCATAAACTGTGAGAAAGTAATTTATGGAGGCATAAACCGCCTCAAATACCATCTTGCAGGCATTAGCAAGCATGATACAAATCCATGCAAAAAAAATACAGATGAGATAATAAGATTTGTTAATGCCCTACTTGCAGCCGGAGAAGAGAAAAAATTACAAAAGGAGAGGGAAAAATTAGCTGTGAGGGCAGCCATAGCTGAAAGTCAAGGTGTTCCTATAGACATTGAGGCAGAAGAAGAAGCACTTGAGAGCATAGTGGGCTCTCTTCGTGGCCCACGCATCCGCAAAAATAGGGCCTCTTTTACCGCTTCTACTTCCTCTAATAGAGTGCCACCAGCACCATCAGCATCAAGGATAGACAATTTTTTTGTGCACAAGAACACACCTAGTGCACAACCATCATTAGAGGCCACTGGATGGAACAAGGAGGCACATGACAAAACTGATATTGCATGTGCTGATTTTTGGTATTTCAACAACATCCCATGGAATGTGATTGAGAGCCCCTATTGGCTCAATTTGGTCACTGCAATGACAGTTTCGGGAAAAGGGTACAAGACACCTTCTCGCAAGGATTTGAGTGGGAGGTAAGTAAATAATCGAAATCCACTTGGTTTCATTTTGAAATTTTAATTGTTATTTCCTGTTTATTAAATCAAAATTGAGTACTAAGACTTGATTTGACTTTGATTTTGTAGGTTTCTTGTAAATGTTGTTGATAGGGCAAGACTAGTGGTGGAGGAGCAAAAAAAAGAGTGGAATATGGCTGCACCATTCTTTTTGATGGGTGGACAGATGGAAAAAACCGAACCATCATTAATTTTTTGGTTGCTTGTAAGGATGATGTTGTATTTTGGAAATCAGTTGATGCCTCCAACAAAGTGAAAAATGCACAAACTTTGGCATTAATGTTGGAGAATGTTATCATGGAGGTGGGAGTAGAGAATGTGGTGCAAATCATCACAGATAATGCAGCAGCATATGAGGCAACAGGTAATTTTAAATTAGTGATATTTAATTTAGTTTTTAGGTAAAATCTGGAAAGTGGAAACTAATTATTGCATTGATACTAATATGCCAGGTAGAATCCTCCAAGACAAGCACCCCACTCTTTTTTGGACACTTTGCGCAGCACATGTCCTTGACCTTCTTTTGGAGGACATAGGAAAACTTGATTGGGTGACTCCAATTGTGGAAGATGCAAGGCGGATAACAAAGTTTATCTACAATCACCCTTGGGTTCTAAATTTGATGAGACAATTCAGCAAAGGGAAAGATTTGGTGAGACCCGCAGTCACAAGATTTGCAACGATTTTCTTGACGTTGCAAAGTATTCTTGAAGCCTTGAATGTTTTGAGACAAATGTTTGTGAGTCCACCATGGCTTCAATCAGCTTATTCAAAGAAGCCTGGAGGAGAATTTGTTGCGCGGATTGTCTTTGATAAACCTTTTTGGGACAAGGCTAAAGAGATTGTGAAGGTAACTTCAAGAATCAAAACTTTAATTTTTAATTATTCTTGATTCAAGTCTCTCATTATTAATTAATCTTGTTGTAAACTAATTTGTATTTTTAAAATTTCAATTGCAGGTATCTAAGCCCTTGGTGAGAGTTTTGTGCATGGTTGATGGGGACCAAACCCCAATGGGGTCTTTGTATGAGGCCTAGAGCCAAAGAGTCTATCAAAAATCACTACAAGGGGTGATAGACTCAGTTATGACCCCATTTGGGAGATTGTTGATAGGAGGTGGAACAATCAGCTCCACCAACCCATTCATGCAGCAGGATACTTCCTCAACCCTCGTTTCAGGTATGGTGATTCTTATTCAGATTTTACTAAGACTTGATTTCACTTTGTTTTTGTAGGTTGTGTACTAAGACTTGGTTTCACTTTGTTTTTGTTTCAGATGTGATGATTCCTTTTCGGATCCCAATGGCGAGGTCATGGAGGGCCTCTCTACATGCATTCAAAGGATGATACCTAACGTTGCTGAGAGAGACCATGTTGTGACCGAACAACTCTATGTGGAATCAAAGGGTAAATTATTCTCTTCAGAGTTGGCAAAGAGAGCAAGAGGCACTCAAACCCCAGGTAAAAGTAGAACATTTGCAATTTTGCCATTTGATAAATTATGTTTTGCTTGTCTCTTTTCTTTCTAACTTCTCAATATTTTAATTTGCAGAGGCTTGGTGACAAAGTTGGGGTGGGAATACTCCACATCTAAAGAAAATCGCTCTCAAAATCTTATGTCAGCCTTGTAGCGGATCCCATTGTGAGCGCAATTGGAGCTTATTTGAGTCCATCCACACAAAGAAGAAAAACAAGATAGCTCAAAAACGCCTCAATGACCTTGTCTATGTGCAATACAATCTTAGGTTGTGCATGAAGAGGGCAACGGAAGCAACAGCTGGTCCAATTGATTTGGACGATATAGATCCTTACTCTGATTGGATGGCACAGGAGCCGCCTCCATTGTTTACAGAGGACGACATCGCTGATTTGGAGAGACAGGCTATGGAGGGGGAGGGGGGTGCATTTGGTTTCACATTGGATGACATTGAGGAGGAGGATGAGGATTCAGACGAGGAGTCATTGCCAGTGCCAGAAGATACATCCAGGATGGAGAGCGAGCCACACACATCAGGAGGGACACTGAGCGAGGAGGCACAGTCACGCTCAGTGCAGGCTTCTACTTCTAGGACCAGGCCCTCTACTTCTAGTTCCTCTCCCAGTCCCTTATTTGGTCATAGACTTGGGAAGAGGAAGATGTAATTCAAATTGTAATTTGTAATGATGTATAACTTTACTATTTTGCTTCCAGTCATCAGCATTCCACATGAGAATGCGATTTTGTACCCACTTTGCATTTATATATATCTAAACTTAGCTTGTTTCTTTTGTTTTCTCATTAATTAGCTCATTGGATGCATCTTCTCATAAAATTTTGCAAAAAAAATGCATTTTTAATTAAATTTTATGCTATTTTTAAGTTCTCGAGTTTTTTGCTGAGTTTTTCCAAAAACTGGCCGAATTTTCCCGAGTAATCTTTTTCAAGGCTTGGCGAGTTTTGGGCGAGTGAGAGTATTCCAACTTTGTTCGAAATGTTTGAGAAACAAGCAAATTGAGTGGCCTAGCATGGTACTATACTTTTATATAAATTGAACAACACAGAGAAACCAAGATCTAATAATTCTTGAGGTGAATCCAGATAAGAACACAATAAATTGGAAGAATACATGATTCGGTTTCCTTTAATCCAAGATTTTTTTCCATCTGCCATTCTGCATTTTTATATCTCTGTGATTTGTAATTGATGATTTTTACTGGTATCCATGAAATACTGTTCCAGACTTCCAGTACCTACCCCGGTGCCAGATCCACAAAATAATAGGAGCAATAACATCAACAAATAGTTTATTTGTAAATTATACAACCAACACCGCAGAAAGGGAAGGATATTCATTTAAACTATGAATCCACTGAATAAAACACAGTAAAATTGGGCATTAGAATAAATTTATTGGAATTATATTACCGTCAAGAAGAACTAATGGATACAGAGACATTTACATTTCCCAACATGCCTTCAGTGCAGCATGGTGATTGACTCTTTAATACAGGCATTCCAGTTCAATGTCGTTGGTGCAAGCTACAGAAGATGCAAACAGTGATATTTCTCAACATGGCCAACAAAATATGGATATTGATTCTAACTTCTTGAGAAAGACGTACCAAATGATATTTGCCATGAAATGTTTTGACAACAGCAAGTTAACAGGCTGAAGACTTGTGCAATCGCTCCAGCTAAAAGTCAACATATGCATTTGATTGTAAATAAGCGGCTATCCCTAGAATTTGGAGTGTAACCACTGCCATGACCCAGCAGCATCCTAGTAAGAATGCAGAACATCTACAATTATTTTCTGGAAACCATGATTGACTAGCGTTTCCAGTTTCTAGCACAAAATCATATGCAGCACGCACAATGGAAAGAAACCTTAGATTGAATTAAGTATCAAAACATTAAGTATGAAATTTTGCTCAGTATCATTCATCTCATACCAACCTTTGTGCCATAGAGATCTCAGAAGTCTTCAAGAGCTTTGTGTCAGTCACACTGTGTTCTAAATATAGATTATGTCCTTAGAAGAACTGTCTATGCTTCCAACAGCCTTCTGAGTCAAGAAAAGTGTTTACATGTTGAGTGATACCCCTAAAAATGGCATTTCCTGATTTTATTCCTCAATTAAATCAACAGCCACAGCTTCCAATAGCCCTCAAGTCAGAAAAAATATTTACATGTAAAGTAATGTCCCAGAAAATGGCATCCTCTGACTCTGATCCTGAGTTGAAATTATTGTTGTTGAAGCCCCTTAAACAGTTTTAAATAGCAATTATGGCAATTGCGTGAAAATGAATATATACTAGGATAATCACAATTGGAAACACAAATATTAATCGATTCCTTGGTCTGCTCTTGTCAATCTCTTGGTTTAGAAAGATCAAAAATTCGCGGTGTGTCACTAAAGAAATCTCTGTTTAATGGCACATTGCTTAGACTTCTAAAATTTGTCACAGCTGAGGATCATGTTATCATACTCATTCCTCTAAAAAATGGTGGATTTAATTTGCATCTTTTCCTTTTTCTTCACCATATATGTTATTAACTTTCTGCCCACTCTCTGCATTGCAGTGATTATCACCAGGGCTGCAAATAGAAATTCCTTTCAAGGCAATGCCTCTTTTTTCCATTTCACTCAGCAGTTTGGGAATTTCCTCCATGTGGCCTGTTTCAATTAATCCTTGTATAAAGCATTTATAGAAGAAAACTTCAGGTTCAATACCTTTCCCAGTCATTTCATTATAGATCAACATTGCTTCTTGCACAAGGCCTTTATGACTAAGTCCCCGTACAAGAGAAGTATATGTACGTAAATCAGGTTCAACACCACTTTCTATCATCTTACTTTTTAGGTCAACAGCCCTAGGCATATTCCCCTCCTTTACATTTTGAACAATGAAGGCTGTATAAGTATATTTGTCAGGAACCAAACCGTTTTCCAACATTTCTCTCAAAAACAGCTTCGCTTCCTCCAGATTTCCATCTTTACAAAGCCCATCAATAAGTGTTGTATATATAAGCATATTCGGTGGCATACCTGTGACGTTTTTTCTAAAAATCTCTTTTGCTTCCTCTATTTTGCCTTGCTTGCAAAGTCCATCAATGAGCACAGAAAAAGTAATAAGATCCGGAGCAATACCTCGGGCTAAAATTTCATTAAAAAAATTGACAGCGTCCTTCATATTGCCTACTTTGAAATAAGCATCGATCAATGTGGTATAGACAACAACATTAGGTTTCAAACCCCTTTCCATCATCTCACAGACGAGTTTCGTGGCTTCTTGTAACTTACCTTGATTGCAATAACCTGATACTACGGCACCATAGGATGAAACATCCGGTTCAACACCTAGTTCTAGCATTTTATCAAAGAATTCCAAGGCTTCCTGTTGACGACCCAGATTGAAATGTCCATGAATTAGAGCTGTGAATACAAATTTGTTAGGAGTCACATTAATCTCCGACATTTTCCTGAAAAGATCAACGGCTTCCTCTAATTTACCTTGTTTGCATAAGCATTCGACTAGAACACCATATGTGACAACGTTTGGAACTAGACCAGATGCTAGCATTTGACCATAGAATTTGAGAGCTTCTTTTAGATTCCCCTGTTTACAATTTCCATCAATCAGACACGTAAAAGTGAACTCGTTGGGAGACGGTCCACGTTTTTTCATGTCTTCGAAGACCACATTTGCTGCTAGTGTCGTGCCTTCCTTACAATGCCCATCAATAAGTGAACTGAGCGTAATCACGTTGGGCAAGATTCTGTTATGAGCCATGTCGTTGAAAAAATCTAAAGCTTTCTGCAGTTGTCCATGCTTGCAATGCCCATTAATGAGGGTATTGTAAGTTACAACATCGGGACTACAGCTTTTGTCTTTCATTTCATCATAAAATGTAATCGCCTCCTCTAGTTTTCCTTTTCTGCAATAACCATCCACCAATGAATTGTAAGTGACAACATCTGGCTTGCATCCCATTTCTTCCATTTCCCTAAACAAGTCCCTTGCGCTTTTCAAATCACCCTCTTTGCACAAAAAATTAATCACAATATTGTATGAGAAGACATTGGGTATAACCCCACTTTCCTTCATGTCCAACAAGAATTTTATTACCAAATGCTTTTTATTTGATCTGCAAAACCTCTGCAATAGCATATTGCAAGCATAAACAGAAGGAATAATCTTAAACGTTTTCATCCTATAAAAAATATCGGCGGCCTCCTCCACCATCCTAGCTTCTGTATAGACCCTCAATACGGAATCAAAGACGCGTGGAGGAGAATTGCAGGCCCTCTGAGTTGCCCTCAACATCTCGAAAAGGTCTGGTTTTGGGTATTTGCCTTTTTGCGCCACAAGATTCTTGATAACTTCTTCGGCATGTGCGTATCTTCTGCATTTATAGAGGATGTGGGCAAGAATGCAACTTGATTCTGTGGTGTGTTGGAAACCTTGTTGCAGGCTTGCCCACCTAAAGAACTTGAGTGCCAATGAGGCATCTTCCCTCAACTTCAAAAGAACTTGAGACACGTAAAGAGGAGCGAGCTTGGATTTCAGCAATGTCGAGGCCCCCAAATCATCCCAACGGTTTTCTCTAACCATTGCACAGGCATTGTTTATCAGTGCATCATCTTCGACGTCAACACTAAGTAGGGGCGTCCTGCTTTTGCTTGAAAACCCACAAAACCGATGATCCTTTGGCATTGTGGTTGCATGTGATTTTGATTTATATAGAGATACGTAAGTTAAAAGCTTAAGCCCACTTTGCAGAAGAGGGGTGTAAGCAAAGAATCGAATATGAATGTGGTAGTGAGTTTTGAGAAATTTGCTTACTTGGCTGCTTCTCTCGGCTATCATCACGATTATCATTTTCTGTGCTTCCTCATGTTCTTCTTTTCAATCATCTGCCGCTGCTTCGGTTCATGGTCGCCATGCCCTTGCTTTTAAATTCGTTTTGCTTCTGCTTCTTCCCATAACGTTCATACGATATTGGAAATGCTCAGACTGCTCTAAAATGACCTCGGTCGTATTTAGCAACCTAAATAAAATGTCTTAAATGTTTCGTGGGAGCCCTCGACAAGGATATAGGGTAAATAAGAGTAAATGAGAAAAATTAAACTCTTCGAGCATATATGTATTTGAAAGTGGAGATAAAAGAAGATTATATAGATGATTATTTTGGTATTGGGATGCTCATATAAACTAGAAAGGAGGTGCAATGGTTATGTGTAATTTGGAGAAATAAAGTATACTTTGAATTGTCTTTTAGGGCAAGTCTCTATGCGGCTACTAAGTTTATTTTGGCTAGCAGCCGCTGCTCAACATTTCTAACAGCAATTCGTGGAGCTGGTGGCCCCATGATTACTCGTCTTAGCAGACATCTAAAATAAAATGTTTAAATGAAATTTTAATAAAAAAATTTGTAGATAGATGTTTTGAGAAAAAATAAGAGACAATAAAAGAGAGGGAAAATATTTTGTGAAGCCATATGTCATTTTTCTCAATAAGTAGTGGTTGCTTATTTCAGCCCCTCCTTTTTTTCAAAGCTTATTTTTAATTGTTAAGCAGTGGTTGCTGCACAAAAGTAGGGATAGATTCCAAATTATCATTTTCCCGTGATAAAAAAAAATGGCATGGGAACACTTCAGCTGCTTAAATTTAAGCACAAATTGTACTTAAGCAGCCGCATAGGGACATGAGATTAGAGGTTACAAAATCAAAGAATGTAAAAACTACATTTGTTAGTAATAATTATTTGTAATGTAAATGAAGTGATTTTAAAATATGAAAATCTAAATATGAATGAATGCAAATTAATTAACTATGAACTCTATTCTAAAACTTAAAACTTCTTGTAATACTCCTCTCAAAGTTTTCCTTTCAATTTAATTGGTTAGACTCTCTTATGTCACTTTTCATATGTGTATTAAATCTTCAGATATATTTGATGTTATGTATATTTATGTTTTTACTGATCTCATACCTATATGTGTATGGATTGTGTGTATGTTTTATATTTATGTTTGATGTTTCTGATATGGTTGAGGGACGGAGTCATAGTTACTTGCTTGCGAGATCCACGTGATTGGTCGATCACTATCATTGTGTGTGTGTGTGTGTGTGTGTGTGTGTGTGTGTGTGTGTGTTCGTCTTTGATGCAGGATTGCAAGTACTAAGCATCGACTTCCCTAAATTGTCAGGATGAGCGTGCCCTATCGCAATATCTCAATGGTAAGAGATGTGAGATAACATACAGGTCCAATCCCAACCTAATACATTTATTGTCATTAAATAGTGGACAAGAATCTTATTTACTACTCTTTGAATTCATCAAGGTGATGTCATTTGTAAATCCTTCCTTTGAGTTTGATTTTGTATTTTGATTTAGTCAGTTTCTGTTTGGTTGCATGTCAGGTGGTTTGATGTGGTCTAGATGGTAAAATAGTTTGAGGAATTAATTAAGATTAATTAAATGAGATTAAATAATTATACCTTATGATACTTTAAAATATTAAATATAAAGTTAATTAATTATATCTATGTTTAATAAATAATTTAATTATAAAGTCAAAATAATAATTAAAAATTTTAATTATTATTATTAAATAAAAATTGGCATTTAAATGCATAAAACAAATCAAATGATATTTAAATGTAGTTGCATATCATTTTTAATTAAAACTAATCATGCACTTTTGAATACATAAAGATTGATGAAAACAATGTTGAACACACATTAGGAGTTCAGTTGTGCAACTTTGCTATATTTGAGTTAAGTGATATTTAATTTGAGTTGCATGTTTTATTGATTAAAATAATAATAATAAATAAATCATGCAACTTAAAATGCACTTTATTGTGAAAATCAGAACTTAACCTTTTAAAATCAAGTTGAGTTAAAATGAATTAAATTGAGGAAAAATTAAATAATTTTAATTAATTAAAGTTGATAAAAATAATGTTGGAGTTGAATTCTATTTGTTATTAGGAGTTGCATGTTTCAATTTTGATTGTTGGGTTTTCTATATTAGAATTTATTTTGGTCATTATTGCACACACAAGTTTTAGGAATCACAAGTTTTGGCTTTGGATTTGGAATTGAAGGAATCGTTGAAAGCTTAAATTTTTGGGTTGAGAATGGTCTTCATTGTTTCATAGCATCAATGGATTAAGGTAGGGTTTTGAAATCCATTCACATTTTTCTTTCAAAAATATTGTTTACATTGTGTTTGTCAAATTGTTAAAGGTTTTTGGATTGATTGTTTCGTGGTTTCCATTGTTTGAGATTTTTCGATTTGAAAGACTTTTTGGGTTTTGTTATGTGAGGAGAAATTCTTGTTTATCTTAATAGTTGTTAAACCCTAGATCTTTAGTTGGGAATATATCATTTTGGAGAAGATTAAATTTTCTGTGTGTGTGTGTATGAGCATACATATATTGATATGCATATGAGCATAATCATTTTATAGAATTAAAAGAAAATAGGAAAGATGTATTCACTTGAATGTTATTTAAGGAAGATATATTCAATTGCATGTTATTTAGGAAATATATATTTAGTTGCAAGGGTTGCCTTAGATATATATTTTAGATTTGAAAAAAATTGTGCACGGGGGCTTGTCGCTTGTCTTTGGTGTCTTGTCTCTTGTGCTTTGTTGGATGTTTGTAAGGGTTGTACATGGCAGTTTATTTTATTGGTTTTATGTCTTTGTTTATTGTGGTTCTTTTCTTTGTGTTTTCATTTTGCAAGGGTTTTTTATACCTTTCTTGGGCTTGCATGTGTGTGTGTGTCTTAACTTTTGCAGGCGAGTGCCTTCTAGGGCTTTGGCTCACTCAAGTCAAAGGTCTGATTAATTATGTATAGGTGTATCTAATTGTAATGATGTTTTGGAAGGGAAGGAGAGTAGCAGTAATGTTAATGTTAATGGTAATCATGTGGGAAATTAAAATAGATGTCAGGAGCCGAGTAAAATTTTATACAAGGCAGTGGTCTCAGATCATTCTTCACATGTGCTTTCAGAGTTTGCATATTTCAATGGAGAATTTGGTCAGAGAAATGTGGGGGTCATTGGAGGAGGTGCCATGCCTGATAAAGATAGATGAGGAGATGGACATGAAGTTGCATATTATGATCGCGAGGGAGGGGGCAAAGATAAGGTCCCACTTCCTGGCATAAAGATTCTCTCTCTCTCTCTCTCTCTCTCTCTCTCTCTCTCTCTCTCTCTCTCGTCGAATGATGACATGGTAAAGGCAATCAAAGATGAACAAGTTCAGCTTAAAAAGTATACCAATTTTATTTATATGTATGGATGTAAAATTCTTGTGTGCTAGGAAATTTTTAGACGATTGGTTCAATAATGTATGGGGGAAAAATTTGGGAATTGTTGTTAATTTTAGTAGAATGATTCGGAAGGGGTTGTTTGTGGTCTTTCTTAAAGATCATGCTATGCAAGAAAAAGTTTTAAAGAAGGGTTTTTGGAATGTCGGCCAAATGCTTTTTAGACCATTTCCCTGAACACCCAAGAATAATTATGAACATCTTGTGGCTTTTTTGGGTTGAATTGAGGGGGGTTCGACCTAAATTATGGCCTTTCATTTCTCATATGCTCAAACCGTTGGGCTTTGTTTTGCGAGTCGAAGAACCCAAGATTAGCTTGTCACATCTTAATGCCTGCATTTTAATTGTCCTTAATCCTGATGTTTCCTTTCTCGAAGAGATTATTTCTAACATTGAAGAGGAGACTTTTAAATGGGAGATTGTCAAGCTCGGAGACATTGGAGCTTGTTTCCATTATAAATTGAATGGTCACAATAGGTAGGAATGCCCATCTCTTAAAAATATCCAAAAGGATTTTAATGTGGCTGCCACCAATGTTATTCCTCCACAACATAACCCTACTTTGAATACCAATATGAGTAACCAAACTATTGGGAATAAAAACCCTAACCCTAAAAATGGCAATAATATAGTTTTGAATAATCCACTAGGAGAAACTTGGGATGGACCAGCAGATAATTTTGCTACCCTCACTAATCCCCTTTTTTATAATAATTTCAAAATTCAGCCTACAATACATATTGGTAATACTAGACTCCCTAACCCACTCTCTTGTTAACCACAATATATCTCGGTCCCAAGAGAGAAAGTTAATGAAGACAATGCTTTAAGACAAAATGACCAAAAAAATTCTCTTAATTTTATCAACACTAAAGCGCAAAAGGAGAAAAACTCTGAGCAACAATCTATTGAGCAGAATACAGTATGCCCTGATAGCACACTGACTAAATCTAATGAGGTAGAGCATAAAAAAGATGCCCAAATTATAGTCGTTGAGCAAAATGAACAAAGAATAGTAGAATCTAGATTCAGTGAAGTAGTTAGTAAGAAGAAAAAGAGGAAGACTTATGAAAGGAGAAACATCACCAAAAATAATGAAAGGAACAACAAGCTTAAAAGCACTGAGATCCCAGATTGTTTCACTAGATTATGCAAAAACTCAACCCCCCATCAAGTTAATATGAATATGCACATACATAGTTGGAATATTAGAGGTCTTGAAATCTCGGATAGGAAGTATATAGTTAGGAATATGTGCAATAAGCTTCATGGTAAATATATCATTTGTCTTCAAGAGATTAAAGTCATTGGTTATCATGCATATAATACCCTAATTTTTTTATGGGACAAGGCCATGTGTTTTTACTCTAGACATAAAAAAGACAAAGGTGGAGTAGCCATGTTGATTGACCTATAATAGATAGACAAAGTGGTTTCCCGTGACATGTCTCCCTGTCACAGAGATTTATTAAAACTATTTAAATACAATGATAAGAGGGTGGGGGTATGCAACATATATTCCCCTAATCATTATAGAGAAAGGGCTAATTTATGGGATTGGTTAGAAAACAACCTTCCTGAGGAATGTTGGATTTTCATTAAAGATTTCAATATGATTTAAAATAACCAAGACAAACTAGGAGGTGTTAAACATGAATGGAAAGGTAATGAATTATACTTTTGAGCAAAATTCAAAAGGAAGTTTAATGTCAGAGATCCTCTAGACAAAATGAAAAAGGAGCATGACAATATATGATTCACTTGGTGTAACAATCAGGCCAGTAGGAACAGGATATACTACATATTGGACAAAATTTATTTTATCCCCTTTAATTTTGGACTCTCTAATATCCCAGGGCAAGCCCCTATCAGGGTATCTCCTGCCAGCATGTCAGACCACTCCCTAATCTCAGCTAACATCATAGTCAAGGACACAAATATGCATAATGAGGGCCCTAAGAGGAATTTTTTATTCAAACTTAATATTGCTCTGGTACATGATGAGAATTCCTTGGGAGCTATTAGAAATGTTGTAGCATTATCAAAATTTTGTAACCCTAAATCCTCAATCAGGGATAAAAGGGATCAAATGGTCGAGGCTTGGAGGAAGGTTTTCCAAATTATAGGAACCAAGGAAGCAAAGGATGGAAGAAATGAGAAAGGGTTTTATCATAGGAAACTCAATGAGGTAGAGAAATCCCTTCAAGACAAAGGTAATGATAAGGATTTGGATAAAGAATTGATTTTCACCAAAGGGCAATTAAGGAAAATTTAAAATTACAAAATCGAGGCCAGAAGATCAGAGCCAAAGAAAACTAGCTTAAGGAGGGGGATAGAGGGAAAAAGTATTTTTTTAATGTTATTAGAGCCAAGCAATGTAGAGAGGAGATTAGTGGAATTTAGACTGAGAATGGATACACCACTAACAACAAGGAAATTATGAAGGTCTTTGTCAAATTTTATGAGCACCTTTTTACCTCAAGACATAGGGAAGAAAAAAAAGAGGCTATGCAACAATGTATTAAGTTAATCCCTAAGAAATTTTCCAAGGATCAAGCTAAAATTCTTAGTCAAAGATTTGAGCTAAAAGAAATTGATGATGCCATTGGGTCACTTGCAAATGGGAAATCTCCTGGCATGGATGGACTACCAACTGAGTTTTATAAGCAGAACAAAGAATGGATCTCTAGTGAACTACTTCAGTTGTATGTTGAAGCTTTTGAATGTGGCTCTCTGGGTGAGAATGTTAACAAACGGGTGGTCAAATTACTCCCTAAGGGGGGAGATAAGTCTCAAGTAAGAAACTGGAGGCCTATTACATTATTGAAATTGTCATACAAAATATTGCTAAATTATTGGATAGAAGAACATCAAGCTTGCTTAGTAACAGAATATATGTAACACATACTGGTTTCATCTGAGGGAGATTTATATTAGAAAACCTAATCACTAGATGGGAGACCATGCACTTGGCAAAAATGGATGGGTAGAATGTAGTTGTGGTGCTACTAGACTTTGAAAATGCATATGATAGAATTGAATGACAATTTGTACTTGGAATGTTGAGAGCATTTGGGTTTCCACCCTTCATTTGCAGATGGGTTGATATTTTATTTAAAGATTCTTCCACAATTATAGAGGTCAATGGTGAATATTCTAAACCCATTGCTTTAGGCAGATCAATAAGACAAGGGTGCCCTCTTGCACCTACACTTTTTGTCATAGTAGCATGTGCTCTCTCTTATACTCTTAAGGCCATAGAGCTTGGTCCACCTATCAAGGGGATTACACTTCCTAACATTGATTAACTTATTGTGGAACAATTTGCTAATGTTACTTCACCATTTGTTGAGCTTTCTGAAGATAACTTTGACAATGTCCTTAATAAATGGTATTTTGTTTGGCTTTAGGAGATAAAATTGCTCCACAAAAATCTACAATGCTTGGATGGTCAGATACTCCACCTTCATGGTTAGAGGCTATAAATTGGCAATGGTCTAGGCCTTCTACCATTATGAGGTACTTGGACATTCCATTTGTTGTTGAACCCTCTATTAAAGAGATGTGGGCATATGTATACCAAAAAAATTGAAAAGAGATCTCTAAAGTGGCATACCCATCAAATATCAATTGTTGGTAAGGCACAAGTAGTTCAAAAATTTCTATCTTCTCATTATGTCTATTATGGTTGAGCTTGGATTGTTTGCTAATTATCAAAATAATAAATTGGAAAAAATCTTGAGGGAATTTTTGTGGTCTGATGGAATTGGTAATAGAAAGAGACATTGCAGTGTTGAATGGGAATTGTGTTGTTCTCCAAGAAAGGTGGGTGGTCTAGGAATGAGAGACCTCAAGGTCTAGGGCATTGCTTTGGTATCAAAATGGATTGTCAATGCCTTAAATGGAAATGAGCCTTGGAAGGTCTTGATTAGGAATAATTTGCTGAGGTCTGCCATCAAAAAAGGGAAATAGTGGAACGACATCCCCTTGCTTGACATTATTCTTGGGGACTTTGAGATTAAGGTCTTTGGATCTAAATTCTTCTCTACCATTTGGAAGGCATGGTGTCAGGTCAAACTGCTACTCTGCTCAAGGAATGTTGTTGGGAGAAATCCCTCTTTTGCTCTTGGGAGAAAATCATGAATAAATATAACATACCTAGGTCTCAAAAGAAGACCTCCACTCTTATAATGAAGGTTATGGGCAGATTCTTTCCTAGTAAGATTATTAACTCTTTACATTTTTTGAACCAATTAAAGTGGTCAAATGGTAAGTTAATGTGTGAACTTTCTAGCAGATAAATTAATGAGATGCTCAAGAATGATGTAGGAATATTGATAGAATTAGTCAAGCGTCCAAGACTTTAGCTGGTCAAGAAATAGATGGCATATTGTCTTTGATTTATTTTGGCATTCTCTTGTTGAGCCCAAGAAAGTGTGTTTTACAAGGATTTTGTTGTTGAAAAAATTTGCAGCTGGGTCAACTTTTTCTTCTTGTGGCAAGCAGTCTGTCATCTACTCTATTTGTAATTTTCTTAAGACCTTTGAACATTTATTTTTTGAATGTGTATTTGTTGTTAAATTTTGGTCTTTGTTCTTTGGTCATCCTGTCAAGTGGAATTGCAGACCTGGTCTTTCTTGGCAGAAAATTCTTGCAGGTTTTGTGGAGGCCTTTGATTTAAAAATGAACAAATTTTAGTTTTCTTTAACAATTAAAATATTGTGGCTCATTTGGAAGCAAAGGAATGAAGAAGTTTTCCAAGACAGGAAGCTAGATCTTACTGAGTTTAACTTTAAACTCATCCATTTTTACATCTTGTCATAGGTTACAGCTATCATTGAAGTGCCTAGAGAGAGATTCATAACCCTAGTTAAGGAAGGAGGAATGATATTTTTCCATGAAGATATCTAAATTTACACCTATACATAGGAGGGCCTAGAAAAACAATTTACCAAAGATAGTTTGAACCCTGTTAGCACAAAACAAGAAGATGCTAGAACAAACATTGATCAGGAGAACCTTGGAATCAATACTAAGCAGGGGAACTCCAAATCTATCATAGAGAAAGGACACAATAGAACCAGTAGTAGAGAGGAAAGATCTAAAGATGCCAATGAAATGGAGTCTTATGGTGATGGTTGGGACAACATTAACTATAGGAACAATTACCATGGAGATGGATAGGAGTAATCCCACTGATAAAACTTTTTTTGATATAAAATATGCTTGATGATATACTTTGTAGCATAAAGTAAAGCAAATGGATAAGTCCCATATACTTTAATGTAACAGGGTTTCTGATAAAACATAAGGAATATACTTCAATCTATAATACATGTGTTTAGCCTTGTCTAATCATTTAGGACATTGACCTATCAACAAGAAATTGGTCATGTCATCAACCCAATCAGATTCTAGAAAAGGAACAACAGCTTCTAATGGATCTGATTGGACCAAAACAACTTCATTTTCTTCTTGTCCAATGTTTTCCCCATGACTAGCCATCTTCTCACACAGTTCTTTACCACGAACCAACTTTGTCACTTTTATATCCACATCATATTCCATTACTTTTATAACCCATCCAGCCCTTTTTGTATTCAAATCATTATTTATCAAAAAAAAATCATTGATGGATGTGCTAGTAGAAAATTCACCTTGTTATTGGACATCATATGTTTGAATTTTATAAGGCTCCTAATGACAACCAATACATGTTTTTTCTACAAATGTATAATTAAGCTCATAGTATTTTAGTCCCTAGCTAAAAAAATGCTAAGGGCTACTGTAAACCCTTATCATTTTGTTGTACTAACATGGTAGAAATATTTTCCAAATTTTGATATGCATACAACATAAAATCTTCCTCAAAATTTGGATTTGATAGGGTTGGGCCAGCAATTAGAGCCTCCTTAATTAATTCAAAGCTACACTTTGCATCTTTGGTCCAACTGAAAGTGACATTATTTTTTAACATAGTTATTAATAGCATTAATAATTCTACAATATCTAGTATAAATCTTCTTATAAAATTAATCCTTTGCAGAAAACTTTGATGCCCCTTTTTATGGGCAAGTAAAGGTAAAGCAAGAATTGCACTCGCCCATTTAGGATCTATTGTAATACCTTCCTTAGACACAAAAAATCCAAGCAGTCTTACCTCATGAACAATAAACACACATTTCTTTGGAATCAATGAAATGCCAAACTCCTCGCATCTTCCAAAGATCTGCCTTAGATGCTTCAAATGTTTCTTCAGATCCTTGAAAAAAGTTGTAATATCATCTAGATAAACCAACACTATTTTGTACATGAGACCTTTAAATTCCATATCCATGGTTGTTTAGAAATTGTCTCCTACATTGGACAACCCAAACAACATATTTTGATATGCCATTATACCCCATCTAGTTGAAAATGTAGTTTTATATATGTCTTCTTCCCTTACAATAATCTAATTATACCCAGAAAACCCATCCAATAATGAAAAACATTGTGCACTTGAAACCACTTGTAAAATATATTCCGTAGAAGGCAATGGATGTCTATCCTTTAATGAAACTTGGTTAAGATAAAGGAAATCAACACAAAGTCTGATTTGTCCATTCTTTTTCATGACTAGTACAAGATTAGATGTGCATGAGGTGTGTTTGATAGGAAAAATAATATTGCTTTCAATCAGTTTATTGAGCTCTTTAATCATAAGAAGCTCAAGTTTTGGGTTTATAGGCCTCTATTTCAGCCTAACATGCTTGGCATTTGGCTCAAGTTCTATTATATGATGTGTTATATTAGGGTCAAAAGCCTTCAAATCTGAATATTTTCATGCAAATGCATCTCGAAATTATTGACAAAGTAACACAAATGTATGCCTTTCTTCAGGGGTACATACCTTGCCAAGTTTGAGAAGCTTGTTTTTATAAATTTCAACGTTCTCATAATGATCTTCTTTTATATGCAAGCTAACCTTTTCTTTTCTCAATTGATCATTAGTCCCAAACATAGATTCCAAGGTCACTAGACCTTTGGACAACTTATTTATTTTCAATTGAATGATCTGATCTTCATATTGTTCTTTTAACCTATGCTGGTTCACATTAAAAAATTTAGCTTCTTCCCTTAGAAAATTCACTATGTGATGGTCTGAATCAAAAACTTGCCAATTATCCATATTGTTAGGTACAAAAGGTCTACAAACCACTTTAACATAATATTGTTCCTTATTGTTATTGATTTCAAATAGAATGCCATACTATGCGCCTATGGATGCAAGTCTATCAATGTGTTGATTTTGACTTCTCGGAATGGACAGTAAGTTAAAAGCTTGAAAATATTCAATGAGATCCCATACCCTATGGTTATAACATTTCAACAAATCATTTTTGGTGGTGCTAATACCTCTTATCTGATTAATAGCAAGTTCAAAGTCTCCAAATACTTGTAAATAGTTGATACCTCTCTTTCTTGCCCACAACAAACCCTTAATAAATGCTTCATATTCAACCACATTATTAGTATAGTTGAATGTAAATATGAAGGATGAATAATACTTATCATTTGCTAGTGAAACCAGCATACAACCACCTCCTATACAAATTTTACTTCATGAACCATCAAAGAATATTTTCCAAACACCTCCATCTTGCTAGTCTAAAACTGGATCTACTTTTTTAACCACATTTGGTAAGAAATCAGTAGGCTCGTGAATCAAATAATTACCTGAACTAACAATTCCAACTATTCTTCTTGTCCAATGAGCATATTTTTAGCTTCCCACTCATCTAAAAGAATATCTAAAATATTCCCCACTTATGTTTCTTCTTGGAAGACAATAGGAATTTCCTCTTGATAAAAAATGACAACTTTTACATCTTTATCGATATTTGGAAAGTATGTTTCAATACAATCTTTGGCTATTGGTTCAAATGGGATAGTAACTTTTGTCCCATAACTAGTCCTAAAAAGTATATGGGACCAATCAACAGACAAATATCCTCCTATTTTCACTATAAAATCTCTTGAGAGGCATATGGAGAAATAAGGAGGCAAATCTATGATGTAAACATCCTGTGTAACTAAAAAATACTAAGACATACGTGCAATATCAAATCCAAATTATTTTGTCTCGTCTAATTGAACTACCCCCTTTTCAATTGGCTCATAATTAAGCCCTAGTTGGTCAACAATCTAGTTGGGCATCACATAACTACTAGCACCTAAATCAATCATGTGGTTGTGTAGTAAGTGTTATCATATAATCATTGTTACATAGAAAGATGATGGTTGAACTAGACTAGGCTTTTGTTGGGTACTTTTGGTGCTATCATCCATTAACACCTTGGGAGTTTATTAGTACAGGTCTTCATTTGACAAGGTAAGGGATTGTAAAGCTTCCTGCAACATATATTTTTGCCCTGACGGAGCTAAAACATCCCACATAGACATCGAAACATGTGTTTTCTTTAAATGATCAACAATATTGAAGTTATTGATACTAACCTTTTGTTGTACTTTAGGAACAACAAGCTATTTGTGTGTTTACATTGGTTGTACGACTTGTTTTTTTTACTTGCAACTGCTGCACTAGTTGTTGTGTGGGTACAACTTGAGCTTTTTGAGTGTTTAAAGGCATGTCCTAGTTCTGTCCACTCAAATCTTGCAAGTTTCTTCCTTTATCAGTCTATTGGTTACCCTTATCAGTTTGTTGATTAATGTCAGCATCCTTGGTTTTGGACCTTGTACCAACTATTATGAGTCTCCAAACTTGATTTGGGTTACTATTGACTATTATTAGATCATCTTCCCCAAAATTCACAAGAGTGGTTTCATTGTTACCTTACTGATTTTGGTTATTTGCATGATCACCACCATCTCGTGGAACTCCTATCTGAGTTGTTATCTCTTGTACTAGCTCTTTATTCATAATTCCTCCCTTGTCTTTGATTCCCAACCTTGTAATTTGGCCTTCCTTGTCATGCCTAATTTCCAGACTGGTAATTGGGCCTAGGTTGTTTATAGTTGGCCTATTTTGTTGATTTTGTCATCATTCCAAATTGGTGATCTTGTTCCAATAAGTCTGTAATGTTTTCATCATACTTTCATTATATTCTTTTAGGCCTTGATTCTCCTCTTTCATCTCTCTATATGGGGTTGCAAAAGCATGTTCTTTAGCTACAACTTGCACATTGAATGTTACAAAAGCTAGGAAAGTAGCTACCACATGTGGTACCGCTTCTATAGGAGGTTGAATTTCTATAAAATATGGCATATGGTGTCTAGGAGGTAATTTACCAACTTGTATTAAACTATATTCAACACTTATTGCAATGTCAAAAGCTACTAGTAAGGTATGTCCCCCCATGAATTGAATCTGTACTGAAATGTCACTATTTAAAAGCCTTTAAATAAAAAAAGAAAGTGTATTCATTGGAAGGCCTCACTGACAATGGGATTGTGTCCCATGTCCTTTGAGATTTGAAATTAAAATCTAAAATATTCTCATTATGCTACCTTTATTGGAAATAATAGGTACTAAGAGGGGGGTGAATCAATACTTATAAAACCTTTTAAACTCTTTCTGATTCCTTTAAACAATAATAAAATAAACTTCCACAACAATAAGCATATAACTGAAAGGGTAAAAAAAAAATGTAACAACTCCAATGAAATCACATGCACACACATAATACTTCAATTTTGGTATCACATAAATCATTGGTTAGAGGAAAAAACTGCAGTGGGGATGACACCCACAACTCTTCACTGCAGTAGAAAAGTTTTGCCCGGTTAAGAGCTACAAATGTCACTTTCTAGGTGACTCATCCTATTAGGAGTGACTGATACATTGTTAGATATATCTAGAAGTCCTATTAAAGACTACACTATTAAGGGATATTATCTCACTATTACAGTGTTCACCCGATTAAGGGATTTACAATAAAGTCATGTCAAAGACTACCTTGCTCAAAGGATTTTAAACTTGTTGAAACTGTTAGGAATACAACAAGAATAAATGACTTGTTATTTTCACTCTGTTAGTTTATCAGATCCCTTATGTTGTGTTCTTGATCTGTCCTTGCTTCTATAGCATTTTTGTATACTGCTTTGTAATTGCTCCTTCAATAACTTCAACTTTTCCTTCTCAACTCTCCTCAACTCCTTGCTTCGTTACCAACTCTATCCTTTTTATACAATGCAACCACCATATGTAAAACCATTTAGGGTTTCCAATCCATCCAAACATGTTACTACAATCTCAATACATTTTACAAAAGCATAAATATTTTACCGCTTCAGTTAGATCTAACTTGGTTTTGTCATTCCCTAGGTGTAATATTATTATATTCTTATTCATTAAACATACCTTGGAATCATAATTAAATATGTGCACAAGTTCCAATAAATTATTTCAATCATCTCCTTGAACTTTGTATTACACATGACCAATTTGATCCATTAAGTAAAATAGTGTATTGTCCTCTATCCTTTACTTGTTTATCTTACTAACCGGTTAATAGTTTACCCATTTACATGTTTACATATCCACCGATAGTCTTTCAAGTTCACCGATAATAGACCTTTTTCTTCTTACCACTTGTCTTCATCTATTGACTTATCTTGTTTGTTGATAAGGTTTTGCCTATTCCTTTTACTTGTTTATCCCTTAGCAATAGTCTAGCTCATTGGTTTCCTTTCTATGTACCAATTATTTACTCTATTTATCGATTAGTGTAACTTCTCATACTTAGCCCAAATACTTTCACTGATGTGATGGATTCCCAACAATGACAACCATAACTTCCAAAATCATCATCAATGGCCTTATTTTGATTTTCTAACCAACATTCTCCTCCTTTGGCATTGATGGCAAAAACTTCAAAATTTCAAAATTTGAGTAAGTAACACTTACTCCCCCTACATCGTTTCTCCTTCAATTTTAAGCTTATCTACTCCAAAATTTATTCTCCCTTAAAACTTACTTATCCATACATCTCCCCCTTTTTCTATACTCTGACTTATTAATTCTCCCCACACTTACTCCTCCTTTTTTGGCAACAATACCAAAGATTATATAAAAAATGGTATACAATGATACTTACTTCTCACAATTTGTCAAATACAAATTTGAACTTTCCTTTTACACTCTCTAATAAATGTTTCCATGATTCATTCAAAGCTTTTAGTGTAGTATATTGACCATGTAAGTAATATTCCAACTCCTCCATGATGTCCATGGTGCTCATCTCTGGTGTGTCAATCAATTATTTAGCCTTCTTAAGATATGCATGCATTATGTCCATATGAGGTATTAACATACCTTGTAACTTAAGTAGTGCCATACTGATTCTATCTTCTTCTGCCTTAAGTTCTATTTCTCTAAATGATATTTTCCTCATTTTGGTTGTATGCTCCATCATTTATGAGTTTAATGGGTCCAAATTTCTCACATGTGTGGTCAATTCACTCTCAAGTTGTCCTAAATTGACCTTAATTTCTATAATGAAATGTGTAGGAGTACATATCTTACCAAATAACTTACTAGCTTATGTTAATGCGTCTTGCATCTCTTTTAAAATCTCACATAGTGAAACTTTGATCAGAGCAATCTTTTGTAACAATTTCTCCATCATTTATTACTCTAACCTCTTATCTACTTTCTTTGCAATTTTAGCTTCTATATCATGATCAGAACTATTGATAGCATCAACTAGTGTCTTAAGTTGATCAATGAATGGCTCATCCTCGTCAATTTTCACTTTTAGAAATAAATTTGAAAGTAAATTAACAGTTTTCCTTAATATTCCTTTCTTTTGTTTCTTCCTTTTGACTCTGTCTCTCTCATCTTTCTCTACAAACTTCTGTAAATACAATAGCTTCTCCTTATACTTCATTTTCTTATGATCCTTTTTTAGTATCTCAAATTTAGGATCATCTTCATCTTCGTCTTCACATATTTTCTATTTCTTCTTGTCCTTTGTTATTGCTTGAGAGCCTAGGGGTGTTTTCCTTAATGGTTTCTTCTTCACCTTTGGATGTCCCTTGCTTATCATCCAATTAATTTTTACCTCCACTCTAACCGAGTTCAATTGTTTTTGTATTTTCTATGTTTGTTTCTTTTTCTTTATCTACCTCTTTAGCTCCTTCATGTTCTTGTTGTTGTTTAACCTATTTCTTTTGTTTGCGAGGCAAGGCAAGGCAGGATGAAGGGCCAAAGGCACACCTAAATCACAGCCCCCTTGCAGAGATCACACGCGTGGAAGCACAAACACAATAGAGAGAGAGAATGCAAAATAGATCATAAATATTCATCAAATAACCTCATACATGTTGGGTTGTAAGGCCTTCCCAGTTATGGCCAAATACATTCAATTTGATTACACCAGTCCTCCAACATGTGAGGATTTCTCTTTTAGAAACTATCTTCTATCCCCTAAAAACTGATATCCCCAAAAACTAATACCTAAAACTACGACCAACTACTTTATCTATACAAGAGGCTACCGAAACAAGTCGGCATTCATATCTATCATTGGAGAAAGAAACGACCAGATCTAGGTCCACACACTTCCTAATGATCGATGCCAACATTAACTTCATGACCAAAATTCAATGCATAAGTCGGCCTTAATAGGAAATCAAAATAAACTACTCGGTAAGCAAGGTTACCAAGCACTAGAAAATAACTCGACAAACCAACCAAACAACTCGGTCAAAGAAGGAACTGAGCAACACAGAAAACTTAAGCTTGTTTTTTTTTGGTGACACGGGATTGCCAAGGACCCGAGATGCTCCTGCATTAGACACCTGGGGTTGCTTGAAATGATTCTCCAAATTATGTAGTAGGTACAACCCGAGCTAAATCCAACTTAGATTGTGAAATCCATGAACTATCTTCAATCGGTCTTTTCTTCCACTTTACTAGATATTCCATATATTATTTTCCTCTTGTGCTTCTGCCAACTCATGTTCCAAAATCTACTCAACTTCTTATGTATGTCTCTTAGGATAATCATTTGGTACTATCATGTCTTCATCAAGTTCATAATACTCATACAAATCTGCAATGTTGAATATAGGTGATATATCCATGTCCTCATGTAACTCAATCTCATAAGCATTTCCACTGTCAAATCTCCTCAATATCTTGCAAGGAGCAAATTTCTTCATTTTCGGCTTCCCATATGTTCCAACAGGAAATCTACCTTTCTTCAAGTATACCATTACTTCATCCCCAGCTGTAAAAGTCTTATGTCTTCTTGATCTATATGCTCTATCTTTGTATTTCTGATTACTATTCTCCAATTTATGTTTCACTTCTTCATGCAATGTCTTCATGAACTCAGTGAACTTTACTCCTTCAGCACTTCTCTTTTCTTCACCATCAATATTCTTCAAATTTGATATACCTCTCGGTTGTATACTATTAAAAATCTCAAAAGGTGTTTTTCCAGTACTCCTATTCACTGAATTATTGTATGGAAACTTTGCTTATGCCAACATAGAATCCCAATTACTCGGTTTATCTCCAACTAAGCATCTCAAAAGATTACCCAAACTTCTATTCACAACCTTTGTCTATTTATCAGTTTGTGGGTGAAATGTACAACTATACCTCAACTCGGTAACCAACTTTTTCCAAAGAGTCTTCCAAAAGTATCCAACAAACTTACTGTTTCGGTCAGAGATGATACTTTTCGGTAATCCATGCAATCTAACAATTTCCTTAAAGAAAAGATCTGCTATATGCATTGCATCTGATGTCTTTCTACAGGGTATAACATGTGCCATCTTAGAAAATCTATCCATAACAACAAATATAGAATCATTACCTCTTACTGACTTCGGTAAGCCAAGAACAAAATCCATATTGATATCAATCCAAGGTTTCTCAGGAATAGAAATTGGTATATACAATCCAGTATTTTGACTTACTCCCTTTGCAACTTGACAAATTCCACAACTTTTCACAAATTTTTAAAGATCCTTATACAACTGCAGCCAAAAGTATTTCTCCTTAAGCAAATTCAATGTCTTGTCAATGCCAAAATGTCCATCCAAACCAATACTATGTTTCTCTTTTATCAAATTAGTTCTCATTGATCCTCTTGGTATACACAACTGAATACCATTAAACAACATATCTTCTTGAATGAAATAGCCTTCCCATTTAGTACTCGGTTGATCTTGAATAGGTGCTTTGCACTTCCTCCATGACTCAGAAAAATTAGGATCAGTTTCATACAATCCTTTCATGTCATCAAAACCTCGAACTTCAATTCTCATCTCGGTCATCAAAGATCTTCTTTTACTCAATGCATCAGCAACTCGGTTAGTGACTCCACTCTTATGTTTTATCGTAAATGTATAACTCTACAAATATTCAACTCATTTCATGTCTCTGATTCAACTTATTCTGACTACCCAAATACTGTAAAGCCTTATGATCAGTATACAACACAAATTCACTCAGTATCAAATAATGTCTCCATTTCTTTAGGGCTTAAACAATAGCATAAAACTCTTGATCATACATGTAATATTTCCTTTTTGCATCATTCAACTTATCACTAAAGAAAGCAATAGGTTTACCTTCTTGACTCAACACAGCTCCTATTGCACTACCACTTGCATCACATTCAACTTAAAATACCTTATTAAAATCAGGAAATGCTAACATAGGCAATGATGAGACAATTTATTGTCTCTATTTTGTTATAATTTTTATACTTTGTTGACACTCTTTATGCTCCAATAAGACATTTCCAAGACATTTATGAACCTATACCTATGTGAATTTTTGATAAGTATAGCTAGGACCATAAAGATTATGGGTAGTTAGAATGACAAGTTTTGTTGAATATTATATATATTGCAATACTTCATATAACTACTTTAATATATGTTCTAATATTTGGGTAGGAGTTGAAATGTTGACTTGAATATATACCGAATACTACCAACCTTCCAAGAAAACAAGGAGCAATTCGAGAGTGGTGCAACCGCATTAAAGAAGGACCGTTAGGAATCCAGCCATGATAGAAGGAGCCAGCACGATTCCTAGGATCATGCCGCTATTGAGAAGGAGCTTGCATTCCAGAGAATATAGGAAATAGTTCTACTATATTTCCTCAGTGTTGTTATTCTGTTATCCGCACTTATTGTAAAATGTCACGGTTGTTATACTTCCTCTTTCTGTGGTGAGATTCAGTTAGACTTTACTTTCATGCTTTCAATAAGTGTCAAACCTCTATATAAAGGGATTTGATTGGTTTAGTTAGTAATGAGAAAATATATTCAAATGTTGTGTTCAGCGTAATAGAGTTACTCTTTTCTGTTCTTCATGTATTGTTCCATTACCATGTAACCAATTTATGAGAATATAATGAAAGAGTGATTTTGAAGTATCTTCTCTGTTAATAGTTAGCAGAAGCCAACCAAGGGGGCCCACTTGGGAGGTGGAGTAGATTACGATAGAGTATATTTGCTTCATGCATTTCCTGTGCTTTCAAGTAGAAGTTATTATTTTACTCCTGCAGCATTACTACTATGAATGTTCCTGCAACACTTGCAGAGATAGGCATAGTAGACGCTTTGAGTTTTTAAATAGGTTTAGGATAAGTTTACAAGATTTATGTAGTAATTTCTTTAAGTAGTTAAGTGTGTTTACTTTCCTACAACAATAGCATAAGTTTATTTCATGCACTTTATCTTCCTGTAGCATAGGCAGTATGACTCCTTGAGGAACTTAGTGCACAAATCGTGTTGTCCCATTGCAAGTCTATGTCCCTAGGTTGACAATATAAATGCATTTCATGATGGGAAAAGTAATCCTTAGTATAAATACATTATTCCTAAGAGAGATAATGGCATGATTACAACTACCTATTGTGAGACTGTTCATTTTTGGCGCCATTGCTGGGGATGGTGTCAAACTAGGAACCTTAATGAGTCATTTATTTTTTAGATTAGTTTCCTATTTTTAGTCAAAAGAGAGTAGTTGTGAGCTTGCTTCACAAGTTCATCAACTCACTTGCATGCATCGAAGAAGGCAAGATGTTCATGGCAGATTTCTACCAAAAGAACCTGTTAAACTAAAAGAAGAGTTTGAAGAACTTGAGTTACCATTTCTTAATGCAAGTCCTGAGTTTATTGCATCATCTTCAACAGAAGAAGATCCTCATGATCCATTTGACCTTCACCCTTTTGCAAAGATATTAGCTAGTTTCCTCAATAATTCCAATCTAGGACCACCTGTTGACCATAACCTTTTGGTTAGTAATACTTTCCAGCCATAGTTTCATTATCCAACACCTCCAGTAATGGCAGCTCCTACCTTTCCATTTCCTATTCCAAGTCTTATCAACAACCCTAATCTCAAGAACATACCTGCTTCAGCCCTACCAAAATTCTATGGCCTTGTTACAGAGGATTATGGCACCTTTTTGTTTAAGTTTGACATTTTGTGTCAAAGTTTTGACTATAACATTGATAGTCATAAGCTTAAGTCATTTTAGTAACACTGAAGGAGTCAACTCTCAGATGGTTTATAGGCTTAGGAGAAAATGTAGTAACTGATTGGGACAGAATAAGACATTTATTTCTAAGGAAGTATAAGGAATATTGCAAAGGTGGTGATTCAAAAGGAGATGACATCTTTCGAATGTCACATAAGCAAGATGAGACACTGGAGGACTACATATCATGTTTCTTATATAATTTGGAGAAGAATCCTCAACATGCACTACAGGAGGATTCACAGAAGCTAATTTTTCTAAGAGGAGTGAATGATAACTGCCTGGAAGCATTGGACCTCATGGCTGGAGGGGATATATCTCAGTCTTCCTAGCATGAACTCAAGAAGATTTGTTTGAACTATTCTAGGGCAGCAGTAAAGAAAGGAAGAGGATTCTGACCAACAGTGGCAAAAGGAAGCGGCTCCGGCATTTCCAAGATAGAAATCTCAATCCTGCTATCAGACTTCAAGAAAGACATCATTAATGATGTTGCTACACATCTGGACATAATGACTACCAAGAATAAGCATGCAGACACAGAGGCACAACTAGTTGAATATTTTCCCCATTGTCATTGTATGCACCCTAAAATGGTCACCTAGACTTTGGGCCCCCATTCAGCAATTTATCAAATCCCTGAATCAATATTTTCAAAAATCAGCATTTTATCAATTATATCAATTTCTTTGATCAAATCCTATTTTATCATTTTTGATTATTTGTCTTGAGTTAACCATTTTATCCTAAAGTCTTTATTTATTCAAAAGGAATATTTCCTCCCCTTTTAATAAATAAAAAGCCCCCACTTTTCCTCTTATCCTAAGTTGCACAAATAAAGCATTATCCCTATTTTATAAAAAAGAGAAAAGCACTTTTTGTCTCATATGGACACAAAAGTCAACTCTTATTTTCTCATTGGAGGATATTTGTGCACATGGATTGCTCCTCTTTGATGCTCCACCATTGATTAAATCTTTTGCCTCTTAATCTCCATGGTCCATTCTTTCCCATTTTCTATAAAAGAAGAGCTCTCTTCCTCATTTGGATATCTCATCTTTTATGCTAACTTTATGTTGCAGGATTTCTAGGTCACTTTGGAGCTTTTTGGAGCTTTGAAGATATTCTTGCATCAAGCTTTTGGAAATCATTGTTATATCACATCTTAAATTTCTTCATTACTTCATAGTTTAGCTTTCATTTCTTGCATAGTAGTTTCATTCTCATGGCATTCATAGTTTAGATTTCCTTTATGTTATAGGTTAATCTCACATAGCTTAATAGAAGGATTTGTAATACTTGCATATTTCCTTTCATAGTTTAGCTTGCATCTCTCATTTCTAGCTTGCATATTCATCTTAATCTAGTTGCATTTGCATTTCATAGTGATTCTTGGGGATATTGGCATTCTTGCCCTTGTCTTCATTTGAATCTCTCATAGTGTGGTTGACTACCATGGTTATAGGCCTAATAGCTCTAGCTGAGAGCAATATTCAAACTATCCTTGTAACTCCATGCTTAGGGAGCTATGGATCAATTTTTGAGACCTCATTCTTGAGTGTTCTTGATTGTAATGATTCATAGAAGTGCACTATTTTGTGTGTACATTTTTGGCGCCCACTGTGGGGCAGAACATTAGTGTTTTGTCCTTTAATTTTTATTTTTTTGTCAATTTTTCAGCAAGTTTTTAGCTCATTTGCGGTCTCTGGTTTTTTTTCTTAGAGTATCATGCAATACTTTAAGAAGTATCGCGCGATAGTTCTTTGTATACTGGCGCGATACTTTACCAGTTCAAAGTATCACTCAGATATTACAGGAACTATCACCTGGTGTAAGGAGAAGTATCACCTGGTGTAAGATGAAGTATCACCTAGAAATATATTATCACCCTATTATACTGTAAAGTATCGCATGATATTTTTGGTGTCTGTACTATCACCTGTACCCGGCAGTGAGCTGTTTCTTGCATCTTTTTGGTCAAGTTTAGATTTTAATTAATTTGTCGGTTTAGTTTGCTTTAGTTAGATAGATTTTATTTGCAAATTTCATTTGGATTTTGGATTTTGCTAACCTTGTGGACCTAACAAGTTGTGCTTGTAGGTACTCTCATTGCTTGAAATATTTTGCCAAAAGAATGCATGTCAAAGCTTCAAATTCACAAGGGCTACTAACGGTTTTTGTAGGGCTGCCCAAAGCATAAAAACCCAAATCAAGCGCTTGTTGTTTATTTCATTTCAAGTGTGGAAATTACTGGTTGTTTCATTTCATAGGAACATAATATCTTGTTGTAGGAATTCTTTGGTGGTAGGAGAAGTATGCTCTTCACCCTTGTGGTGAACCAGAAAATCTTGACCCATCTTTGGATTTTGAAAGCAAGAGGGTAATTGAACATTTGCTTGGTGTGTTTGGGAGAAAGTTTTGGGATAAGGGAGTATGCTCTTCACCCTTGTGGTGAAACAAAATCCTTGAATCTCATAAGTTGATCCATTCTTTGTTTAGATCTTTAGAATCCTTTAGCGGGCCTGCTCTTGAGCAATCAAGAGGAACGACCCAATTGGGGACAAGCTTATTGCCGGCTATTCCAACCCACTATAAACTCAAGGCTATCGAGGACACAAAACCTTGGTAGACATAGTGCTTGTCTTCGCTTGATGTGAGTACTTGTGAGATTGTGACCATGAGGAAAATATTGAGCAAGAATGCTTAAGGTACTCTTGAGGCCACGAGGTCTGTTAGTTGCTGTAAGGTAAGGAGTCCCTTTGGGGAGAAAGAGGGGTACTACGAACGAAATCCCTTACTAAGAACCATAGATAGAGGCCACCCTATTTTTCCGCTTAGCTTCTTGGTGCAAGGATTGATCCAAGTGGAATAACCTAGATCACCCCAAGATTACTCACCATATGTGTTCCTTTGGTTGTCTTTAGCACTTCCATGACAAAGTCAATATCTATTGTGGGCAACCACTTTGTGTGAGGCAAGGGAGCATTAAGTGTGGGCCAAGTTGTTAAGTATTGAGCCTTGTCTTTTTAGGATAGTAAGTGCTTGAAGTGTTCTCATTGTGCTATACCCATGTAAATGTTCTTGCATACTCAACATCTCAGTAGCTTTCATAGGATTTTTCAATTTTGATATCACAATTGTTTGTCTTGGCAAGGTTGCTTTTGCCCTTGTTTCAAGTGTTTGAAGACATGTTTGATCATGGCTCTCAACATGGAGGAAGTAGTGCAAATTATGAAGCTCAAGACTTTATGAGAGTACAACAAGAACCACTTTTTCAACAATATGTGGAGAAATATGTTGAGAAAAATAAAGATAGGTTCCTAGAGAGCTTAATCAACAAGGGTGTGAGGGTCCCTTATAACTTTGATGTGGATAGGAAGATCAAGAAACAGAGCCCCTCACAAGAAGAGGAAATTAAACAACTCAAGAAAATGATGGAGAAGATGATGGCTCTCAAGAGTTCTTTCAACCTTGACTCTATTTGTCCTAATCCTTTCGATAAAAGTGTGAGCATGAAAGATTTTCCTAGGAAAATTGAGTTTCCTCAATATGACAAATACGATGGTAATGGTGACCCACACGATCATGTGTGACATTTTTACACCATGAGTTTTGAATTTCACCATGAGGATTCCTATCTGATGAGATTATTCCCGAGGAGTCTAAAGGGCCAAGCTATGGAGTGGTTTACCAACATTACCCCTCCTGTCAAAACTTTCAAAGAATTGGTACACAGATTCATGCAACATTTTGCATATAACTTATCAAGGTTAGTCACCATGCTTGATTTGTGTCACTTAAAACAAAATCAAGGGGAATCTTTTGTTACATTTTTGCAAAGGTGGAGACGATTATGCTCTCGATATTCTAGAACAATTCCTAAATAGGAGAGAATTGATATCATTGTAAGTAATTTAGTACCTGAGATGCGGTATGAGGTTTAGAAGATGGTCTTTGATTCATTCAACACCATGGTTGAAACCGCATGTGGAATAGAGGATGTCTTAAAAGAGCATGGTATTTTGACTAAACAACATAATAACAACAATAGTCAAAATAATAACAACCATCATAAGGACAAAGGCAAAAACTCACACTAGAATAAAAATAAGCAAGTAGTCAATCATGGAGTTGTTGACTCTAACCAACCAAAGGATCAAGGTGTCCTTCATTTATCTAGTACAGTTCAAGCCATGAAGCTTAATACATCCTCTAACCAACAAGAGCATAAACAAAGATATCAAGAGAAGTCTAAAAAGGAAAAGTGACAATTCTCTAAGCTTGGGGATTCTTATGAGGATGTTTTCAAAATGCTTGTTGATAACAATCTTGCACGACCATAAGATCCAGCAAAGTTTCACATACCTGACATTAAGCCATATTGGTGGAATGAAAAGGCTTATTGCATATTTCATAATGGCATTGGACATGACATAGAAAATTGTTAGAAACTTAAACATCTCATTCAAGATCTTATCGAAAGTGGAAAACTTGAGATTGATGGTTTGAAAACCAATGCAGATCATAAAGCATTTAAGGAACCTTTGCCTAAATATGATAAGGGGGAAACCTCTAAACCCAAAGATGGCAAAGCTGCAATTAACTACACCTACACATCTGTGGAAAATGTCATCAATATGCTTGAAGTTGTTGAAGAAAGTGTTAATATGATGGGAAATAAAGATCCCTATGGTCATGATGATAATTCTTCTCCTATATTTGATGCAGACCCCGTGATTGTGCTTAGAGGTCCCCAGTCTTGAAGATCATCCCAAGCATTAAATGCTATCACTAGAAGTCAAAACCAAGGTCCTGTGGTTATTAGGGGGCCTAATTCCAAACCCAAGCAAGTGGCATCTAAAAATGTCACCAAACCAGTAGTGAATCTAGAGATGAGCTATAATCTTGTTGATTAGTTACAAAGAACACTAGCTCAAATTTCTATTTTTGAACCCCTAGAATTGTCTCCAAGGCATAAGCATATCCTTGAGGACGCTTTGCGTATAGTTAATGTCCCCAACAATATTGATATTGATCAATTCCAACACATGGTTAATCACCTTGCTAGCCCTCACTACCTCACATTTTTAGAAGAAGACGACAAAGCCTTGTGCCATCCGCACAATCTTGCCCTCCATATTGAAGTCATGATCCACAAAACCCATGTTAGGCGTGTGTTGATTGATGGGGGTGCTGGGCTCAATATATGTTCTTTAAGTCTTTTGAAAACATTGGGATATTCAGAGGAAGTAATTGACACAAGAAAGAAAATCACAATAAAAGCCTATGATGAGGCAGAAAGAAGCTCTAAGGGGTTGGTTGTCCTTCCCATTAGGATTTGCCTAGTGGAGAAAGATGTTTTGTTTTAGATTGTTGATGCTAGACCCCTCGCATACAACATCTTGCTAGGTAGACCATGGATTCATGACATGCAAGCAGTACCATCTACCTATCACCAATGTGTCAAACTCCCATACAATGGCATAAAAGTTTGCATACCAGGTGATAGCACCTTATTTGTCAATGCCATTTCAGTAGGCATTCATGTTCCTCTTAATAGAGCAATGAAAAATTTTGATGCAACTTTGGAACAATGCTAGAATAAGTTCAAAACCATACACCTTGGTCCGGGAGATTATCAAATTGACTCCTTCACAAAGTTGCCAATTTCACCTAGGTCCTATGGGAAACCTTCACAAGGGATGCAACCTTCATCCTCATTCATGACTTTGTTTGACACTTTTGTGGAGTCATCTATACCCATTCAAGATGAAAAAGAAGATGTGGCCATTAGAGATTAGATCTACAAAGAGGAAAAGTACCTGCATAATGAAAATTTCTCCCCATCTCCTAAGACCTATGGGAGAGGGTATACTTTGGTCAAGAATATGGGCTACCCAGGTCATGGTCCTCTTAGCCATGGATTAGATGCTAAGGTTGAACTACTCAATCATGCTCTTTTTGGTCGTGGGACTAAGACAAAGATTAGCCTAGGTTTTGACAATCAGAAGAAAAATACTACTCTTATTCTAGCTGTGACAGATAGTGATGATGAGTCTAGTTATGTGCCCAATTTGCAAAATAAGCAAGACAAGTGTGAAGATTGGATCCCTTCCAACAATCTCCTTTCGAGAGATTTAGATGCTTCAGTTATTGATCCAACAATTTCAGAACAAGAACAATCTGCTATCACAACTCGTGTTGAAGATCCTGTTCAATATACAAATGATATCCAAGAAGGTGTTACCCTTGGTGACACAAGTGCCTCTACCTCAAGGCCTAAAAAACATGCTTGGTGTAAGCATCCTAGTCAGGATTCAGATACAGACTCACATGAGTATGAGTGGGAGACTCTTTCTGATTGTTCTACAGTTGACATGGACATTGTTGTTGTCCATACATATAGTTCCCAATCCGAGGTAGCTAACGAGTCTAGTGTAGGACTAGAGGATTGGAATCCATGAGTCACGTTAGTGGACGATGCTTTGCTTAGTAGGATAAGTCCTGATTTGGGTACCTTAGAGGGATACTTGACGGATCCTAACTCTGTAATCACTAGAGATGATGCCATTCGCATACACAATATTGAACCAGCCATTGACCTACCCCTTGTTAATCCGCACTTAATTGATTGGTCTCAGCGCTATCAAGAGCCTCAACTCCTAACTTTTTCAAATGACTATGAGATAGCCTATTAGCTAAATGCTCTTGAACCTATAGTCTCTTCCACCAGCGAGCCAACTACTAGTATGACAGAGCTAGATATCAAGTACCTCAGTCAAAAGATAAAAAGAAAAGAAATAAAAAATAGGAGTTCTGATGGTGAAAACCACTATGTGGCGGTGTTAGAACCTAAAAAAGTAAAAATAAAAGACGTATCTGAAGGTGAAAACCTCGCTGAGGTGCCTAAGGATGGGGTACTTGATAATCTTCCAAGCTATTTTCAGGAGAGGTCTTTAGTGCTTGTTGAGCCTACACAACCAGTCAATCTGAATACACCAGAGGATCCACAAATAATCCATTTGGCTCAATCATTGTCAACACAAGAAAAGGAGGCATATACCAAGTTCCTACAAAGAAAGAAAATTAATTTTGCTTGGACTTACTTAGACATGCCAGGATTGGACACTAGTCTCATTATGCATCATTTGTCCATAGCTCCAGGAATCAAACCAGTAAAATAGAAATTGAGGAAAATGCATCCTCACATAGCTCTCCTTGTCAAAGCTAAATTAGAGAAACTCCTCAGTGTAGGATTTATAAGAGCTATTGATTATGCCGAATGGATATCCAATATTGTGCCAGTTTCAAAACATGACAAGTCCATTCGTGTTTGCACAGACTTTAAAGATCTTAATAAAGCATGCCCAAAGGATGATTTTCTACTTCCAAACATTGACATGATTGTGGACATGACCGCGGGCTATGAGATCTATTCTTTGATGGATGGCTTTTCTGGGTATAATCAAATCAAAATAGCTCCTGAAGACTAAGAGAAAACTGCATTCACTTGTGCATGGGGAACCTATTGTTGGAATGTCATGCCATTTGGATTAAAAAATGTCAGAGCTACATATCAAAGAGCTATGACTACTATTTTCCATGACATGATGCATAAGAATATGGAAGACTATGTGGATGACACCTTGGCAAAATCCAAGAAAAGGAATACACACCTTGGCGATTTGGAAGTAATTCTAGATCATATGGAATAGTTTCCACTCAGATTAAATCCAAAAAAGTGTGCATTTGGAGTTACCTCTGGCAAACTCTTGGGATTTATCATTTCAGTTAAAGGAATAGAGGTGGACCCAGAAAAAGTTCAAGCAATAATGGATATGCCACCTCCTAAAAACATCAGTCAAATGAGGAGTCTTCAAGGATGTCTTCAGTCTATAAGGAGGTTTATTTCACAACTGGCTGATAGAGCTCAACCCTTTAATAAGACTTTGCATAAAGGGGTCAAATGTGTCTAGAATGAGGAATGTCAGAAAATCACGGATCAAATCAAACAGTACTTGGCTAATCCTCCAATATTAATGTCTCTTATCCTAGGAAAACCACTTATATTATATGTCTCAGCAACAAAATCTTCCCTGGGGGCATTATTAGCTCAACTTGATGATACTGGAAAAGAAAGAGCCATCTATTACATTAGTCGAACACTTGTTTCATATGAGGTCAACTACACTAGTATTGAAAAATCTTTCCTAGCGGTGGTGTTTGCTTCCCAAAAGTTGTGACATTACATGCTTGCTCATACCATACACCTCATTGCAAAAATTGATCCTCTAAAATACTTGCTTGGTAAGGCTGCTCTCACGGGTAAACTTGCTAAATGGATGATGATTCTTTCAGAATTTGACATAGAGTATGTTGAGCGTAAGGCTATAAAAGGACAAGCTATCATTGATCAATTGGCTGATTTTCCCATTCAAGATAGTGTTCCCATTACATTTGAATTTCTAGATGAGCACATCATGTATATGACTACAAGAACCTAGAAGATGTTCTTTGATGGCTCTTTCATGCAAAATGGTTCAGGAGCTAGAGTGTTGTTTGTCTCTCCTCATGGAGATACTATTCCTAAGTCTTATAAGTTATTATTCCCATGCACAAACAACATTGTTGAGTATGAAGCCTTGACAAATGGATTGAAAATGGCTATAGAATGGGGAATTATAGAGTTGCACATTTATGGGGATTCACAATTGATTATCAACCAAGTTAATGAAGAATATCAAAGAAAGGATGACAAACTGATACCCTATAAGAAGATGGTTGATTCATTGCACCGATACTTTACCTTTGTTACATTTCAACAAATCCCTAGAACAGAGAATGAGGTAGCTGATGCTATGGCTACATTAGCTTCACTTCTTCAGTTAGAACAACATGAGTCTAGATTTGAATTCCTGGTGGAAGAGCTACGTTACCCTTTTTTTGACTCCTCAGAAAGCCATGTCATTTGTACCTTGGTTAGCCATGAATCATCCTACTATGGTGCCATTTATTCATATCTCCATGATGGTACTATTCTTGAAACCTTCAATCATTCTGAAAGAAGAAACCTTGTTCGTAATGCCTCTCGCCACACCCTTATCTCTGGTGATCTATATAGGAGGGGTTTAGATGGGACACTTCTTAGGTGTTTAGAAAAGGATGAGTCCAACTAAGCGTTAGTTGACATTCACGAGGGCATTTGTGGAGGACATTCTAATGGTCTTGCCATGGCCCAAAGGTTGCTTAGGGCGGGGTACTATTGGCCCACCATGTAGACAGATGCAGTAGCTTTTGCTAAATCTTGTGAAAAGTGTCAAAAACATGGAAACCTGATACATGCTCCAGGAAGGGAGCTTATTCCTTCTATTTCTCATTGGCCATTTCAGCGCTGGGCCTTTGACCTTGTTGGGAAGATTCATCCCAACTCATTAGGTGGACACAAATTCATTATTACTGCTACTGATTACTTTACCAAATGGGTAGAAGCTGTCCCACTTTCTGTTGCCTCAGGCAAGATAGTTTCTTTATTTATTCTGAATCATATCATCTGTCAATATGGAGTGCCTTCTGAGATAATCCCTGACAATGGGGGTCAGTTCAAAAATAAGGACCTTAAGCATCTTTGCAAGAAATTCAAGATAAAATAGCATTGGTCCTCCATTTACTTCCCACAAGGAAATGGACAAGTAGAGGCTTCGAATAAGACCATTCTTAAGATTCTCCATAGAACAATTCACAAGAATGGTAGAGACTGGCACTTACAGATAAATTTGACCTTATGGGCCTACAGAATGAGTATTCGTACTCCAACAGGGGCTACACCTTTTTCCCTCACCTATGGTGCTGAAGCAGTGTTACCTTTAGAGGCAAAGATCCCTTCACTTAGAGTCTCTCTCAAAGGTTTAGTGACAGATGAAGACTACCGCACCATGAGGTTGCAGGAACTAGAAATTCTATATGAAAAGTGTAAAGCATCTTTTGATCACATGAGAGTCTACCAAAAGCGTATGTCCAAAGCATTCAATAAGAAGGTTCGCCCTAGAGAATTTCAAGTGGGGGATCTTGTTTTGCAAGAAAACCCTAAGAACCAACAAAATAGAGAACAAAAAGGGAAGTTTGAACCTAATTGGCTTGGACCATACATCATTACTGTAGCTTTTGGTACAGGTGCTTATTTACTATCTAATCCAAAGGTAGAACAACTCCCTGACCCTATCAATGTTTTGCACCTCAAGAAGTTCCATCCGTGATGCCTGTTCTATCTGGGGACATCCTTTGTACATATATTATTGATCCTGAAAAAAATTCCAAAAAAATTTATATATGATGTTGAAAAAAATCCTAAAAAGCATATAAAGTTCTGAAAAAATACAAAAAATTAAATTAAATTTTTTTAAAAAAAAATAGAAAAAAGTGCCATGGTGAAAACCTGGAAACAGGCGCCTTGGTAGCAAAAATACAAAAAATAAAAAAATAAAAAAAATCTCCAAGTGGTGAAAACCTGGAAACAGACGCTACTTGAGGCCTTTTGCACCCTTGTCTTTTAGCATCCGTCCTCGACACTTAGCCTTTCTCCATCATGCCTTGACCTTGTTGCCTTGGTTTGGAATTGGTCTTTGTCTTTGTCTAGGGGGCATAACTATGTTAGCATTGGTCCTTTAGGATGCGTTCATCTTTAAGACATCTTGCAAATGCTATTTTTCAACACCAACCCCAAATTGTGTTTTTCAACACTTTCCTAGTGTCAAGTGTTTCTCAACACTTATCAGATATCCTACCCGTAGTCTAGCATGATAGAGTATTTCTCACTGGTAGATGTGATACTCAACGTTTGACTCTATGACCTACACACACACACTTAAACACTTGACTTGCTGAATTTTGCTTGACTTTATGTCTTTGTGTGCTATCTATGATGATTTCTTTGTTGAGTGTTCTCTCCCTAATAGCTTTCGATGATGCTGAGCTAGAAGACTAGGGGCATGAGGACACATTTTATTTCTTTTTCTACTTGTGGGTATATTTTGTAGGTCCTAACTGTCACTAGCATTTATGCTTGTTCCACTTGACATTGGGGTCTACAAGGTATTATCCTTGACTATTTTTTCCTCAAGTGCATGCTTATAGTCATCTTGACTTTCTTGTGTCTCGATGTGAGCATAATCTTGCTACATCAATATTAGGGAACCTCATTGCACTAGTCATCTTGACCTATATGTCTTTGGTGCCTAGGTGGGATTCCCACATTCCTATCTAATATAGATCATATTCAGATTCACATAGTTATACTAGTGTGCATTGTATGATCTTGCGACGCTACCAATAATGCTCGATGATGAAAATTAGAGTCTAAAAGCTTTGTGACCTTGCAAGTAAACCACTTTTCATAGTAGCTTGCATCTTTTAGGTTCATGATAGTTAGTTTTGCATCTTGCATATGGAGAGAGCTCTCCTTTCATCTTTCACGGACTTATTAGTCAAACTGCGCTCACCTTTCGCTTCTTCCCGATTATGTCTTTCACTTCTTGTCTTTCATATCACATCATTTTCTATTCATTTCAGGATCGAAACCAAAATCCAAGTTCATTTTGATAGTCAAAATCACATTTCAAATTTTTCCCCTCTTTTGTGCAGTTGGTTGACCATTTGAGGCCTAATCCTTCGATCTTAATTGGGGCATCTTTATTTCTTTCCCCCCATCTCTTCCAAACTCCTAGTTTGTCATTCATTTTCACTCGCTTCATCTCTCAGAGGTTTGACTTTATCTTTTTAGTCAAACTGGGGCATATCTTCACTGCTTGATGGTTATCCTACCATGCTCCATCCTTTGATTATGGCTTCTAGTGCTTTGATCAAGTTTATCAATCTACTACTTCTCCTCTACCTGATTTTGATTTTGATTTCAAGGGGGTAGTACCTATCAGCTTTAATCCTTGATTCAACTTTATTATTCAGCTCAACTTGAGATTCTTATTTTGAGACTTGATTATCACTTAACAACAACAGTGTTGGTCTTGTCTTTTGATTCTTATCTCTTATTTTGAGACTTTATTATCACTTAACAACAACAGTGTTGATCTTTTCTTTTGATTTCAAACCTGACTATCACTTAACAATAATGGTGTTGGTCTTGTCTTTCAGCTTATGCTTATGCTTGTCCTGATGTGTTCCCATTCGTCAAACACACATCTAAGTTGTCTTATGATCCCAAATCGATGTCACATTTCAATTCTTATTTGACTGCATGTGTTCCCAGAATGATCACATATTAGTCAAAGAGGGGCAAATGTATGCACCCTAAAATGGTCACCTAGACTTCGGGTCCCCATTCAGCAATTTATCAAATCCCTGAATCAATATTTTCAAAAATCAACATTTTATCAATTATATCAATTTCTTTGATCAAATCCTATTTAATCATTCTCAATTATTTGCCTTGGGTTAACCATTTTATCCTAAAGTCTTTATTTATTCAAAATGAATATTTCCTCCCCTTTTAATAAATAAAAAGCCCCCACTTTTCCTCTTATCCTAAGTTGCACAAATAAAGAATTATCCCTATTTTATAAAAAGGAGAAAAGCACTTTTTGTCTCATATGGACACAAAAGTCAACTCTTATTTTCTCATTGGAGGATATTTGTGCACATGGATTGCTCCTCTTTGATGCTCCACCGTTGATTAAATCTTTTTCCTCTTAATCTCCATGGTCCATTCTTTCCCATTTTCTATAAAAGAAGAGCTCTCTTCCTCATTTGGATATCTCATCTTTTATGCTAACTTTATGCTGTAGGATTTCTAGGTCACTTTGGAGTTTTTTGGAGATTTGAAGATATTCTTGCATCAAGCTTTTGGAAATCATTGTTGCATCACATCTTAGATTTCTTCATTGCTTCATAGTTTAGCTTTCATTTCTTGCATAGTAGTTTCATTCTCATGGCATTCATAGTTTAGATTTCCTTTATGCTATAGGTTAATCTCACATAGCTTAATAGGAGGATTTGTAATACTTGCATATTTCCTTTCATAGTTTAGCTTGCATCTCTCATTTCTAGCTTGCATATTCATCTTAATATAGTTGCATTTGCATTTCATAGTGATTCTAGGGGATATTGGCATTCTTTCCCTTGTCTTCATTTGAATCTCTCATAGTGTGGTTGACTAGCATGGTTATAGGCCTAATAGCTCTAGCTGAGAGAAATATTCAAACTATCCTTGTAACTCCATGCTTAGGGAGCTATGGATCGATTTTTGAGACTTCATTCTTGAGTGTTCTTGATTGTAATGATTCATAGAAGTGCACTATTTTGTGTGTACAATCGCAAGCAAAAGAAGGATTGTCATTACAAGTTGGTGGTGAAGCTAGAGAATTAGCATCTTCCAACTGAGTACTTAAAGATAAAAGGAGAGGATGAGGAAGTGTTCTTTATTGCTCAACATCATCCATGGGCCATGAGACAAGGTATAACTCAAGACCCATTACAAATTTCAAATCCTTATACTAGTCAGTGGCGAAATCGAAATGTCCAAAGCCCTTCGCAATATACTCCAGCTACCTTGAATAATGCCTAGCCTAGTAATAAACAAACTCAATGGTTTAATCCACAACAACCCCAATGGCCACAACTTCCAAACCAATGGCAACAACCACAAGAAAATTGGTAGCCTACTAATCAGTGGAGAGGACCTCAACCATGGCTTAATCAGAATCCTGGATATCCATGTTTGCCACCTCCAATAAACACACCTACAATTATGCCACCACCTACAAATACAGGTCCTCAAAAGAAGACACAGTTACCTACTCAACCACAACTGAATCCCAATAGTCAACAATAATAACAACAAATGTATGCTACTGATGCTCAGCAGTACCCTGCTTATGCTCTAAACATAGCCGATATACACCTAAGATCGGGTACTACCTTGCCTACACTTAAACCACCTCTTATCACTGAAGTGCCAGACCTTCCTACAGCATCAGTACCACTCCTAGAGACTACTTTGCCAAGTACAGTTTCCCCAGCTAATGTTTCCAATTCAACTAATGAGCAGACATCGGTAAAACCTTCTTTTCCTTAGAGGCTCAGCCTGGACAAACCTACACCAAAAGAGGATCAGTTGTTTGATATCCTTGACCAACTAAAGAACATGCATGTCCAGATTCCCCTATTTCAAGTCATCAAGGATGTTCCTATATATGGAAAAGCAATCAAGGAAGCTTGTCTCAAAAAGCCTAGATGAAAGAAAAAGGATCCTACAACAGTTCATGTTATAGGAAAATTAGCTAATATTATGTTGGGAAAACTGGTAGTTCCAAAATATCTAGATCTAGGGAGTCCAGTTGTTAACATCATTATTAATGGTCAGTCTATCAAAAATGCATTAATAGACTTAGGTGTTGCCATTAATGTAATGACTAAGGATACCATGAATAAATTGGGCATAGAAGGGTTACAAGCTACCCCAACAATATTTCAATTAGCAAATAGCTCTACTGTCACCCCTGATGGAATGATAGAAGACATAATAGTTGCCCTATATTCATGGGAATACCTTGCTAATTTCATGATTCTATCACCAAAGGTCAATCTTGCTGGTTACCCTGTTATTCTAGGATGTCCATGGTTAGCAACAACTGATGCAAACATTAGTTGTAGATCAGGGAACATGACAATATCAGATGGGCAAGCAACTAAGAAACTAGCATTGTACCCTCCAAAGAGAACAACTCTAAAGATCTTAACAACAGGCTACTACTGGCCAACACTTCACAAAGATGCAACCAGCTATACAAGGAAATGTGATAAATGTCAGAGGATGAGTCACCCAACCAAATCAGATGAAATGCCCCTCAACTCACAAGTGGTGGTCACGCCATTTGACAAATGGGGCATGGACTTTATAGGGTCCAATAGATCCTCTTTCCAATGGTAAATCATATATCCTGGTGTGCACATATTATCTAAGCAAGTGGGTGGAAGTGAAAGCCATGCAACATGCCAAAGATCAAAAAGTAGCAAAATTCTTGTATGAGGATATTTTCACCCGTTATGGAGTGCCAAGAGAACTTGTAATAGACCAAGGAGCACAATTTACTTCAAATCTGATCAATGACTTAATGAAAGAATACAACATCAGGCATAGGAAGTCTAGCCCTTACCATCTATAGGAAAATGGATAGGCAGAGGTCACGAACAGAGAAATTGAGGCCATCTCAACAAAGACAGTACAATTGCATCGCAGAGATTAGAGTAATCGATTAACTGAAGTAGTCTGGGCCTATCACACAACCTGGAAAACAACCATAGGATTTACACCATTTGAATTTGTATATGGGAAGGCAATAATGTTACCAATAGAATTTGAACACAAAACATTGCACATAGCTTTGGAATTAAATATCAATCTTCCTGCAGCACAAACAGAATGCCTTCTCCACCTCAATTCCTTAGACTAAATGCATAAATCTACATTGGAGTGAACAGAGCTAATCTAGAACCAACAGAAGAGGTGGCATGATTCACATATCAAGAATAAGCACTTTGAAGTGGGTGATTGGGCTTTATTATATGATTCCAGATTCAAAGAGATTCCAGGGAAGCTGCAAACCAGATGACTAGGACCATATGAAATTGAACATGTCTATAACAATAGAGTAGTCTAGTTGACTACATTAGATCTAGTCAAATTCAAACTACTTGTCAATGGACACCACTTGCGCCTCTATCACAAGCCCCAAATGAAAGCATACTTCCTATAGTAGTTCAGTACAAATAATTCAGTAGCACCATAGGTAACACTTCCTGTAGCAAAAGGTGAAAGCCTTCTTCCTGCAGCTGCAACATAACATGCCTTAAAAAATAGACCATAATAAAACTTCATTTAATATGAGGTACCTTTCTTCATTCACTTTTATTTCTTCTTCTCTCCAACTCATCTCATTTTTTTTTCTTCCATCCATTCACAACCCACGTCACCCACAATTTCTATTTTCAATGCTTTCAATAAAAGACACATCAACAATCACATGTGGCCACTAGAATCATCACGCTCTCACCACCTTTTCATCACCCATACAGTAAATCAATGCTAGATACAACTCTCTCAATCCTTACTCACTTTTAGCACACAAATTTTAGTAATTATATCTAGTACTACACTAAATATATAATTTAGGCATTATGTCAGTTTCCCATTCTCGTGCTAAATATGTCAAGTGAGGACACTTGTAAATATTTCGTAGGGGGCAGGGGAAGTGTAATAAATTCCAAATGTCATTACTAAGCCATCCTAGTCACATCCTTGTCACTTCAACATTGTACTTAGGCCTTGTTCCATTAATTTCTTTTATTCCCACACATTTGTTGTACTTGCAAAATTCTTATTTTCTGAAGTTAATATGACCTGAAAGGACTATAATTAAGTTGCGTGGTAACTCACACTTAAAGATGTGATGTCCTCTAATTAAAAACTTCATTATTATCATTTATGTTAACATAACAGAGGCATTAAACAGAGAAGAAGTTGATATTTTCAAGAAATGCATTTGAATTTCAAGAAGGAAAGAAGGTATTTGTAGAGCACGAGAGACTGAAAGGTTAACAGTGAAATTGGTGAGCAGAAAATTGAAGGCTGGGTATTGAAAACAAATGGGTGGACAACTGTAGAGGCATGAGCCAGTATACCATGGCATTTTACTGGTAGACGTCGAGGCAATTCGAATATTTAACACATGTGGCTAGTTGGGGTATTTTCTTCAATTATCGAAGTTTAATGAGGAAGTAGCAGCTAAATTTATGAGTACCTTTGAAGAAGGGCAAGCAAATGTGTGAGGTTTAACAATTGTCGCCACTGAGGAAATAATTGCAGAGGTCACTAGGTTACCAACATTGGGGAGCATTACCCTAATGAGCATGATGCCAAGTCATCTCAAGCTCAATTCTCCCAACCAACTGACCCTCCTCTTGAAATTACCAAGCAAGGTTGCAAGAGACTGTCTCTTCCTCCACCATTTCCAGAATTGGTGACACACATTACTAGGTACTTAACTTGCAAAGGGAGATTCTCTAACTTGCATGCCCATCATTTCAAATTACTTAGTTGCATAAGGCATAATCTACAAGTTATTGTCCCTAATTTTTTGTACAATATGTTGAGCATTAGTGCTGAGGAGACACAGAAGGGTAATGCAAATTCTGTGACCCACCATGCCCTAATAAAACTGCTAGTTGAAAGATCCCTTAGGGATGTCTCACCCCTGCCATGGACATAATTTTTTTAATTTAAAACTATGCAACCCAAGGTTAATCCTGTTGAGCAACCTCTAGGAAATGAAGTAGAGTCTTCGAAGCCTGCTATTGAAATAGCTGCAAAAGAAAAAGAGCCAGAGGTAGTCCAAGAAAATAAGTCTTCTGAGCCCATTGTAGAAACCAATATTCCTACTTCTTCCATAAAGAAAGGCAAACATAAAGTTGAAAAAGAAACCCCTAAACTAGAAAGTGAAATTCAAAACCCTACAGTTCAAAGAAATAAATGAAAAAGGTCAACTCCTGCAGCATATGCTCCTGCAGCACAAAGGCCAAAAAGATCCCACCAAAATAAAACTGCAGTGGTTGAGGAAACAACAGTGTGAAGAAGTCCTCGCATGTGAGGACAGATGTCTCCACCTTCCCCTAGAAATCCAAATGTTTCAACACCAAAACCTACCTGAGAATGTTCTGTTGAGTACATTCCTGATGATTCCCCCAAGTGGGCAGAAGTGTCCTCATCTCCCAGAAATATGGAAAGTCCTAAAATTTGAAAGAACCTAGTGATAACATACCACATGATGATCAGGGTATATCTGAGCAAAGCCCTAATGTGGCACAAGAAGGCATTTCTAAGGATGTTCAGATGACTCCTCCACAGAACCATGTTTACTCTAATATGTCTATTGTGCCCTACAAATCAACATGGTTCACTGAATATTTTCAGCAAGCTTCCAAAAAAAAGAAAAAGAAAGCCCATCAACAAGAATTTGGCCCACCTACAATACAATATATACTCTTTAATTTATACAATCAATTTGTTTTCTAGAAGACTTGGTGGAAACAAGAAAGAAACATATTGCAAAAAGAGATAAATGACAAGGAAGAGGAAATTGAAGCTCTTAAAGAGCAGCTAAAGAAATAGAAGCAAAAAATGGACCAAGCTCTTAAATTAGTTGATCGGGTCGTAGCTTGTAGACCACCACCCAGGGTGTATGCCATTTGTTTGAAAGAATAATTCCTCTTGTTTTAGCTTATGATGACTATGAAGGGTATAGATTGTGAATTTAAATCAACCCAAGAATTTTATGGTTTTTACCAAACTTTACCTCCATGGCAACAAAATTTACTATGTGAGCTCTATTTACATAACTTTATCATTCCACATGAAACATAATGGAATCCTTTGCTCTATATAGGGGATATCCATTTGAGAGCTCTGATATCATGGATGCATAATGAAGGAAATTATGATAGGTAACTGAATAATTACAGAGAATATCAGGGATTGCCCTACTTTTGATTTCAAAGAGCTCCTGTAGGGGTAAGAAGCCGGTGGAATAGGTTACGAGAGGCTTTCAAGAAAATAGAGCCACATAGCCCAATCAACTTCGAAGCAGCTGCAAAGAGAGCAACTAAATATATGCAGTTGGGGCATCAGATCATAAGAGAATTGTGGATTCCCTTATCTTTCCAACCACCTACATTGTTATGGCACATATATGACATCAATGCCACCAAATTGGACCATTTGCAGGAGGAGCATCGAGCATATTACTTGGCCAGAACAAGAGGATTCTATTACACTTTCAAGAGTGGGAAGAAGGGAAAGACAACTGTCAATTATTTTAGAGCAACAACCAATAAATGTAATGCTTTAGGACAAGCATTATGTTTAGTAGGGGGCAGATGATGAGACACTCTTTGATAAGACATTTCTGACACTCTTTATGCTCTGATAAGACATTTCCAAGACATTTATGAACCTATACCTATGTGAATTTGTGATAAGTACAACTAGGACCACAAAGATTATGGGTAGTTAGAATGACATGTTTTGTTGAATATTATATATATGTTGTAGTACTTCAAATAACTACTTTAATCTGTGTTCTAATATTTGGGTAGGAGTTGAAATGTTGACTTGAATATATACCGAATGCTACTAACCTTCTAGGAAAACAAGGAGCAGTTTGAGAGTGGTGCAACCACATTAAAGAAGGAGCATTAGGAATCCAGCCATGATGAAAGGAGCCAACACGATTCCTAGGATCATGCCGCTACTGAGAAGGAGCTTGTATTCTAGAGAATATAGGAAATAGTTTTGCTATATTTCCTCAGTGTTGTTATTTTGTTATTCGCACTTATTGTAAAATGTCATGGTTGTTATACTTCCTCTTTTTGTGGTGAGATTCAGTTAGACTTTACTTTCATGCTTTCAATAAGTGTCAACCCTCTATATAAATGGATTTGATTAGTTTAGTTAGTAATAAGAAAATATATTCAAATGTTGTTTTCAGCGTAACAGAGTTACTCTTTTCTATTTTTCGTGTATTTTTCCATTACCATGTAACTAATTTATGAGAATATAATGAAAGAGTGATTTTGAAGTATCTTTTATGTTAATAGTTAGTAGAAGCCAACCAAGGGGGCCCACTTGGGAGGTGGAGTAGATTAGGATAGAGTAGATTTGCTTCCTGCATTTTCTGTGCTTTCAAGTAGAAGTTACTGTTTTACTCCTGCAACATTACTACTGTGAATGTTCTTGTAGCACTTGCAGAGATACGCATAATGGACGCTTTGAGTTGTTAAACAGGTTTAGGATAAGTTTACAAGCTTTATGTAGTAATTTCATTAAGTAGTTAAGTGTGTTTACTTTCCTACAACAATAGCATAAGTTTCTTTCATGCACTTTATCTTCCTGCATCATAGGTAGTATGACTCCTTGAGGAGCTTAGTGCACAAACCATGTTGTCCCATTTCAAGTCTACATCCCTAGGTTGACAATCTAAATGCATTTCATGAAGGGAAATGTAATCCTTAGTATGAATACATTATTCCTAAGAGAGACAATGGCATGATTATCACTACCTATTGTGAGATTGTTCGGGCAATTCAGCAACCTTCTGCTTCAAAGTCTCAAAAATTTTATCAGCTCCATGTGTCCACTTGAATTATCTTTTATCTCCTCTCATAGTCTCATTCATAGTATTACAAATTGAACTAAAATTCTTGGTGAATTTTTAGTAAAAACTTGCTAAACCATGAAATGATGTTACCTCACTAGCATTTTCAGGTGTAGGCCAATTCAAAACAGCTTCAACCTTTTTAGGATCCATTCTCAAACCATCGGCTGAAATCAAAAATCCCAAATACACAATCTCCTCTTTCATGAAGGAATACTTTTCCAGGTTAATTAGCAACTTTTCTTCTTTTGATCTCTATAATACTTGTTCAATATGAAACAAATGTACTTCTCTGGTCTTACTGAATATCAAAATGTCATCTAGGTATACAATCACAAATTTACCCAAAAATTTCTTCAAAACCTCATTCATCAATCTCATAAAAGTACTCAGTACATTAGTTAAACCAAAAGGCATAACCAACCACTCATACAAACCTTCTGTTGTCTTAAAAGTAGTCTTCCACTCATCACCTTCTCTGATTTTGATATGATGATATCCACTTTTCAAATCTATTTTGGTAAAATACTTTGCTCCAGTCAAACTATCCATTATATCATCCATTCTTGGTATAGGAAACCTATATTTTACTGTCATCTCAAGTTGATTGATCTGGAATCAGTACAGATTCACCGTTCTCCATTCTTCTTAGGTGCCAATACAACTGGTACTACACAAGGACTCAAACTTTCTTAGTTCAAACCTTTTTTTAACAATTCTTAGATTTGTCGGTTCAATTTCTGATTCTCGGTAGGTGTTAACCGATGTGGTGCCTTATTCGGTAAACTAGCTCCAAGGATCAAATCCCTACAATGATCAATACTTCTCTTTGGTGGTAAACCATCAAGTACATTATCATAAATGATCTCCTTATACTCGGTGAGTATCTTATCAATCTCTTTAGGTATATTATCCACTACTTTCCCACTCGGTTTGTTAAGAATCACAGCAAAACATACATCATTCTTCTTCAAATCCTTAACAAATTTTCTTCCTTCCATTAAACAAACTTTCATAGATGTACAAACACTACTAGTAGGTTCTTAAATCAAAGGTAACAAGATTTTTCTTCTCCCATCAACCCAAATAGAATATTTATGCAATCTTCCATTATATATAGCATGTCTATCATATTGCCAAGGTCTACCCAACAAAATATGACAATAATCCATAGGCATGATGTCACATAACACCTTATCATAGTACTTTCCAATTTTCAAATTCACATAACATTGTTCACTTGCCAATAATGTATGCTCATCCTTGATCCATGAAATCTGATAGGGTCTCGAGTGTTTCAACCTTTCCAACTACAACTTTGCAACCATTTCCTCAGATACCAAATTTTTCAAGCTTCCACTGTCAATGATTACCTTCCACACTTCATCAGCAACTCTTCATCTATTCTTGAACAAACTCTTCCTTACCATATCTTCCTTATTACTTTCACTCCAAAGTGCTCTTCTGACCATCAAGTTCTTCTCTTTCTCAAGTTCATTCGGTGAGTCTTCTTGCACCAAAGACTTTCTAATGCTACCGACCTTCTTCCTTGGATGTGTGCACTCAAATGACCTATGTCATTTTTCTCCACAATTGTAACAAGTTCCTCGAAATCTACCTCTGCTATAACCACCTCAGTAGTTATTACCTCTTCTTCTAGCCAAACTTTCACCTTTCCACTTGGTCTTGCCTTTATCCAGATTTTCTTTATCTTGATCAGATCTATTGTTTTCACCATAAGATCTACCTCTTCCTCTCTATCTTTTCTCATGTCTTTTGTTCAATTTCTCCTCAGCTTTTAAGGCAAACCGATAGCCTCCCTTAATGTTTTCTAACTTAACCAAACTAATTTCTTCTTGGATGGAAATTCTCAACCCATTCAAGTATCTAGAAATTATTTTCACTTCATCCTCATCATGTCCAGATTTGATATCTAATCTATAGAATTCCTCAGTATAATCTTTTACTGAGCTATCTTTCTGCTTCAAACTTTGCATTCACCTAACTAGGTTAATCTAATAATCACATGGTAAGAACTTTCCTTTCAACTTATTTACCATCTTATTCCATACCTTGATTTTGTCTTTGCCTTTCCTTTTTTTTCCCAAGTACAGATGCTCCCACTACAAGGATGCATGAATCTTCAACTTTGTGCTTGCAATCTTAACCTTCTTTTCCTTAGGGACATTTTCATACTCAAAATACTTTTCCATCTCAGTGATCTAATCCATTAATTCATCTGAATCTAGCTTTCCACTATACTCGAGAGGATTGAAATGTGGTGTAGATTTCAAATTTGTTAAATCCTTCAACAATCTTTCCTCACCCTGATCCATCACAGGTGCAGGTTCTGCTTCACCTTGTTCCTCTTCAATTTCTTCATCACTGACATCTTCAAGATGTCTTCATGTGCACTGGGTTGTCTCAATAGCTACTAACCTAGCAAAAATTTGCTTAACATGTCTACCAATCTTGGATTTGCATCTCACCTCCCACGAACCATCTTGAAAACCCTCTACAATTGTAGGCCAGATCACAATCTTCTACCCCACAACAGATATCAACTAGGGTTTAACAAGAAACAACCCTCAACCTAGATTTTCAAATCTAGATCCAAATCTCAACCTTCACTTTGATACCACCTAATGTAAGGAAGGGCAGGATGAAGGTCCAAAGGAACACCTAAATCATAGCCCCCTTGCAGAGATCACACACATGGAAGAACAAACACAACAAAGAGAGAGAGAGAGAGAGAGAGAGAGAGAGATCATAGATATTCATCAAATAACCTCATACAAGCTAGGTTGTAAGGCCTTCCCGGTTATGGAAAAATACAATCAATTTGATTACACTAGTCCTCCAACATGCGAGGATTCTCTTTCAGAAACTATCTTCTATCCCCTAAAAATTGATATCCCAAAAAACTGATACCTAAAACTACAACCAACTACTTTATTTATACAAGAGGCTACTGAAACAAGTCAACCTTCAGATCCATCATTAGAGAAAGAAATGACCAGATCTAGGTCCACACACTTCCCAATGATCAATACCAACATTAACTCCATGACCAAAATTCAATGCATAAGTTGGCCTCAATAGGAAATCAAAATAAACTACTCAGTAAGCAAGTTTACCGCGTGCTAGGAAATAACTCGGCAAACCAATCGAACAACTCGATCAAAGAAGGAACCGAGCAACCACTGAGCCAACTCGGTCAAAGAAGGAACTGAGCAACCACTGAGCCAACTCGGTCAAAGAAGGAACCGAGCAACACAAAAAACTCAAGCTTGTTTTTTTTTTTGGTGACACAGGATTGCCAAGGACCCAAGATGCTCCTGCATTAATTTTTCCTCTTGATCAATATCCTTCAATTGATCTTTGGTCTCATTTACCTATTCATAATTTTTTTTCTTTCCAATTTCATCAACCTTGTTTACTTCAGTATCAACCACATCATCGGTAATAACAATATGATTTACTTCAAGTGGTGATTGGAGTAGTGATTCATCATCATCATTTCCTCCCAATGGGGAATTGATAGCACATGTTATGTCATCTTCTATATCAAGTGTTTCTATGATGTCTTCAATTATAACAATGTTGGTTGTTGTGACTAGTGGTTGAGGTTGGTCAATGTTGAATATTCTTTTCCAATTTGTTACTACTACCTCTTCAACCTCTTGTTCTTTACCAACCAAAATGAGTCTAGTACCACGACTAATTTTAAATCTACCTTGATATGTTTCAAGTGCATTATCCATTTCTTTCATTGAAAGGTGTGGCATGGTGAGTATGAGTTTCCTTTCTCTTACCTCTCTCTCTCTCTCTCTTTGTTTTCAGTGCTTCCTCCTGTAGACATGAAAAATTGGCAAAGGCTTAATTCAATCAAAAGGTGCAAACAAATCATCAAAATAGCACGAAAAATTGATAAATGGAACAAAGGCAATTCAAATCAAAGGAAAATTCAATTAAATGATTAAATGATTAAATAAAGCTTGAAAAGGGGAAAAACACTAAGAAATTGATTAAATTCAATTAATGACATAGTTGTTGAAATGAAAAACCAAAATGAATCTCTTACCCTTCATGGCTAAATTTAATTACTTTAATTAATTAATAAATACTAAATTCCCTCAACAAAGCAAAAAAGGAGACAAAATGGACACAAATCACTCACTTTTGTTGAAATGGTCCAGCCTTTTGAAACCATTTAAATGTTTGTCCCCCAATTTAGGGACAAAGCAAAGCCAATTGACCTTACCCAAGCATAACCATGGTTATCTCACTCTACCCCCTACCTTTGGAAAAATCCTATAAATAGAAGGCATTTTGAGGCATTATTCATCCACTCCATATCTTTGAATTGCAGCAAAGCTCTTGCAATTTGCATCCACACCACTCACTTAGCATTTTCATTGATAATTAGCTTCAATTGTTGATCATTTTAGAGATTTTCTTATCAAATAGAGCTAGAATTTGATAATTAGATCTATTTTGCATATCATTCTTAGTTCAATTCTCATAATTAGAGTGTCACTAGTGAGGATTTGCAGCTGAGAGCCTCACTTACTACTTCAATTTAGAGAACCATGAGATATTTAGATTAATTTGTGCATTATTTAGATTAGTTTTCTTTGAATAGTGTAAATTCTCTTTAAATCTTGTTATTTCATGAAGGTGTAAATCACTCACACACACCTCCCATTTTATATTTATTGCATCAAGTAATTTATTAAGTACATGTCCTTTAAGGGGATTTGGCACTCTAACATGTTTATGAAAATGAAATAAAAGTGCATCCTCAATTACCTTTTTCTCTTCATCAAAGAACTTCTCAAAATTGAAATTGATTATGTAACCAATTGCTCCACATTCTCTTATTCCTTTTGTAATTTTTGTAGTAGTTATTGTCTTTCCATACTTACTTAAGTTTGTGATCTCCTTATCAGAATTAGTCTTTTCACTGTCCTCCTCCTTTTTCTACTTCTTTCTTTTTCTCAAAGAGGCCTTGGTTTGACCTCTAGTTTTTCTCTTCTCATAGGTTTTTGTTTTCTCAGGCTCAGTGGATTGATCTTCTTGACCTTCATCCACTTCTTTTTCATTCACTGATGGTAGTTCTAATGCTTTTGATTCCTTTTTCTTTTCCTTCCTTTTTGCATAGCCTTTAGGAATTTTCTTCTTTTCAATTATGGAACTTCTACCTTCTCCTATTCCAAATTTTTCTTCTAATTAACTTATTATCTTCTTTACTTTTGTTTCTACTCTAGGCTTCTTCAGGTCAAGTGTTATTCTCTGACATGCTTCTTCATATGTTCCATATCTCTTTGCAATTTTGTTCACTAGTATTTGTAGCAATGCATCTATATTCAGGGTAAGAAAATGTTCATCTATCTCATACCCCATTGTCGGTATCCATGAGACTCTAGGTTCAACCGCTTGAATCTTACATGTGTCGGTATCCACTAGAAAACAAATTGTCTCTATACTTTTCAACTGAGTGAGGGGGTATCCTATACTGCTTGTGCATTTTGTCTTGGAAGTTTTTAAAGTATCCCCACATAATATAGTTTAGGTTATCTCCTAGTTTACCAATATAATCATTCATATGATAAATTGTTGGCCTACCAGTTTTCTAGATAACATTGCCTTTTCCCGGAAAATAGTTTTGCACATAGAAGGACATGCATACCAATAGGGATCCAAAGTTGAATGCTTGCTTTATGTCAATCTGGATCCTCTTCAGATTTTCTAGTAACTACATTCTGGCCATCCTTTACAATCTGATATGCAGAATGAATATCACCACAAGGCACGCTATTCAACTGACTAGATTGATAGACTTTGTATCCCATAATCATTGAAGCAAATCTAACTTCCTGGTCCTCAATGTCATCAATCATCATTACACGATTATCTTACCTTGACTTAGTCTTTCCACCATTTGCGTTGAGAATTTTCCTTAGGGTACATGGTTCCTCATCGGTAGATAATCCAGTAATCAGATGTATCAATTCCTTTTTTATCTTGATTAGTTTCTCTAACTAGATGAATTGGTCATGAAATTGACTCAGAATATAGTGTCTCCATTCCTCAAATATTTTTGGGGAATCTAGCATATGGATCAAAGCCTTTGTCCAAAGGTGTTTGAACTCATCTTTTAATTCTCTATTATTGCACATAGCCAGGTATTCCTCTTGAATCTGTTCATCTCCAAGCTCAAAAATGTTGAAATGTATAAATGTTCTTATATCTTTAAACAACAATACCCTAGGTGGAATTAGGGATAAGGCACCCAATTTATCAATTTCAATAACCTTCATTAGACATAGTTTATGTTCTAGTTCAGGTTCCTTGGTGATTTTGATCAACTTTGGTGTTGCAAATTTTGATGCCATGATAACTCTTCAAATTTATTCTATAAATCACAAGTTACTTCTAATATCTTCTCAACTGACCATCTCTCTACTCAATCACTCAGCTAGGGTTCTCAAACTCGTTAATCAATTGAATGTTGCTCAAACAAATATCACAATCAATCGCACTGAGTACTCACTCTCTGTTCCGATAACCACTCTTAAGAATGCAATGTCATTAATGAATAGGTCAACTTCAATATTTATTTACCCACAACCTATCCAATGGTAACATTAGGTACAATGCAATAAATGAAGTTTACCGATATTTATTTATTTACCAATTACACTTACCACCGATTGCAACATCCACCGGTTAGTACTAATAATAACATTAACACATAACATTTACAAATGATAATGTCGGTGATGAACAAGTACATTTCACAGCTCAACTCTATGTAATACATTAGAACCAACATCAATGCATCTAATTATGCCAATAGATATTGTCACTCATCATTATAAGGGACCAGTAAGTTGTAACAATGGAATTTAGTCCCTAAGCAATACTTACTTAGTTTGAGGATGAATCCCTTGAGCCAGAGGATAATGGGTTACCTGTTGATGCATTGGCATCTTCTTTGATTTCTTCTTTCTTTGTCTATATCTTCTTCATCTCATTCCTTACTTCTTCAACATTGTAAGAATTTGCCTAAGGTAAAGAATAAAATGCCAAGATCTAGAAGCTCAATAGATAGCACAAATAAGAGAGACAAGAAAATATGATCAAATGAATAACTCAATAATGATCAAATTATAATGGATAAATACAAAGTAGTTGCGCCTGAATATAGAGGCAATGTGATAAGACTACATGATAAGGAGATGATAAGCTATTAACATCACTAGGTGGAATCACATGTCCATTGTACATCAAAGTGTGTGTGTGAGTTATGGACCTAAAAATATGCAACACAACACTTCAATATGACATTATATCAATTGTTAGAGAGAATTAAAGCAAACTAAGAAAATAAACAATTGAAGGCATCCTATTGTTGTCTAGTTAGCACAAGTATGGAAATGATTAGAGATTGCTCTAAGATCTAATCCAAAACAGTGACAATGCAATGCTAAAATGAGAGATTCAAGATTAGTATGCAAGGATGAAGCTAAAATTAGAAAATACATCACAAGTAGCCATTAGATCATGAATTCCTTTACTATCAACCCAATTGATATGTTTTCTAATTAACTATGAGCATATGAGATCAAAATAAAAGCATGAATACATGAATTAACTATCAAAATCAAAGAGTTAGGGGGGGGGGGGGATTTGAAGATTTGAGAATTCTCTTTTAGAGAATTTTTGAGTTTTTGAACAGTTGGGATGCATCCAAGCTTGATCCATGATCCATGTGACTACCTCTCACTAGTTCAAAGTGTGTTTGTTGTGTTTCTTAAATTGAGAGAGATTTATTCATTTCTTTTAATTAATTACTCTAGCCATGAATTTAGTGGGATTGATTTTATTAATTGGGCATAGAGGTAATTGAATTGATTTTGCTTAATACCTTGATGATAAATGCTTGAATTGAGATTTAATTGATTTTATTAAATTTTATGAATTATGTCAATGATCAGGAATCAAATTAACATAATCAAGGTTTTATCTTGAAATAGGGAAAATAGGGCCTTAGGTTCTATTAGCCCGATTTTAGGTGATTACATTTTCCCCTCTTTGAATTGCTTTGCAAACAGCACAGGGATTCAAAGAAAATATGATTTAGCATGATTCAACGGTCCTGACAGATTCAAGAGATTTAGAGAGGAGCGAGAACTAGTCTAAGCTCAAGTGATTTAGAGAGCAGTGAGGACCACTCTGAAAGATTTAGAGAGCAGTAAAGAGAACCACTCTGAATTTGAGAACTCTGAACCTGATCGAATGAAATCCTACTTGATTCAAAAGTCATCAATTATGAACTTGATTGGACAAGAATTGATTATACTAATTTCAAACTTGATTGAACGAAAACCAATAAGAGATTCTGAAAAGAAATTTCAGTTAAATTTGATTTGCAGTAACTGAACATGCTGACAAATAACCAATTTGATTTGAAGCGATGAAATTGATTAATGTCGTAAAGATTAACAACATCAACTTGATTGAAGAAACTATCATGCCCTTGGTGCTGAAGAATTTGATTCGAAGAATTTGAATTTTAGTATGATTATGCCCCCTCGGGATCGAAATCGAAAGAAATTTAGATAAAACCATTGTTTTCAAGCATTTAGAAAGAAGTGTGGTGATTGAAATGAATCTAGATCAAGCATAAACCATTTAAGAAGTGCTAGTAAGCAATTTGGATTGATTTTAGTGTTAAAGAAATATTGTTTGACCAAATTTGACTAGGAAAATGAGAGAGTTGACCAAGTTTGACTAATGTTTAAGCAATATCCTGGCATAAAAGCTTGATGCATTAGTGAGAAAATCACTTTTTACAACTTTTGGCAAGCTTTCTATGCATTAATTACGCTTTGTGCAGATCTCATTAAGTGCCTTTGACTAAACTTTGACTTTTGTTGATCATGAATCTGAGTAATAGTCATGACTACCTTGATTTACCATGTTGACAACATTGTTTCTGCTCATTTTGCCCCTATTTGATTGTAATTTTGACCATAGTTGACTTCTAAATTCTAAAAGTTGACTTTGCTTTGTAACTCTATTTTTACTAATTTTAGTGATATATAGCACTTGTTTCGATTTCAGTACTGAAATTAAGCTTCTATGATGTCTTAGAATAAATATTCCTTAAGGCTCCGGGAGGCTCAAATAGGTCAAAAAGTCCATTTTTACTATTCATTTTCACTGAGCTCTTGAGAGATGGTGTTCCCAGCAGAGAAGCACCGATTTGAGCTTGCCAAGTGACATGATTGACCACCTTACTATGCAGCACCTGTGAGTATCCGATAACGTTCCTTGTCAAATTTGAAAATTTTAATTTCATGCATTTTTGCTCAATTTATAGCAATTTTAATTCTTAATCGCATCCCGTATGCAGGATTGCACGCGATAAATCTCATGTCGTATCCTATTTTTCACATCATTCTAGATCGCATCTAGGATTTCTAGGATCGCACCCTGTCAAGTCACATCCGATCACATTCAAACCAATTTATGTTAAATCTGTCCTTTGGTCATTTTTGGTCAAAACAGGGTCGCATCCAGATTTCAAATCGCTTCCCGCATTTCCTTCATCACATCCGAGATTTCCTGGCTCGCATCCTACTGAAAGATCGCATCCTAAATTTCTTGGATCATTTCTGGGATTTCAGGATCATTTTTGGTTTTCTAAATTTTTAGCCAAGTTTCTTATCTGTTTTGCATTCCTTAGGCAATTCTTCGTCAAATTTCTTTATCTAATGCTCACATAGTGCCCCTATTTTCTATTGTGCAAATTGATTTTGATGTGATTGCCTTCAGATATCCGCGACCCACCTAGGTCTTAGAGCTGCATCAATAACTGCTAGTAGAGGACTAGTGTGTGATTGCACATTATTATTTATGGAGTATGGCTGATTTACCTAACCTTCAGGTAAATCATGGACTTCTGATAGCACTTGTCAAGAGGTGGCATTCTGAGGACAACAACTTCCATGTACCCACTAGCAAGATGATTGTGATGTCAGAGGACGTCTGACGGATACTACATGTTCCAATTATGGGCGCCAGAGTAGAGTACGAGGTGTCTAGTGTTGCTGCGATGGTGGATACACGGAGACTATTTGGAGATGACACCATAGCCAAGTGTTATCTTAGTTGGGACCACATGGTGACCAGCTACGTGCCTCTTCCTATGTACCTGGCTGGCTTGATAGGAGGTCTTATGATGCTAGATCGAGGTTAGCATGGATTCATGTATAGCTGGTCACGAGTTATTGAGGATATGATTCGAGCTCCTCATCGATTTGCTTGGGGTAATTGCATCTTAGCTCACCTATACAAGGAGCTTCATGAGATAGTATATTAGCACTCGAGAACTATGATTGTAGGGAGCCTTATTCTTCAGGTCTGGGTGTGGGAGTACACCCTCGTGACATGGTCGATTGTGGATAGGCACCACGATGCCAACTTGCCATATATTTATATGTATTTAGGTTTATTACAACAGCCCCATCTGGGCAAGTTAGAGTACTAGTGGCAGGTTCTAGATGACATCATAGATGTTGTCTGGCAACCATATGTAGATTTTGAGGGATGGCCATCTAACACCAGGCAGATGCCATATTTCTTTCAGAGCATGTACCTCGTGGGGCATACCCAGTATATTGTTGAGCATTTTTTGATCACACGTGTATCCTGACAGTACAACAAAGTATAGGGTCTCTCTCGGGAGGCATCCATATACGCATGCATTAAGGATGAGGAGGCCCAGTAGGGGTCAAGATTGATATATGAGACTATTATTCATGAGATCTCACAAATTGCACACATAGACTGGGAGTACCACCTATAGATTCTTAATGGCGGGATTATAGATGCCTACCATACTCATTATATTCAGCATCCCCACCCCAGATTTACTGCTCGCAGCGAGGTCGCTCCTCGCCTAGAGGATGCATTAGACTATGATCCTACTGATGATGGTGGTGGTCGAGGCTGAGCTACTAGAGGTGGAGCTAGAGGACGTGGAAGAGGGAGAGATGATGCTCACAAAAGTGGAGATGGAGGTGCTGGAGATGGAAGAGGTGGAGGTGGAGGTGGAGGCAGAGGAGGTGATAATAGTAGACAACAGGCCTCCAAGCGAGATGGTGGTTAGCAGAGGCAGAGGAGACTGAGGGTTACCCCTCCTTAGAGAGACATAGGGCCCTTCACAGGGATGACCATGCACAAAGGAAGAGAACAATAGGGGGTGGAGATCAGGCACCGCAGTAGGCATGAAGAGGTCCCCCTATAGGTGGTGACGGAGACCCATTGTCACAATGCGAGCAAGAGAGAGCCACATTACAGGTAGAGGTAGCCACACTCTAGGCCCAATTATCAGAGTGAGACACTCAGTTGTCTTGGATGAGAGCAGAGTGGGACAAATAAGGTCATATAGCCACCCACCAAGGCCAGAGAATGACATATTACTTTACATTATACTATATTGTTCTTCTTGCTACTCAAAGAGCTCCTTTGTATTCTATTATAGTGCAGCAGTCAAATGGTGTCATGCCTCCCCCCATTCATGGCAGAGCAAATGTACCCCCTCCTGATCCTCCATGAGAGAACGAGGGAGCCAATGAGGCCTGATTTGACGTACTCTTATTTTGTATCTCTGATGTATATTTGTCATATCTTGTATTTGTACCATTTTTTATTGAGACATTCTCTTGTGTCCTTCAGACTCTTTATTGTTGATACACTGTTTCATGTGATACTGATACTTGGATACTTGTGTCATTTATGCTTTGATATACTATTTTGATATTCTGATACTCACACTTTGCTGATATATTGATGCTTCTACTGATTCTGATATGGATGTCTTATCTGATTTATCATGTTTCATATGATGTGTTTGATTTCTGCACATGTTGGATATTTGATATTTGTCTTATGCTTTGGATATTGATGTGATGGTCATACTTGGTCATGATTAGATTAGATGATGATAAGATGACATCATGATATATTTCACTGATATATGCTTATGTTTTTGTGTTTTCAAAACTTTTATGAATGTATGGATGCAAACTTTATTTCATGTATGAATATGGATGTATGAAATGTATTGCGATGTGATGTATGAACATCTCACTTTTATCTATGTATGGATGATTATGGATGCATTATGATGTGGAATGGATGAATGCAAATGAATATTAGTGACATATACTCAATCATTTCAGTTTAGTTCTTTATGATTTCATGATATGCTTGGTCAAACATGGAAAGTGATTAATGTTTTCAAAATTTTCAATCTCACCTTAATGTTTTAGATAATTGAATTCACATATTCATTCTTATGCAATTTTAAAATGAACTTCAATGCAACTAAAAGACATGAAATGCATCTAAATGAATCTAATGCAAATTAATATGATATGCAACTAAAATGAACCTATTTTCAATTAACCAATGAAATGCACCTAGACTAAGACACCTAGGACAGTCACTATTTATTCAAAGTGGGTTAATTGTCATCATAGAGCACTTGTAACGGGACCTCATTAGGATAGTACAATTTTTACTGATAGATTTAGCAATCGTGAAATTATGAATACTTCCTTTTATTCATCATGTTGAAAGATAACCTAAACATTAAAGCACATAGCTAGAATGTTCTGTCAATTACTTCCTATTTAATATAAACCGTTTCTTTTCTGGTGCATAATGTGTAAATATATACCCGCAATGACCTTTCATTTTATATTCATATCCTTGGATATAGTCCGATTTACTATGTACCTTACTAGGAAGCAATTTTTCATCTTAGTTTAAAACAAACAAGGATATAAATCCAACCTCACCAGTTTTCATATAAAATAGGTCAAGGTATACATGGCATTCCAATCGTGATGGAGGCACTTATAGTAGACACCCATTCCCCATGATCACCTTAGATCATCCAATTTATTACCACAAACAGAAGACAAAGAAAATGTTATGCCCCCAGTCCTTGTTTCTCTTGTCCAGAGACATCATCGAGTCACTTTAGGAAACATAACAATAAAAAATTAATAATAAGAAAATGTTGTTATCCTTTTAAAATGATCATTGTATTTGCTTTAAAACGGACAGTTGTGATTATAGTGTCCAAGAACACTTTTGATTAATCTTGCAAACACACGCATATAAACTATTATCAATCTTTGATTTTTCTTTCATCCATAAGTGTTTTACCTGTTTAGTGTTTAAAAACACTCTTATCATCATGACGTTGTGTTTAGGAACACATTTAGGTCCAAGTATTGAGAAATACTATTTGTGATTGGCATTTAGAAATACCATTGTTGTCGTAGTTTATTGTCTATTGCGGACTAGGCTGGTATTGAAAAATATCTTTTTTCATAGTTTAATGTCTATTGCGGAGTCGACATCCTGGCAACATACACGATCTTGATCAGTGCCCCCTAGGGAAAATAGTTTACCTAGGACCCTAATGTGGATAGATTCCAACCTTAGGAAGACACATTTCTCTGATAGTTCACTGCAGGATTTGGTGTGTCATGAAAGTGACTGGAAGATATTTACAAACTGAGATTTACATTGGCCAAATGCACAAGCGTTGTCTTGATAGATAGAGCATTGATTACAAGTAGCACCTGTTTACCAAGTTTTCACCACTTGGCCAAACTTTTTCTATTTTTGCTATCATGGCGCCTATTTACCAGGTTTTCACCAAGACACTTTTTATCTTTTCCAAAAAAAATTTACTTTTTCTCTTTTTCTAATTTTTTTTGACCCACCAAGGCGCCTATTTGCTAGGTTTTCACCAAGATGGTCATTTTTCTTTCAGGACTTTTTCTATTGTTTTTTTATTTTTTTAGGACTCTTTTCGCTGTACAAAAGCTTTCTCAAAAATGTCAGGCATGAAACCTTTTTAGATGTAGAGTGTTGATTGGATCTAGTAAAACATCTCCTTTAGGCATAGCTAATTGATAAGCTCCTAATCCAAATGTTGTTGTAATGACAAAAGGACCCAGCCAGTTGGGTTCAAATTTTCCTTTTTGTTCTTGATTCTGTTGATTCTTAGGATTTTCTCTTAGGACTAGATCTCCTATCTAAAAACTTCTTGGTTTTACTTTCTTGTTGTATCCTCTTGAAATTCTCTTTTGATAAGCCTTAAGATGATCAAATGCCTATTGCATGCGCTCATCTAGTGATTCTAGCTCTTGCAATCGAGAGATTGTATAGTCCTCATCAGTGACTAGATGTTTCAATGATACCCTCAGTGATGGAATCTCTACCTCCACTAGTAAGACTGCCTCTGATCCATAAACTAGTGCAAAAGGAGTTGCGCTAGTTGGTGTTTTGATACTATTTCTATAAGCCCATAATATTGGATTGATTTGTAAATGCCATTCCCTTCCTGATTAGGTCACTATTCTATGCAAGATTTTCAATATAGTTTTTTTTTATGCTTAAACCTGTCCGTTACCTTGTGGGTAATAAATCGAGGAACAATGCTGAGTGATTTTGAATTGAAGACACAACTCATATATGTATTTGTTTTTTAATTGACCCCCATTGTCATTCATAATTGACGAGGGTATGCCATAACGACAGATGATATAATTCAAGGTAAACATGGAAACTTGTTTTTCAGTTGCATTAGACAGTGTGACAACTTCCACCCATTTTGTGAAATACTCAGTTGTAGTTATGATGTATTTATGTCCACTTGATTAATTAGGGTAAATTTGACCAACTAAATCAAAGGTCCATTGCTAAAATAGCCAATGTGTTATGAAAGGAATTAGCTCCCTAGCTGGAGCATGTATCAAGTTACCATGGATCTGGCATTTCTCGCATGTTTTTGAAAAATGGATAGAATCTTTTTCCAATGTGGGCTAATAGTATCCAACTCTTAAAATTTTCTTAGCTAATGAAAAACCATTTGAGTGTGATCCACACACACCTTCATGAACTTCATTTAATGCATGATTAGACTCTTCAAGTTCTAAACACCTAAGAAGCTTACCATCTAGACTATGTCTAAACAAGTCATTAGCGATGATTATATAACACGATGCTACTCTTATGAGGGATCTATTTTCATTTTTGGAATAGCCTTTGGGGATTGTTTGGTCCTTTAGATAAGAATAGATATGGGCATATCGGGACAATACTTGGGTTTCAAGGGCAAAAACAATTTGGGATTCAGGTGAGTCAGAAGTGGGAAATGGGAGTTCTTCCACTAGGAAATCATAGAAAAATTGATGTTCTCCAGTTGTAACATGGATGCTAAAGTATCCATTGCATTAGCTGCTCTATTCTCTGATCTTGGAATTTGTTGAAATGTGATGAAGACAAAGTATTTCTTGAAGTCATCCACCATCTTTTTGTAAGGCATGAGCTTATCATATTTTGTTTGATAGTCACCATTCACCTGATTGTTAATGAGTTGTGAATCTCCATAGATGTGTAACTCAACAATTTTCCATTCTATTACAAGTTTGAGCCCATTCACAAGAGCTTCATACTTTGCTATGTTGTTGGTGCATGAAAAGATCATTTTATAAGCTTTTAGAATCTAGTATCCTTGTGTAATGAATAAGCATCTAGCTCCTGATCCTTGTTGTGTGAAGGAGCCATCAAAATACATTTTCCAGCGATGCTCAGTCAAATGCATAATAGATTCACCGAGAAAATCCACATGTAATGGCTTGTCATCTGTTAATGGTGTTTCTACAAGTTGATCAGCAATCACTTGTCCTTTAATGGCTTTTCTATCGACATACTCAATGTCAAATTCACTTAGAATTAGGACCCACTTTGCTAGTCTCCTTGTCAGTATTGCTTTATTCAACAAGTATTTGAGTGGATCAATCTTAGCCATTAATTTCACCTTGTGTGCCAACATGTAATGCCTAAGTTTTTGAGATGTGAACACCACTGCTAAGCATGTTATCTCAATCATTGAATAGTTTAGCTCATATGTGACCAAAGTTCTGTTGATATAGTATATAGCTCTCTCCTTCTTAGTCTCATCTTCTTGTGCAAGAAATACTCCTAATGATGTATCTATAGCTGATATGTAGAGAAATAGAGGTTTTCCATAAATTGGTGCCATTAGGATTGGAAGATCATTAGATATTTCTTGACTTGGGAAAAAGTTCCTTCACATTCTTCATCCCAAGTAAATGTAGTCCCTTTACGCATCAACTTTGTGAAAGGTTGTACTTTATCCGCCAATTGAGATATAAACCTTCTTATGGATTGTATCTTTCCCTATAGTGTCCTCATTTGACTAATATTCCTAGGTGGTTGCATTTCAGGAATAGCTTTCACCTTTGTTGGATCCACCTCAATTCCTTTTACTAAGACTATGAATCCTAATAGTTTTCTAGATGATACGTCAAATGCACACTTCTTAGGATTAAGTCTTAATTGGAACTATTCCATTATGTCAAAGATTTTCCTTAGATCCTCTATATGTGTGGTCCTTATCTTCGACTTAGCCAATGTGTTATCTACATAGTCTTCCATGTTCTTATGCATCATGTCATGTAATATTGTGGTCATTGCTCTTTGATAAGTTGCACCTGCATTTTTAAGATGGTATCACATTCCAATAGTATGTTCCCCATGCACATGTGAATGCGGTCTTTTCTTGATCTTCAGGAGCAATTTTGATTTGATTATATCCAGAAAATCCATCCATTAGTGAGTGCATTTCATAGCCTGTTGTTAGATCTTCAATTATGTCAATGTTGGGAAGTGGAAAGTCATCCTTTGGACAAGCCTTATTTAGATCCCTAAAGTATGTGCAAGATCTGATGGATTTATTCACCTTAGAAATAGGAACTATGTTTGAGATCCATTCCGCATAATCAATAGCTCTAATGATTCCAACTTTCAATAGTTTTACCAATTCTACTTTCACTAGCAATGCCACATGTGGATTCATCTTTCTAAGTTTTTGCTTTACTGGTTTTATATCAGGTGAAATAGACAAGTGATGCATGATCAAATCTGTGTCCAACCTAGGCATATCTAAGTAAGACCAAGCAAAATTGATCTTATTTTCTTTGAAGAAATTGGTGAATTGGATCTTTTCCTCTTCTGTCAATGACTGAGCAATGTGGACTAGTTAAGGAGCTTTTGTTGTTCCCAAGTTAATGGGTTGTGTAGGTTCAATCAGAACTGAGGACCTTTCCTAAAAGTGATCTGGGAGGATATCAAGAATCCTATCCTTTGGTGCCTCTAGGAGGTTTTCACCATTGGATACGTCTTTTTCTTTTTCTCTTTTAGGATCTGACACTACCACTAGGTGGTTTTCACCATCAGATCTCTTGTTCTTTTTGTTTTTCATTTTGAGACTGAGAAACTTGATATCCTCCTCAATCATGGTTTCGCTCTTTACATTGGTGGAAGAAAGGAAGGATTCACAAGCATTTAGATAACAGGCTATGGAATAGTCATTGTCAAAAGATAATAGGCTTGTGGTCATAGGCTCATCCCAGTTTATTAGTTTAGGGTATATTAAGGACAAAGATTCAGTAGGTTCAAGAGATAGCATCATGTTATTACCAATGTTATTAACTTGCAAGATGTCTTCTATTAAGTTTTCTTCTAAATAGATGTTAGGATTATTAGAGTCATGTTCATTATTATTAGAGTTCATGTTAGTGTTATAGAAATTTAACTCTAGTGGTCTAGCATTAGAAATCTCCCCTTCTTCAATCAAGACTCTGGAAGCAAATTTGTGTACCACATCTACCTCTATATCCATGGTAGCATCAGAAAGGATATCCCATTCATATTCATGTGAGTGCACTTGACTATCATCTGAAACCCCCAAGAAGTGGACAATAGTCATGGGTACCTCATCTTCTTCATTAGCATGGCTTTCTTCTTCTTGCAATGGTTCTTGTGAAATTATCATGTCTGGTTCCTCATCAAAGTGAGGTGTGTCAACAATGGGAAACCCTTGTTCTTGTTCTCCTTCAAGCTCTTCTGCTTGTTCTTCTTCTGGCTCTTGTTCAAGATTGGTACCAATTTCTGATAATGGGTCTCCTTGCAAGAGCAACAACCTTTCATAGAAAATAGGTTGTCCTTATACCTCTTCTTCATCATCTAAGTCTCCTGATCTATCAAATACTGGACCACTTTCTGCTATAGGATGTGATGTTTCTTCCTTGAAGCCTAATCCAGTCTTGTCTTTAGGATTTCTGAAATCCATATGCTGAGATTCCACAAGTCCTTGTTTGTTTTTTTCCCAAGGGTCCTTTTCCTTTTTACCACATTTGTTTCATGATCTCATACCCCTTTCCATATTTGTTTGGACCTATCTCAACATGTTTGATATATCCATCTTCTTCATTTTCTTTATAGAGCCACTGCAAAACAACTTTTTCTTCATTTTCTTCTTCAAGGGATATTTTTGCTTTGACCATTCTGGTTCCTTCATGTATAGTTAGAGCACTACCATTGGATGGTGTAAATGTTTATGAAGCTCTTCCTTGCATCCTAGGAGATATGGGAAGATCCATTAAAGACATTGCAGGATCTATCTTATATTCACCCATACTTGTCTCTTGGATATCGATCTTTTTAGAAAAGCTTTTCAAAACCATTTCTTTGGATGTCTCCATCTTATTAGAGATTTCCTTGTTGTGAGGGACCATGCTTTTTGCTTGTTTGAGATTATTGCAAGGATATGTAGTATCTACTAGAATAGTCACCTCCACTCCATTAAGAGGAAATTTTAGGCATTGATGGTAAGTAGAAGGCACAACTTGCATTGAGTGTATCCATGGTCTTCCAAGAAGAATGTTGTATGCGAGTGGTAAATCAAGAACTTAACATAGGACATCTTGCTCTACTGGTCCCACTCTGATAGGTAAGACAACCAATCCTTTGGAGGATCTTTCTTCTTCATCACAAGCCTTGATTGTTATCTTTCTTCTAGGATCAATTGCATGTTTTGAGAATCCCAATTGTTTTACTAAGTTGTATGTGCAGATGTTAAAACTAGAGCCTCCATCTATCAAGACATGCTTGACTCAGTGTTTATGAATAAGGACTTCTAAATAAAGGTTGGTTATGTGAATGGTTCAATGATTTATCAACCTCTTCAGAAAAAAGATAGGTAATGTGGAGAATTCAAGTGACCAACCATAGCTTAGAATCTATCCACATCTAGATGTTTTGGTACATTGGTGCTAAGTAGGGCCTCATAAAGAACTTCCCTATGACTAGGAGAGATTTTCAACAACTCTAGAATAGATATTTGAGCGGGTGTCCTTTGCAACTAATCCACAAGATTAAACTTTGGAGGTAATGCCACTTGCTTAGATGTTGTTGTTGTTATCGAGCTGGTGTGTTAGATTTTGAAGCTCCTTTGAGAGTGAGCTTAGCTTGATTTCTTGTTACAACATTAGAAGACTCAATTTTGTTTTTGACTCCTTTTAGAGTGATCATATTGATGGAATGTTTGCATGGTTCCACCATATGAATTACATTGTCATCATCAATGTATGTATAGTTAATCTTGTTACCCTTAGAAGATTCCCCTTTTTCATAGCTAGGTAATGGAGTTTGGAATGCCTTATGATCATTTTTTGTGTGATGTCCATCTACCTTGACTTTACCCTCTTCAATTAGGTCTTTAATAACATGTTTTAACTTCATACAATTGTTTGTTTTGTGTCCCTTATTGCGATGAAAATCACAGTAATCATTATCATTCCACCACTTGGGTTTTACTTCTGGTTCCCAAGGTTTGGAATTAGGAATCATAATGATTTTATTATCCAATAGTGACTTCAAGACTACCTCCAATGTATCTCCTAATGGTGTAAATATTCTCTTAGGTCTTGCTAACCAAGGCTATGTTTGAGTAGGAGGTTTATTGAAATTCTTGTTAGCCATTGGTGTCACTATAGAATTCAAATTCTTGCTTGCTTGAAGACTTGTTGTAAGATTGAAAAAATCTGATTTCGGTTTTGTGTTAGGAGTATCGACCACTCCATTGTTGACAATGTTCTTGTTTTTGTTTCTATATTTGTACTTATCTTTGGTGGGATAATACTTATCTTTGTTTTCTTTGTTGATAGTGATTTCCCCTTTCTTGATCAAGACCTCTTCAATCTTGATGGCACTATCTATCATCTTATCAAAACTTGATGGTCCTTGTAATTGTATTGGAAATTTTATTTCAAGAACCAAGCTGTTAATGAAGATGTACATTTTTTCTTTTTCAAGTATCTGCCTAGCATATCGTGCAAATATTTTCCTCCATCATTGTAGGAAATTCAAGAATGATTCTCATGTTTTCTTTTTGGTATTGCATAGATCCAACATTGTCACTGTGTGTTGGATGTTATAGGAGTATTGTTGTATGAATTTGTGCACTAGTTCATCAAATTTCTTGATTCTTGTAGGTAATTTTGAGAACCAATCCATAGCTTGTCCATGTAAGCTTCATGGAAATAATCTCATTAGATAAGTTTGTTCATGCATGAATTCCATACTGGTTGTGCAAAACTCCCTCACATGATCTTGAGGGTTAGAATTTCCCATGTATTTATCATATTTTGGAATTGTCACATCTTTAGGAAATGGAATCATATTTAGTCCCTTGTCAAAAGGGAAAGGACATATGTGCTCCAAAAAGTATTGTTTCATTGGTTTGTCCTTCAATTTCTTGAGTTCCTTGATTTCATTTTGCATAGCAAGTAGTTGTCTTGTCAATATAGACATAGGACTAAGATCCTCTTTCTATTTAAGTTGGTTTACATCATAGTCCTTTGGTAGCTTTGCTCCTTGAGAGGCGAGTTCTAGGAAGTACTTTTCCTTGTTTTCTTCCAAAGTTCTCCCAAGGATTTTATGGAATCATTTGCTGCTTATAGCTCTTTGGTATTCTTTTTCAGTGGGTTCTTCATCATCCGAATCATAATGGACTTCTTATTGTTGAACTTCTTCTTGATTATTTTGGTTATCTTATTCATCTTGTCTTTCATCCCAATGGAAATCTTCTTCTTGATTATTCATGTTTGTCATTTAGGGTGTCGCTATATATGTGGTGCTTGGTCTTGTTCCAAATAAAGGATTAAGTCTTGATGTTTCTCCTTTTTCAAATGTGAGAAAAGGTACTTTGTCCGAGAACGAGTTCTTTTCAAAATGGTAAGATTTGTGTCTTGTATTAACTATGAAAACTTGATTAAGGGATCAATGAGTGTCTTGTATTTAAAGTGGGTCTAAATGTTTGCAATGTTTGATTGTGAGTCCAAGGATGCAAGAGTGGGTTTGAAATTGTCTTTATGGATCCAACGTCAAAGGGTGTCAAAGTGTCCTGATAGTGAGTTGGGAACCAAAAATGTAAGTGGGTCTGATAATGTGGAAGTTCTAGCATCAAAGGGTGTCAAAGTGCCCTATTTATGAGCTGGGAACTTGATTGTATCTGATAGGATAGACTGTCTCCACAATTTGGACAATGTAGATTGGACCATGTAAGGTAACAAGACTTTCTCAAAAATGACTCTTTCAGGTTATTAAATGGATGTGTTTTGACAACAGAATCTTACTATTGTGACAAATGGGTATCTGGAAATGTAAAAATTTTGGTTCTGGAAACTACATAAATGCTCACTGTCCTAGATGCAATCTTTTACAGGTGATTGACAAAATTTTTGGACCCCAGATGCGATTTAGGAAATACGGGATACGATTCAGGACATGCAGTGGTTACTAGATGTGATCCAAGAAATGGTGTGTTTACCAAATGTGATTCAAATTTGAACATATACGATCTGGAATATGAGATGCGATCCGAGAACCCCAGATGCGATTTTACGATGTTAGGGAATTTTCAATTTTAATGAATTCTTGGAAAATGGTCATTTCTATTGGATTCTAGTGACTTTCAAGTGTTTACAGGTGCTTGTAAATGCTCTGTGTTTGTTCATTTGAGGGGAATTATCTGAATTTACAATAAAAACACATCAAACAATCCTTTTTAAAAAGACACACCTATCCTTCCCTATGCTAAGTAGAGATTAGTACCACTTGTTCACTAACTTAGGAACACACTCAAAGACTCCTTAGAATAGGGTAGTCCAATAATACACAATAGATATTGGAGCCCATATTAATCGAGTAGTAATGTCAATGAGGGCTCAATTTGGTGAATGTCTTGGGGCAATTACTATTTGCCTCACACAAGTGATAAAAACCTTTCAGGGGTGATTCAGGTAGCATCTAACATGAGGTGTTTAATAAAGGCATATGTTCATAACCATCTCCCATAGTCCCACAAGTAGGATTTAGACCATAAGCCCTATAGGAACCTGAAAATGTGTAGTCTCACAAGCGAGATTTAAGTGGCTCTGCGCTACACAAGATCCAAGTCTACCATTGGGATTGATCATCAATCTCCCAAGATGAGATAGATTATGTATTCTGAGGCTTTCACCTCAAGGAAGCATCAAATTTTATAGTGGGGGGGAAGAGTCGGCTTAAGACTTGTCCCCACTTGGGTCATTCTTGAGAGCTTTTTTCCTCAACTGGCAAGCCCTCTAAAGGTATGCAATAAAGAAATTGGATAAGTGATAATGAGCTATGGATTTCTGATTCTTCATGAGGGAGAAGAGCATAATCTCCTAACTCATAACAAAAATCCCAAACACATCATGCAAATTTAACCAAATTACTCCAATTTGACCCCAAATTGCAAGCTAACTTTTGAGTTTCTGATTATCCCAAAGGGAAAAGAGCATAGTCCTCTGATTAGTTTGCAAATTAACCTCAAATTGTATTAAGTTCCTAGAAAAGCAAGCATGAAGTTTGGTTGATTTCCTTTAGGCAACCTGCAAAATAAGCATTAGCAGTTTTTCTTGATGTTTATCTTGGACAATCGACCTGCAAACCACTATTAAGCTGTAAAGATCAAACAAAATCACAACATTCACCCATTAGCAACTAGAAATCTCAAATTTGCAAGCTCTCTAAAGGTAATGCTTTAAAAGAAAGTAGATAAGCAACTTAAGGTGTGGATTTCCGATTCTCCTTGAAGGAGAAGAGCATAATCTCCTAACTCAATTTGCAAATCCAAGACACATCATGCAATTTTTATCATTCATTTCCCAATTTAACTTCAAAATGCAATTCAACTTTTGAGTTTCTAATTTTCCTCAAGGGAAAAGAGCATAATCCTCTAATTGATTTGCAACATGAGTTTAAATTACATTTAAGTTCCTAAAAATTAAAGCAATAAGTCTTGTTGATTTAGTTTGGCAACCTACAAACAATCATTAGTCATTTGAAATATTTAGGTCCATGTCATTCATCCTGCAAACCATAGTTAGGCTGTTTAAAATCACAAAAATCAACAAACCAAATTGTTAGGGGTTAGAAAATCTGAAAACTTAAGAAATATCCCCATATGCGATCCTAGATCTGACCAGATGTGACCCCATTTCCCACATGCGATCCCATTATCCAAATACGACCCTATTTCCCAAATGCGATCCTAAAATCAACCAAAAATGATACCTGACTAGATGCAATCTGGGAAATCTCAGATGTGATCTAGGAAATTCAGGGTGTGATAGTTCTTCTCGAATGCGATCCCTGGCAGAAAGAAAATATGAAGAAAATCAGTAGAAAAAGCTAGAAAAATAGGAAATTTGGGGCTTTGCCCCATAGTGGGCGCCAGAAATGTGTGTGTGAGTTATGGACCTGCAAATCTACAACACAACACTTCAATAGGATAATATATCAATTGTTAGAGAGAATTAAAGCAAACTAAGAAAATGAACAATTGAAGGCATCCTATTGCTCTCTAGTTAGCACAAGTATGGAAAGGATTAGAGATTGCTCTCAGATCTAACCCAAAATAGTGACAATGCAATGTTAAAATGAGAGATTCAAGATTAGTATGCAAGGATGAAGCTAAAACTAGAAAATGCATCACAATTAGCCATTAGATTGTGAATTCCTTTACTATCAACCCAATTGAGACATTTTCTATTTAACTATGAGCATATGAGATCAAAATGAAAGCATGAATACATGAATTAACTATCAAAATCAAAGAGTTAAGGGGGGGGGGATTTGAAGATTTGAGAATTCTCTTTTATAGAATTTTTGAGGTTTTGAACGGTTGGGATGCATCCATGAGGAGAGGTTGAGATGCATCCAAGCTTGATCCATGATCCATGTGACTACCTCTCACTAGTTCAAAGTGTGTTTGTTGTGTTTCTTAATTTGAGAGAGATTTATTCATTTCTTTTAATTAATTACTCTAGCCATGAATTTAGTAGGATTGATTTAATTAACTGGGCATAGAGGTAATTGAATTGATTTTGCTTAATACCTTGATGATAAATGCTTGAATTGAGATTTAATTGATTTTATCAAATTTTATGAATTATGTCAATGATCAGGAATCAAATTAACATAATCAAGGTTTTATCTCGAAATAGGGTAAATACGGCCTTAGGTTCTATTAGCCCGATTTTAGGTGATTACACAAAGTATGTACAACAATGAGAGGATGATAATGTGATAAGAGCACTAAAGGTGGATCTCACACACAAAGAGGTATGAGATGACAACTATCACCACCTAGAGTGGAATTTCTCCTAACCATGTGCTAAAATGAAATGCAAACTCCTAGGTGTCCCAATGACAACTAATATGCAAATGCATTATCCTAAGTAAACTTAAGTAAAGTGTAATTAGTAAATACGTAATTACACCAACACCCCCCTTAAGTGCAACTTATGGGAATGCACTTAAGCTCACAATGCTAGATGACAATGCATGATGGGTCCCGACTATTAGGCCATGTTAGGTACCCATGTACAATATGCAAGAGCAATGCAATGCAATCTCTCATAAAATAGAGAAAGAGGAAAAAACTCATGGAAAAAACCCTCCCCCAAAACAAGAGATGAAAACAAGATGCATGGATGGATGGAGTAATCAGGACCCCCCATTATGACATACATCATGTATATACAATTTAAAAGTATGAGAAGGAAAAAACCCCATATGAAGAAAAAGTCCTCCATATAAGAGAGAAGTAGTAGAAGAAGAGAGACATGGTAGCCCCCCCTCAATGTTGAATGACCATTAGTGATAATTTCTCCAAGATGAATGAAGAATTTGGTCCATGAATGTCCAACAACGTTCCTCCCCTTAGGAAGAAACAAATCCATAGGTGTATATGAGATGTCTCCCTAATATGTAGGAAGAAACCTCAAGATGAATGATGTCTCTGAAAACTGATCAATAGTCCCTGTGTTGATGTCGAAGGCTGCCCCTTCCAAAACTACTAAAAAGAACAAGTCAAGATCAAACAAGGATGGATATAGAACATGTCTGAAAGAACCAAGTGTCTTCTCTAATGATAAAGAGACCTCTTGTAACTATTGTACATAAGGATCCATAATCACATCAACCTTGAAAGACTTATCATATAGAGAATGGACAAGAGGGTCAGAGTGTTCCCTCGCAACAACTGAAGAATGATCTTCCCCATCAAAGAGAAGATGTATATCATCAATGATGTATCCCATATCAACAATGTAGGACTCCACAAATAAACCTATAATTTTTGTCAAGTAGTCATCCCCTACTGCTATAATTGGAAGACAAGGTGTACCCTATTGTGTTGAATCATATGGACCTATCACTATAGCAATATATGCATGTGGAATGTGTTGATGTTGTGACTTTGTCCTTCAACTATTTAAAGGATCCCCCACAAGTAAACCTATTTAATCAAGTGTCTATCTAACCTAATGAGGTTTAGTGGAAGATGATTGAGTATCCTCAACCTTAAGTTTACCAAGCAAAGGTGTAATCCTGTGTGTAGGTGTTGAAGTAGATGAACCATCTGAATCACTGCCACTATTATCACTATCAATTTCCACAATGTGTGAATTATGGAGAGGAGTAGAGGATAAGCTAGGTGAACTTTCCTCAAAGTGAACATTCCTCTCTATGAATATCTCATGAGTCTCAGGATCCATAAGTCTATATGCTTTAACACTTTATTCATATCCAATGAATGTACAAGGCCTTGGTGGAGGTACCTTGCATTTCTGTGAAGATATGTGTGCCCATGCTAAACAACCAAAAACTCTGAAGTATTTCACAACCAATTTTCTTCTACATCGTGCCTCAAAAGGAGTCATTCCATCTATGTCATTATGAGGAGATCTATTAAGGATGTGATTGACACAACTTATAGCTTCTACCGCAAGTGATGGATCAAGAGACTTGGCTTCAATCATGCAACTTTCCATTTCCTTAAGAGTTATAATCTTGATTTATTCAATTCTTGTATGTTGTGGACTAAATGCAATTGGATTATGAAGATCAATACCCTCAAGTTCACAAAAGTCTTTAAGTCTTGAGTTCACGTATCCTCTTTCATTGTCTACATGAAGAACCTTGATGGATTTACTTGATTGCTTCTCAACATGACTCTTTAAGGTTAGAAACTCATCAAACACTTCATTCTTGTGACCAAGAAAGTAGATCCATGTGTAGTGGGAAAAGTCATCAATAAAAGTGAAGACATAGTGACCCTTGATGACTGATGTCACTAGAAAGGGGCCTACTAGAACATTGTGAACCAAATCAAGAATAATTGATGCTCTCCAAGACTTTCCTTTTTCAAACTTCTCTTGAAGATTCATATCCACTAAACAAGTTGAACATTCACCCTTAGAAAATTTGATTGTAGGTAGATCTTTCACCATATGTGGTGCAGGGGCACCTAGGATCAACAAACAAGACATGAAGACAACTAGTGCAATCATGAAGACTATGAAGACATTGAAGTCACCTAATGGGAATCAGAGGGAAAAGGAGAGCAATGGAACTCTACAAGATTTAAATCAAATCAATTATCACATATTGGCACCTCTAATGTTTTGATGCCATGAAGTGGAATTTAAATGTATGGACTTGGTTTATATCTTTGAAGGGATAATTTGGTTGTAAAATGGACCATTAGTGTCCAATGGATGTCTTAGGGTAGTTTAAAGCTATAGGAGGATTGAAAATAAGTCTCCTAGGTGTTTGGAAACCTTTAGAGTTCTTAGTTTCCTATTAATAAGGTTTTAAAAAGCATTTTCATAGTTTACAAATTCAAATATTTAAAAGGTAGCGGTTACATAGGAGTTTAGAGGGAAATAGTCTTTTGTTATGTTTTAGGCCTTAACCATTCAACTCAATGATAAAAGTTGGTTGATATGGTTATTGGAAGTTTATATATTTTCTAAAGAAGTCTATTGTACGGGAGGAAGCCTGGTGTGTATGGATGAAACAGTGAATCAGATAAAAGACAAGTTTTTAATTGAAATTTGTGATCTCAAGTGTGTTAAAGGTCTTTGCTTTGAATTATTATTTCATTATGAAATAAGGGATTACTTCAGACATTCACTCTCATCCATTGAATTCTTTGAAGATTTTGTTTGACTGTTCCATGCGTTAATGCTGGTATAATAGTGACATAGGATCAATAAAACTACATTTTGTTTCATTTTTGGTATTTTGTGTGTGGATCCACTTGTAAACTTGGTTGGATAAGGTTTATAAGGATTCAATAAGACAAGTTGAATAAAATATTGTATGTTTTGAATGATTTGAGAATCATTTGACATTACTGTACCCTCACACAATGACATAACCCTGTTGGACAGTCTTTTCATTTGTTTTGAAGTTTATGTTATAAACATCATCCATTCCATGGACTCAAAGGCCTAAAATCCATGGAATGAAGTTCACTAACAATTTATTATAGTTTCCTAATCTTTAATTTGTAGAAACTTGGAAGAAAAGAGTGATCACTATTTGGAGAAAGGGTAAAAGTTCAAAAATAAAGGTTGCAGAAAATGCAGTCTGATGCGGGGAGCATATCTTGGGATTGAACCGTTGGATTTTGATTTTCTTTGGATAGAATGAAGAGAACCTAATTGTGCCCAAACTCACTGAAGGGATTGAAGAAATTTGATCTGGTTCAAAAGTTAGTATGACTGTCCACAGGTCTATCTAGAGGGCAGCAAGGTGGTGTATTTTGTCTTATTTGCTTTCTAAGGTTGATTTAATGAATCAAAAGGATATGAGAGGTTGTAGGTTACTATGGTTGGTTGTTCAAAGGTTATTTTAGATATTTTTTGGGGGATTACAAGTATTTGTGGTTGTTCTTAGTAAAGAACAAGAGTCTCAGAAAGATTTCTCAAGATTGAAGTGTTGGGTGTTGTTGTAAACCCATTAATCATATGAATATTTTATAATCCAGTATAAATAGATCTATTCTATGATTTTTTTCCATTGGGGAGGGTGAAATCATAATTTGATTTTCTTGAAGCATAGTTGAAGCATTGATTTTCTTGGGTTGAATCATTCAGTTATTGAAAACCTTGTCCACCACACTTACTCTACATCAATATGCTTTGAGATAAGCTGCGAAAGATAGCAGAAATCAAGATGTCCAAACCACTCATGCCGTAATTTACTTTTTGATTGTGTATGAGGCAACAGGGCATGTGAAGGAGACTTAGGCACAAAGTGGGAGAAAGAATAAAGCCTTGTGTCATGATTAGATTTTCCCACTACAACCAATGAATCATCCTTAAGATTTCACACCATGACTAAATCAGGAAGGAACTAAACTTTATTTCCACCTCCATAGTGAGTGATTTGGTAAATTGAAAGGAGATTGATGATAAGGTTAGGAACATAGAGAACATCCTTGAACTCTCCATTTTCCATCCCAACTGGTCCTTTCCCTTCAACTTCCACTTGTGTATCATTCCCTATAAAGATGTGAGGTACTTGAGATGGCTCCAATGAACAAAATTGCCCCTTTGAAGCACCCATATGATGTGTGGTACCCGATTCAAGAATCGAATCCTCTGAAGAACTTGAAATTTCCATAAATTCTTGCCCTTTTCCCTTTAAAGTGGATGGAGATGAATCCTTGGAAGCATTTTGCAGATTGATTTTGTTCTTCTTGAGTAAGTTTTCCAACTCATCAATTCTCTTAGTCTTGCAATCATGCTCATCATGATTTGGTTTCTTGCAATATGCACAAAATAGTTTATCCTTCTTGTTGTTGTTTCCCTTCTTGTTGAAAGAAGAATTTCCTTGTTGTGAGGAGGAAGAATGTTGTGTCTTTGATTGTGATTTTGGCTTCCACTTCTTCTTGTTGAAACTTTTGTCACCTTGATTTCTTTGGTTCTCATTATTAGCCACCAATACCATAGACTTTGAAGACTTGAGAATACCCATATCCATCAACTTTCACTATTCCAACATCAACATTTCTGCAAATGCATCAAAAGAAGGCTTAGTGAAGGAACTTCCCATGGTCAACTTGTGAGTATTTTAACTTCCCAAAGTCAGACTACAAAACTGAAACTGCAAATGGTGAGGGCAAAACCTGAGGTTAAATTTGATGGTCAAACGACCATCACAACATTGCAAAATCACCTAAAAATGACGGCCAAATGATCGTCAATTTTAATCAACCAAAATGTTGATGCAACCAAATGGTTAAATTTGATGGCTAAATGGTCGTCAATGCAAAATAAAAATGGCCCTCGTGACGGCTATACCGTCAATTTTAAAATAGTAAAAATTGGTGAAAATGCATTTTTTTAAAAAAAATACTAGTTTCTTGTTTGTCAATCTACCACGTGGTGATGTTTCATTGGTTGTTTGTTGGTTGCATTATGTCCACATAGGGGCATGTGGGAGCCACGTGGACTACCTGCATGGAGAGGTTAACTACTGAGTTGGCTTGGCCGCATGGCAAACTGAGCTGGCTGGACGGGTGGCAAAGCAACTCAGATTGGGCTGTCCTCGGTCCTTCCCTCTTCTTTTTCTCTCTAACTTAACTTTGTTCCATTCGGCTCGACTCTATGTGTGTGAAAATTGTACCTGTTTATGAGACACAACACTTTAGTAAATCATTATAGGTTAATGATCAGAATAATATGCAATGAAGAACAATATCATCAACTAGGCGATTTACTACCTTCTAGTAGATGCAATTTACTGCCTTCTAGTAGATGTGATTTACTGTATTCTTAGATTTTGATAGAGATCAGTGACAATACAACATCTAAATGAAGGATTTGAATGCAAAATCTAATGAAATGAATGCGGATTTAATCTATATTTTTGGATTTTCTATGCAATAATGATGAAATCTAGATGAAAAATTGATCTAAAATAATGAATCAAATCTAAATTATGAATGCAATGAATGCTATGAAGCAAGAAATCAATGTTAACAAAGAATCTCAACAAATGCACATATCTCAATGATTCGACAATATGGCGCTGCTATTCTCTAAATGCTTGATTCTCCAAATTTGTGATTGTTTGTAAAGGAATGAGGCCTGTTTATATAGAAATCCATCATTTTGAGAGCTCTTGGAAAGCCAAAAATCTCTCCCTGATAAACTCGAATTGATTGGTGAGTTACCAAGAAATTTAGAAATAGTTATCTCACAAAATCATGCAAAATCAGCTTTTTAACCCAAATTAGAAGTTGAGATCGCTCCAATATGCTTTTCAACTCACAATCACATGTTGAGTTTGAAAAGTTAACAAATTGAATTTAATAGTTGATTTAAAGCTCAACTGATCTTCTGATTTGTGCATAGATAATTATCAGTTTATTTAATTTCCATGTGTTTTATTCTCAACTTAACTAATTTTTGAGTAAAAATAATTGGTTTATGGGTTAATCAATTATTTAATCAAATTTTATTCAAAATTAAATCATTAAATTTGACAATTTGATTTCAATCAATTAAATAAATATTTAACCAATTATTTTTAGAAATTATGATTTATTGTCAAATAAATAATATTAATTAGGAATAAATATTAATTAAATCTAATTAAATTAATTAAGTGGCTGAATATAGTTTAATTAATTAAATATTCAATATATTCAATTAATTGACTTTAGGATAAATAAAATAATATCATTTATCGCCAAATAATATTTAATTAGAAATAATTAGGATTATTTAGGAATATTCCTCGATGCAGAATTGAAATAGGATCGATTAGGGTTTTGATTATTTGATGTGTAGATGTGCCTTAGGTTAGGACTTTAGGGTTGATTTTGATCGATTTGACGATGTAGGAGGTCAATGGTACTGAAGCCCATTTTTGGGGTATTACATTTTGCCCCTCTTTAAATTACTGTGTGAAGCGTAGTGGTTCAAAGATTAATTTGTTTGATGAGATCCAGACTCAGTTATGTGGTGGAGAAACTGATCCTAATTAATTATCTGAATTCTAAGACAGAATCTAATTTGAAAGATTTGAAGATGCTGATTCAAGTCTTGGTTGACCAAAGAATCGAGATGATGTTAATAATAGCAACAATGAACTAGTGATTATGAGGAAGTGATAAAATGCCTGATTCTGAACCTATGATTACGAGGAAGTGACTGTCCTGACTGCAGATCTGATTGTCCAAAGGAATTGAAAGGATGTCAAATTTGAACCCTTCAATTACGAAGAATCAAGGAAATAACAAAACTGAATTGATGGTTATGAAGAGCTGATACAATTTACCAGATTAAGAGAACACCAAATTGATACAGATCTTGCTGAATCTGATATGCCCCAAGCGATGAGGACTTTTGATGAGTCAACAATTAGACATGGTTGTTGTCTTGATTGCTGAAGAAAATTTGAAAAAGAAAGAGATTTGATAATGATATAGAATACCATGCCCCCTTCAAGATTAAAATCAAAATCTAGCAAGAAAGCCAACGTGAACAATGAGAAGCAACATAATCAATTGTAGAAGTGGTTGTACACATCTGAGAACATGTTTTGCATCATTTAAGGGTCATGTTGACCAAGTTTGACTAGTTTTGACCATGAGTTAATCATGGTTGACCAAGTTGAAAATTGAGAAGTTTGATGTTGATAATCAGATAAGTCAAATACTAGATTATGTGATGTTTTGAAGGTCGATTATGCAAGCAGTCGGTCGTCTTGGGTCCAAAATTTTAAATTACACAATTTTGACAATGTAAACAAGCTCAGATTTCAATTTCGATCCCAAAAATGGGTTTAGAATGTCGACATTCGCTAAGGGTGCAAGTTTCATGCAAAACAGAGCACTTTTAAAATTTAGGTCAAAACCTATATAAGGCCAAAAGGGGTCATTTTCAATTCATTTCAACCTTTTAACTTTTAAAACCTTGTGGAGCTCTCTTAGAGTAAAAATGTTAGTTCTAGTCTCCTCGCACCGATTTGAGTGCTCACGATGATACCAGTGGCTACGACAGTATGAGAACTCGATAAGTGGACCTCTGAAGCCTCTTTTGAATCAATTTATCACATTTTAATATGCATTTTAGGATTTTTCAATTATTTTTAACATTTTTAAATTTTGCTTCGTGGAATATCGTACGACATGTGGTTGCATGTCATACAACATTTTAGGTCCAACTAAAGTGTCGTGTGTGTCATAGTATAGTGTCATATGGGAGACACTCATCTCTCGTATGACATTCTGTCGGGTCCCTTAGTTGTCATATGAGGACATGTAATTTGTCGTATAACCATAGAATGTCGTATGGCTAGCTGTATATTGTCGTACGACAATTGACACTAGTTTTTATTTTTTGAAATGTTGTATGGAAAATAGTGAGCAAATTTGAGGTCCTTATTAATTTTTCCAAAAAAATTGATTATTTAGTTGAATTCCATAGCCTTTAATGCACCTTCTGATATATTTGTTTTCTCATTTTTGCGTGCATGTATCATTGTTTTTGAGCAAATTACTGATGTTAGTCCCATTTCTATGCTTTGTAGGTGAGGTATCATGATGTTCACATCCGTGTCTCTCATCCTACAACCTAGAGACTATGCTTAGTGCTTCCTGTTCCTATGAGAGTCCACCTTGCCACTTGTGGATTTGATTATCTGATAGGTTTACTCGACATTCAGGTAAATCATAGTTTGATCACTGCTCTGGTGGAGACATTTCACTCAGAGACATAGACTATATGAGTTTGGGTAACACAGGTTTACATGCATTTTGCACACTATTTGGAGAAAATGAGCAGATTTCTCAATAGATACCGTGGGAGGTATTGGTACAACACTACGGGTAGACCCACAAGCTTGAGTGCATTATCGTCGGCATGATCGACAATATCATTATGTTTGACCGTCAGCAGAATGGTCTTCTTATGGGATGGGTACAGATGGTTCAGAGACTGATGACGCATCTGGGTGAGTTTGGCTGGGGTCAGTGTTTGTTGGCCCATATGCTCACGAAGATGCATGGGATTGTCTACCATGAGGGTAATACATTCACTTTTGGAGTCATTATTCTTCAGATCTGGGCATAGGAGCATATTCCCATTTGTAAGCCCATTTGCAGTGACGAGAGGTAGGATCAAGAGCCTTTGATATATAGATATTTAGGTTTTGTGACACAGGTGAGGTTGGGCCAAACGGAGTACCAGCATTAGATTCTTGATGATATGAAAGTGGTTGTTTGGCAGCCATACTTACAGGTGGAGGCGTGGCCTACGACGAGGGCTTAGTTTAGCTACTTTTGTTAGAGTTGAATACTTATAGGGCACTCTACCAGCATCCTGGAGCAATTTTTGATCACTTAGGTTTGGAGGCAGTATGATCTCATTCAAGATGAGCCCCAAGAGTTCGCATCTTATGCGAGATAGGTGCGGGAGATCGAGCTAGGATGGTCACCCAGATTGTCATATGTAGTATGCAGCTTGGAGTATAGTGCACTCCAGAGTAGAGACTAGGATTACCGACCACAAGTGATCAATGCAGGTGCAATAGATGCCTACACGACATATCTAGCAAAACATCTCATTAGGCGGTTCTCGAATCTAATGGAATTGATACCCATGATGGAGGAGGTGGAGGATGTTACAGATGCTCCCTAGGGGAGAGGACAAAGGAGGAGGGAGGTTTAGATCCCTATGGCTTAACTGATTCCTCCAGTGTAGAGGGTAGTAGGGTTACCACCACACCCTATAGGAGATGTCAGGCCTGCCCCTAGACCACAAGTAGTTCCATTAGTGAGGCCGACAGTGTTGTAGCAGCAGTATTTGCAGGGTGAGGGTGGGAGTTTAGGTGGCATTGGGAGTACTGTAGCTGCCAAGGAGGTATTAGGTGCACATCAGGATGCACCTATGGATGAAGTGTAGGAGGCACCCGATTTTGATCTAGGAGCTGAGCTTTGATGTCGTAAAGCACAAACTAATATAGGTGGTAGTGTTGATGAGACCATAGCCGAGGAGGAGGTAGCTGTGGAGGTCAACCCTGGACTGAGGCAGACACCTCAGGATGTGATTTGGTAGATACAATACCAACTAAGGGACCAAATATCCCATAGCTTATCATTAGAGGTCCAACTAAGAGAGCACGATAGGCAGATGAGGGAGTCACAGGCTGAGGTTAGAAGATTGTAGGCAAAGGTCATCCACCAGACTAGGTGAGCTACATACTATGTTTCTTCTTACTTTTATGTTGTGCCTCTTGGGTAGAGAGTTACCTCATACTCTCAGTATATGCTAGCATCTGAGGGAGTGAGAGCACCGCGGGATGAGCCACTGCCAAATGCACTAGCAGGAGGAGGAGCAGCACTTGATGCAGAGAACCAGACTGATACCTAATACATATTGATTCCTCATTTTATCATGTTGTTGTACTGGATAGCTCATTTTAGCTCATATTTTGTATCATATGCACTTTGTGCACCCCTTGTACAATATCGAGTTATATATCATTTTTTGTTGTTTTGACTTCATAACACTTGTCATTTTGAATTAAGATGTTTATCATGTGATGCAAATGTATGTATGCAATGGATGTGTACTTTGAATGTATGAATATGCAATGTGAAATGCAATGATAGATGGTAGATGAATAATGCAAATGTATGGATTTATTTTTATTTGATGGATGCATATGTATATATGAGATGATTTATAAAAATGATATGATATATAAATGCAGCGATTCACATGTTATTTTTGTAGGTACATGAAGAGGTCAAGTGCTCAGTCAATTGTCAAAAAGGATGGTTAAGCTAGAATGATGTATGCTTGATGATTAGTTAAAGGGACCTTCATGTGATGCTCAGTCCTCATGATATGTTTAGTGCAATTTAGAGAATAGCAAACACTATGTTGAACTCAAACCATGAGAAAGATGCAAAATGCAAAACCTAGGACTTAGTCACTGATCATTTCTCAGTCTTTATCATCACTGAATATTTTTAGGTAATACAGAATAGTCAATACAATATCCACTGGTTAGACAACCATGAACATATGAATATTGACTTTTAGTCAAAAATGTCGGATTTAGATATAAGCATTAAGGCACAAGAGCTAGGATGACCTGATTATCATGTTCATTTTGATTTAGCAATTTGTATAAGCATCAGAACATAAATGTTGTGATGACCTGAATACGTGTACAAACACACCAAGCAGTTAGGAGATCATTCTGATTCTAATGTGAATTACCCGCAGTGACCCTTTATTGTTCACGTCCTTGGGTAATGTTGCATTTCACAATAGGAATAAGAAATCACTCAAAAGGACAAAGTTAGATCTGACTTCTCTAAAGCATCTAGGTATCAATGGTCAAGGTACATGTGGCCATCCAATCATGATGGAGGCACTTATAGTGGACACTAATTCAATCCAGAATTTCTCGAGTAGTTAGATTTTCACTTACAAGCATAAAACAAATAAAAGATTATGCCCCCAGTCATCACTCTCTAAATCCTGTGAAAGGACATCATGGACAAGTTCCAAGGGACATAATATGCAAAAATCTCAATGTGAATCAGTTAGCATACAAGAAGATTAAAGCATGTTGTAGAGATTATTTTGTTGTAGCGGTGTGTTCGTTTGTTGTTTGTTAGGCGCAAAATCCTTTTTTGGTAGGGAGATAGAAAAACTGACTCAGATAAAGTTATGAAAGGACATTGACTGAATATGACTCATTTTAGATACTGAGGACCATAGGATAGTACACTGGTTGTCCCTAAGTTTGAAACTTTGATAGGATGCAGACGCTTTGTTGCTTGGTTCACATACTAACTTTATTGAAAACAGGATGCGAAAGCAAATAAGGAGATATGTACAAACTAAAAAAGTACTGAAAGCTGGGAGGGTGCCAAGATTGTGTTGATAAATGGAGCATTTTGATACAAGTGGAACCCATTTGCCGAGTTTTCACCATCTTGGTAGAGATTCTATTTTTTTCTACCAAGGCACTTGTTTACCAAGTTTTCACCAAGGCACTTTTTCTTTTTTCTTTTTTTTTTGTATTTTTCATCTTTTCAATTGTTTTGTTGAATCACCAAGGTGCCTATTGCTATGTTTTCACCAAGATTACCATTTTTTAAGGACTTTTTTTTAGGACTTTTTCACAGACTGAATGTCTTAGGCATAGAATTTCTTCAGATGGAGAACATTGATTGGTTCTCAGAGTTGTTCTCCTTCATTCATTGAGAGTTGATAAGCTTCAGAGCCAAAAGTAGTAGTGACAACAAAGGGACCCAGCTAGTTGGGTTCAAACTTCCCGTTGCATTCTCCATGGCATTGATTTTTAGTATTCTCTCTCAAGACTAGATCGCCAACCTGAAATTCTCTGTCTAACTTTCTTGTTGTAGCCTCTAGACATTCATTTCTAGATATACTCTGAGATTATCATATGCAACTTGCCTACACTCATCTAGTATTTAAAGCTCTTGTAACCTAGATACTCTATAATCATCATCGATTCCCAGACCATGCATTATGATTCTGAGTGATGGGATTTCAACTTCTATAGGTAGTACCACTTCAGCCCCATATACTAAAGCAAAAGGAGTAGCCCTAGTGGGCATTCTAATACTCATTCTGTAAGCCCAAAGAGATGAATTTATCATCAGGTGCCAATCTCTTCCTGTCCTATTGACTATACGATGTAGAATTTTCAATAAGTTCTTGTTGGATGCTTCAGCTTGTCCATTCCCTTGTGGATAGTAAATGGATGACCAATGTTGAGTGATCTTGAATTTAGAGCATAAGGAATCTAGGTCCTTGTTCTTGAATTGGCCTCCATTGTCTGTGATGATGGAGTGTGGTATACCATACTGGCAAATGATGTAATTCAGAATGGACATAGAAATTTGTTTACCAGTTGCTTGTGTCAATGGAACCGCTTCTACCCATTTCATGAAGTAATCTATTGTTGTGATGATATGGGTGTGACCATTTGATGCATGTGGATAGATGGCTCCTATTAGATCAAACACCCACTATTGAAAAGGCCATTGTGTTGTAAAGGAAATCAAATCTCTCCCTGGTGCATGAATCAAGTTACCATGCACCTGGCATTTCTGACAATTCTTAGCATATTTCACGACCTCTTTTTCCATGTCTTGCTAATAGTACCCTACCCTAATGAGTTTTTGAGCTAATGTCAAACCATTGGAATGTGATCCATAAATACCTTCGTGGACTTCCTCTAATGCGCGTTGTGACTCTTCATGTTCTAAACACCCAAGAAGTGTACCATCTAGTCTTCACGTGTATAGATCATTACTAATGATGACATACCATGATGCATTTTGAATAAGGTAACGTTTTACATGGTGTTTAAATATATCGAGAATGATTTGGTCTCAAAGGTAGGAGTATATGTTTTTTTAGTAGGAGGAATCATGACCAACAATGGTGCAGATCATACAGGTTTTTGGGTAATAATAGGCAGGGAATGACAGTGCTTCCACCAATAACTCGTAGTGTAGCTCATGTTCGAGCTATTGTAGAAGAGATGATAGTGTGGCCATAGTGTCATCAAACTTTTTCTCCATTCTAGGTATCTATTCAAATGTGACTTAAATGAAGTACTTCTTTAGATCATCTACCATGCACTTGTAGGGAATAAGCTTCTCATCTTTTGTTTGATACACATCATTGACTTGGTGTATGACTAGTTGTGAGTCTCCATGAATGTGTAATTTTTTTACTCTCCATTTGATTGCTATCTTCATGCCATTTAGCAAAGCTTCATATTCAACTATTTTGTTGGTACAAGGGAACTTGATCCCGAATGCTTTTGGAATGGAGTAACCCTGTGGTGTAATGAACAATATGCCAGCTCTAGACCCATTTTGTGTGTAAGATCTGTCAAAGAATAAATGCCATGTTCTGGAGGTTATGTGCATGATATAGGAATTAGGAAATTCCATTTGTAGTGGTTGGTCATTGATCATTGGAGCTTTAGCTAATTGATCTATAATGACTTGTCCTTTGATAGCTTTTCTTTCAACATATTCAATGTCAAATTCTCTTAGTAGCATTACCTATTTTTCTAGTCTACCCATGAGGGAAACTTTGCTTAATAAGTACTTCAACAGATCAATCTTTGTTATTAAATGTGTGGTATGAGCCAACATGTAGTGTCTCAATTTTTGTGACGCAAAGATCACAACTAGACATGCTTTCTCTACCATAGAATAATTCTTCTCATAAGCCACCAAGGTTCTACTAATATAGTAGATAGCTCGTTCCTTCTTATTTTCATCATACTATGCTAGCAATGCCCCCAATGATGTATATGTAGTAGAGACATACAATATTAATGGCTTTCCCTGAATAGGAGGCATGAGAATCGGTGGATTCACCAAGTATTTTTTGATGTGATTGAAGTTCTTTTCACACTCCTCATTCCACATGAAGGTCACACCTTTATGCAATATCTTTGTGAAAGGTTGTGATATATCTGCTAGCTGAGATATGAAGCGTTTGATTGATTGTACCCTTCCTTGTAAGGTTTGCATTTGACTAATGTTCTTAGGAGGTTGCATCTCCATGATTGCTTTGACTTTACCTGGATCTACTTTAATACCTTTCTTTGAAACAATGTACCCTAGAAGCTTCCCTGAAGTGACACCAAAGGCACATTTCTTAGGATTTAGATGTTCAGATCATTTCATTGATTTAGCCAAGGTGTCATCAACATAGTCCTCCATGTTTTTATGCATCATATCATGAAAGATAGACGTCATAGCTCTTTGGTAGGTAGCACCAGCATTCTTAAGACCAAATGGCATTACATTCCAACAAAAACTACCCCATGCACAGGTGAAAGTTATTTTCTCTTGATCTTCCGGAGCTATCTTGATTTGATTGTATCCAGAGAAACCATCCATTAAGGAGTACATTTCAAATCCCGCAGTCATGTCCACTATCATATTGATGTTTGGTAGTGGAAAATAATCCTTAGGACATGCTTTGTTTATGTCTCTGAAGTTTGTGCATACTCTGATAGATTTATTAGGTTTTGATACTTGAACTATGTTTGAGATCCATTATGCATAGTCTATGACTCGGATAAATCTAGCTTTTAGCAATTTCTCTAGCTCAACTTTGACAAGGAGTGCAACGTGAGGAAGCATTTTTCGCAACTTTTGCTTGATTGGTTTTACTCTTGGAGTGATAGAGAGATGATGCATGATGAGATTAGGATCCAATCCAGGCATATCTAAATATTTCCATGCAAAGTTGATCTTTTTCTCTGTTAAGAATTTTGTGAACGCTTGCTTTTCTTCTTCTGACAGAGATTGTGCTACATGAATCAATTGTGGTTCCTTTGCTGTGCCTAAATTGATAGGTTGAGTTGGTTCTATCAAAATTGGAGATCTATCCTATAAATGACTCGGAAGGACATCAAATATCTCATCCTTAGGTGCCTCAGAGAGGTTTCCACCTTTGGATATGTTTTTTTATTTTTACTAATTTAGGTTCTGAGACTGCCACATAGTGGTTTTCACCATAAAACTCTTTTTCCTTTTGCTTTTATTCTTCTAACTGAGATATTTGATATTTGACTCTATCATACTGATGCTAGGTTCACTAATGGAAGTCCTCATGGGTTCTACTATGTTTAAGTAGCATGTGAGAGTGTAGTCTATCTAAAAAGTGTGGATGTCTTGGCTTGGATCATTGGATGTGTGGTTAATAAGCTCAGGATGTTGGATAGTAAGCGTAGGGAAGGATTGACTGATAGTATTCACACATACAATGTTGTCATCATTAGTTCTGATTTGACTCTTGAATTCAAGGATGATATTACTACTCAGAATGTTCAATTCGTTAAGTGTCTCAACATCATCGTTGGATCCTATGTTAGTGATAAGTGAATCAGACCCACAAGGTCCGTTATATCATTCTAGACTCATGTCAGGCATAGGTGCATATTGGTGAATGAAATCTATGTATTTTTCTATTATAAGCTCATCTTCTTCTGGAACAATTCCCCATTCACAGTCATTTGATTCCTCATCTGGATCCCTGGGAAAGTCAAGAATATGTGTAAAATCAAGATGAATACCCCAAGCAAGGTGGCCTTTAGAGTCTGAACATAATTCATATTCATGGGAATCTATCTCAGACTCACTGGAGTGTCCCAAATGTTCAACTATTGTGAGAGGTATGTCTTCTTCTTCTTGTTTGTTTTTAGGATCAATCGGTTCTTGTGTTGCGACTGTCTCTTGTGCAATAGTAGGTTCTTGTGTGTCTACCATGTTGATTCTTTCTTTAGGTTCCTTTTCATTTTCAAGGAGATCTAATATATGTTGAGGTATACATTCATAAGGAAAAACATCAGTTGTTTCTAAATCATCAATGTCTAAGTATTTTGTTTCTTCCTTTTGTTGAGTATCTATTTCCAATTCTATCTATTCTAGGACATGTGTAGAGCTTCCATCGAGATGGAAAGATTTCTTTTGATAACCTGTGTATGTTTTATCTTTGGTTGTCCTTCCACAATGTTCAATTGGTTTGATGATGCCTTTGCCTCTTTTTCCTAAAGGTCCTTTCTAGTGTATCCCATTTTAGACATTAGCATGTGGCCTGGTCCATATGATTTTGAAGGAATCTTAGGTAATTTAGAGTCACACTTTTGAACTATTTGTGACTGAGACTCATCTTTGTATAACCAGGATAATATAGCCTCTTCCTCATCTGATTCTTATTTGGATACCCTCTCTATGACAAAACTCCCATCAAAGATAACTTGAGGTTGTTTGGTTGTAGGTTTCCGATAAGACTTAAGTGAAAGTGGGAGAGATGTGAGAGATAGGACTAGTTCCATTGTGTATTCTCCCATGCCTGTATATTTGATCTTGATTTCTTTTGCTATGTCTTCCATTTTAGATGTAGGTGCTATGTCAACTTGTTTGGTAGAAGACTCTCTGTTATGTGGGACAAGTTTGTCTGCATTTTCCTTCAAAGCATTGCAAGATGCTGACATGTCTGCAGGTATAGTGACCTCTAATCCATCATAGGGAAACTTAACACATTAGTGGTACGTTGATGGAATAGCTTGCATCTGGTGAATCCAAGGCCTTCCTAGAAGAATGTTATAGGCCAAGGGGAGATCTAGTACTTGATAGGTGATATCTCTGATGACAGGTCTTGTTTTGATAGGTAGCACAATGACTCCTTTGGAATTTCTTTCTTGTTTATCATATGCTTTTATGGTTATTTTCTTTTTAGGATCAATAGAATCTTCTGACAATCCCAGTTGTGTAACCAATTTATAGGAACATATATTTAGACCAGCGCCTCCATCTATCAATACATGTTTGACATGATGGTTTTGGATTAGGACTTCAATATGCAAGGGCTGGTTATGTGGATGACTCAATGAGTTGTCATCTTCCTCTGAAAAGGATATGTACTAAGGGGACATCAAATGACCCACCATTTTTTAGAATTTGTCAAGACCAAGATTTTCAGGTACATTAGAACCAATGAGAGCTTTGTCCAAAATTGCACGATGAGCCGAAGAAATCCATAATAGCTCAAATATAGAAATTTTGGCATTAGTATGTTACAGTTGTTGGATTATGTTATAGGATGTTGTCTTGGACTATTTAGAATTTGTAGTTTTAGGTGCAGTCTTTTGTTTAGATGTAGATGGAAGATTGAATGGCACCTTTAGGGTATTTGATGAACCCTAGTTTTGTCCTTGGAGAGTTACTTGATCTTGAGATCGATTGATTGCATTAGCTGACTTGTTATCTCTGTCCTTTTTTATAATGGTTATGACATTGCAGTATTGAGATATGCATGGTTCTACCATGTTGATGACATCATTATTGCTAGAGTAAGTGTAATTGACTTTAGCACCCATGTTTGGTTTAGAAGATGAATCTCCTTGAGTGTGTTTAAGAAAAGGTTATGTGAATGTTGTATGATCATGATTGGATTTATGGTTGTCAATCACAATTTCTCTAGCATCAATTTTGTCTTGAATGAGATGCTTCAGATGCATGCAGCATTTGGTTTTATGACCCTTGTTTCGATGGAAATCATAGAAATCAGTCTCTTTCCACCACTTAGGTTTGACTTCGGGGTCATATGGTTTGATCTCAAGTAACGTGATGATATTGTTCACCAATAGAGTTTTCATGGTAGATTCCAAGGACTCACCCAAAGGAGTGAACTCATGCTTTGGTTTTGTAGCCCATGGTTTATAGTCATTTGACTTTTTGGTAGGTTTAGTCGCCTTCATTTCTGAAGCTTTTATGGCTTGAGTCCCAATTTTGAGATTAAACGTTGGTGCCTTGGGTCGAGCACTGATGTGATCAACAACACCATCGGTGACAACATTTTTGTTTTTATTCCACAATTTACCCTTATCCTTATTGTTGGAACTAGAACCTAAATCATACTTGTTCTCCTTATGAAGCGATATATCTCCCTTAAGAATGAGTACATTTTCTATTTTTATGGTATTTTCCACCATTTTGTCAAAAGAGGTATGATTTTTCATTTGAAGATGATAGTTGATTTCCGGAACCAGGTTATTGATAAAGATTTCCAGTTTCTCATTTTCCAGAATTTGTTAGGCATAGAGTGAAAAATTCTTCCTCCAGTGTTTGAGGAAGGTCTGGAAGGGTTCTCCTAAATTTTGTTTTAGATTGTAGATATCGATCATTGTGACCGTATGTTGGATATTGTAGGAGTATTGTTGATATAACAGTTTGATTAACTCCTCTAAATTTTTGATGGTTGGAGACATTTTAGAGAACTGGTTGATGGCTACCCCCCCCCCCCAAAGAACGGAGGAAGAGATGCATTAAGTACATTGGTTCATGCATAAAATCCATGGATAGAGTGCAAAATTCTCTGAAATGATCTTGAGGATCAAAATTTTTGTCATATTTGTCATATTTGGGTAGTTCCACTCTTTTTGGGAATGGTGGCATGTGCAAGCTTTGATCGAATGGAAATGGACATAGGGCCTCCATAGAGAATTCTTTAAGTTCTTTCTCCTTTTCTAGCTTGTTAAGTTTGACTTACATGGCATGCATTTGTTTCATCATAGTTGTGATGGGTGTTTCTTCCTCTTATGTTACGATATTTCCAACATTAAAGTCTCGAGGAAGTTTCGCTCCTTGTTGAGCCAGTTGTATAAAGTATGCCTCTTTCTCTTCTTGTAAGAAGTGTTTCATGAGTCTTTTAAAGAGGTCATCCTCACAAAATCATTTAATTTTTTATGGTGTGTGTTCTTGATCTCCACCATGATTAGATTGTTGTCTTTGTGAGCCATGGTTAGCTCTACCGTGAGACATGGCAGTGCTTTGATTGAGATCAGGTGTTGATGTGGGAGGGGTTGTGTGACCTCCTTTTAAGTGCAAGTTGCCAAGAGTGTCTTCTTCATAAATATTGGTGTCGTAAGGTTGATGTAATGTTTGAACAATAAGAGAAGATGAAGGTGATGTCTTTGGTTCTTCTCTAGGTTTTCTGTGTGAAGAGGCTCTAGTTTCCACCATTAACCTTAGGTGAATCTAGAGAGCAAGATAAAAGAACTGACATGTGATCTGAATTAGGAAATATCAAGTGACGCAACCTTGTCAAGATTGGTTTGAAAAAGATTGATTAGACGTAAATGAGGGATATTGTGCCTGAGATGTATGGGTAGACACCCAAAAGATGGTGAACACAAATTCACAACACTTAGCCATTTTAAGATGATAAATCAAGGTTGTTCTAACAAGATTTTTAACATAGGATGAGACATGGTTCAGACTGATCAATCAGATGACAAATTGAGCTAAATGGATCACTTTGGGAAAATAAGAGGAATTCTTTATTTCTTTGCTTTGTTCCTGACATAGTGGGTATTTTGACACAATTTTGATGAAAGCTGGAAGTTGATTGGATTTTTGGTAAATTTTGGATTTTCTAGCAATTTTGGGTAAACTATCGTACAACAGTATCCAAGCTCGTACGACATAGAATGAGGTTTGTCATGACAATTACAAAATCTCGTACGACACTTGGTACCAGGAATTAATTCTGCTCAGGATTTTTGATAACTCTCGTACGACACTTGGGGGGTTCTGGTATGACACTTGCAGATCAAAAGCAATTGTCGTACGATAATTGGAGGTTTTGGATGATAGTTGACACTAGAAAAGGGATTTTGCTTCAGTTTTTCCATATTTTCAAGCTTTTTTGGTGTTTTTGGTCTCAATTGGTTTGTAAATTTTTCTGTCTAGTTTTTGAAGATCTGTGTATTAGGTTGTCTGAGGATGTTTAATATAGTAGTAGGCTCACAATCATAGCAAACATATGGGAACTGAATCAATAAATCAAACACACCTATCTTACCCTAGCTAGGAAAAGAGATGTATTACTTGCTCGTTGACTCAGGAACACACTTAGAGACTCCTCAGAATATGCAAGTCCAACAACACATAAAGGATGTTGAAGCCCATATTAGCCAAGTTCAAGTGTCAAAGAGGGCTCGATATGATGAGTGTCTTGGGGTGATTACTATTCACCTCGCACAAGCACTACAAATCCTTCAGAGGAAGATCGGTAGCAAACTAGCTTAGGCTTTTAATCAGGGCATCTGTTCACAACTGTCTCCCATAGTCCCATAAGTAGGATTGAGGTTGTTAACCCTATGAGTACTTTGAATGGTGTAGTCTCACAAGCAAGATTCAAGCAGCTCCGCTCTACACAAAATCAAAACATGTTCATGGAATGAATCTAAGGAACAAGCACAACTATGTCTTCTGAGGCTTTAACCTCATGGAAGCGTCAAATTTTATAGTGGGGTGGAAGATTCGGCTTAAGACTTGTCCCCACTTAGGTCATTCCTAGGAGCTTTTTACCTCTCCGACGGGCCCTCTAAAGGATTAAAGCAAATGTGAGGTTGGGGACCATAGGATCTGGGTTTCTGATTCTCTGAAAGAGAAGAGCATATTCCCCTAACCTTGTCCTTTTCCCTATCCAAAACATGCCAAGTAGAGTTAATCCAGAGACATTACGCAAATTGACACTAGGGAAGATACCTTCTGGGTTTATGATTCTCCTAAGAAGGAGAAGAGCATAATCCCCTCAATATCTGCCTCAATGGCAATAGGCGCACATACCTAATTAGCTAGGTGCTTATGAAAATGAAATATTAAGCAAACAAAATATTTGCTCGATGATGCTTTGGTAACTTGCAAAACCACTTTGTTAGAAACCTTTGTTGATTGAGCATCTTTGACAAGTGATTTTTTGAAAGGGTTTCTTGCAAAAGAATGGCTTAGAAGACAAGACAAGAAGAGGGCAAAAGATTGAGTTTTTATGATCAAGTCTTTGTCTTTCATCCTGAAAAGATGTGTTAGGCTATGAAAATGATTAGGCACCAATAAACAACAAATGTCAGAGTTGACTGTTAGTTGAAATCTCAATCAAAATCTCAAAAACTGATCAAAAAATCTCATACGAAAATTGAAAACTAGCATGAAATGTCATACGACAATATAACTGTTCCCATACGACACTTCAGGCACAATATAACTCTAGGTACTTGTACACGTGATAATTCAGGCTCTATACAACAATATATGTGAACCAATATGACAATACAGAAATGTCATCTATCGTACGACAGCTAGATGCTTCTGGTACGACAATCTGTAAATGTCATACGAGATTATATGGAAAGAAAAAAAATCAAATCTTGAGCCTAAAATGTTAGAAAAATGGAAATTTGAAAATGGAAACCTGCTGTCAGGCCCCACGGTGGGCGCCAAAAATGTGTGTGTGAAAATTGTACCTGTTTATGAGACACAACACTTCAGTAAAACATTTAGGTTAATGATAAAAATAATATGCAATGAAGAACAATATCATCAACCAAGTGATTTACTGCCTTCTAGTAGATGCGAGTATGCTATTCTTAGATTTTGACCTAGATCAGTGACAATGCAACATCTAAATGAAGGATTTGAATGCAAAATCTAATGAAATGAATGTAGATTTAATCTATGTTTTTGGATTTTCTATGCAATAATGATTAAATCTAGATGAAAAAATGATCTAAAACAATGAATCAAATCTAAATTATGAATGTAATGAATGCTATGAATCAAGAAATCAATGTTAGCAAAGAATCTCAACAAATGCACAAATCTCAACGATTTGACAATATGGCGCTGCTATTCTCCAGATGCTTGATTCTCCAAATTTGCAATTGTCTGTAAAGGACCAAGGCCTATTTATATAGAAATCTAGGGTTTTGAGAACTCATGGAAAGCCAAAAATCTCTCCCTGATAAACTCGAATTGATTGGTGAGTTACCAAGAAATTTAGAAATAGGTATCTCACAAAATCATGCAAAATCAACTTTTTAACTCAAATTAGAAGTTGAGATCACTCCAATATGCTTTTCAACTCACAATCACATGTTGAGTTTAGAAAGTTAACAAATTAAATTTAAGAGTTGATTTAAAGTTCAATTGATCTTCTAATTTGTGCATAGATAATTATGAGTTTATTTAATTTCCATGTGTTTTATTCTCAACTTAACTGATTTTTGAGTAAAAATAACTGATTTATGGGTTAATCAATTATTTAATCAAGCTTTATTCAAAATTAAATCATTAAATTTGACAATTTGATTTCAATCAATTAAATAAATATTTAAATAATTATTTTTAGAAATTATGATTTATTGTCAAATAAATAATATTAATTAGGAATAAATATTAATTAAATCTAATTAAATTAATTAAGTGGCTGAATATAGTTTAATTAATTAAATATTCAACATATTCAATTAATTGACTTTAGGATAAATAAAATAATATCATTTATCTCCAAATAATATTTAATTAGAAATAATTAGGATAATTTAGGAATATTCCCTGATGTAGAATTGAAATAGGATCGATTAGGGTTTTGATTATTCGATGTACAAATGTGCCTTAGGTTAGGACTTTGGAGTCAATTTTAATTGATTTGTCGACGTAGGAGGTCAATGGTACTGAAGCCCATTTTTGGGGTATTACAGGCTTGAGATTGGGTTCAGCTCGACCGAGCTGGTATTCGGCTAGGCTTGACCTAGCTAGTATTCAGCCCGACTTGACCGAGCTGGGCGTGGATGGCGGTCGATGCGAAGGAGATGGCTAGTTGTCTGCTCAGGGACAAGATGGAGGAAGAGCTCGACTCGGTGGTGGTGTGAAGGGAATTTTAGTTCCACATTCCTAAGGCATCATATTTGTGGGGTGTTTAAAACTAAACCTATGCAAAGTATGAAATAGAGAAGCTCGCAAGAGCTTGTGGTCTCACCAAAGCTTTCTTTTGATGTGCCTTGTGTGGTATGATCACTCTGTGCATTATGGTGGTAGATTGATCTTGCCAGTTTGTTGACTTTGACCGTTCCATCGTGATGGCCAAGATTTGACAACTCGGTCCTTAGTTTGTATGAAATATTGCGTGCAGATGATCCTGCAATCCCGTTCTGACAAAAACCAAGGGTGGGGACCCCGACAAAACCCCAAATTTTTTTCCAAAAAATGCAATAAAAATAGAAAATATGCCCAAATTTGAATAAATTAAAAAATTTTATAAAAAAATCCATAAAATTGTACCATACTGCAGATCAGACTGTCCAAGTCTGATTTGTAAAAAAAAATTGCCTCAGATTTGACTTTTGCCCAAGGTAGGCAAATTTATAGTCAAAATTAATGGAAATGGCCACTTGGATGCAATGGTGAGGTTAGATCTTGTTCTAGATCCTCCCACAAGATACTGCTCTTCTAGATCTGAATCATGGCCCTCTAAAAGTTGAAGCAACGAGCTCTAATGGCTATCTAATGAAATCTTCTATGGATCTAATACCATGTAAGAATTTGCCTAAGGCAAAGAATAAAATGCCAAGATCTAGAAGCTCAATAGATAGCACAAATAAGAGAGACAAGATAATATGATCAAATGAATAACTTAATAATGATCAAATAATAATGGATAAATCCAAATTTAATGTGCTTGAATATATAGGCAATGTGATAAGACTACATGATAAAGATATGATAAGCTATCAACCTCACTAGATGGAATCACATGTCCACCAAAGGTGGATCATCCTCCATTGTACATCAAAGTATGTGCAACAATGAGAGGATGATAATGTGATAAGAGCACTAAAGGTGGATCTCACACACAAAGAGGTATGAGATGACAACTATCACCACCTAAAGTGGAATTTCTCATAACCATGTGCTAAAATGAAATGCAAACTCCTAGGTGTCTCAATGAAAACTAATATGAAAATGCATTATCCTAAGTAAACTTAAATAAAGTATAATTAGTAAATACTTAATTACACCAATGAACATTAACAATATTTTTACCTTTTCTTTCTTTGTTGCTTGGTGACTGGTTCTTGTGCCTACAATCTCTTTCTAGATGTCCAACCTTGTGACAATGGAAACACACCATACATGTTGTCCTCTAGGGTCTAGCATTATTTTTAGGATTCCTTAATCGATAATTCACCACTATATGTCCATAGTTTCCATAAATAGAACATCAAACATTCATGTTTCCTTGTCTTCTTAGAACACTCACTAGTTTGTTAGATAGTCTTGGTAATAGTACCCTTGATCTGTAATGTTCTTCCTTGTGTCCAAACTTGTTGCATGTGTAACAGTAGCCATTGAAACTCCCTTCAGATGATCTACTATTAGGTCTTGATCCACACGCATAAGCTTGATGACCATACTTTTTGCAATTGTAACCATATCCATCAAAATAAGTAGTTCTTGGAATATTTATCAATTTGCTTCTACATACATTAATTGTGTGCCTAAGCTTTCCACAATTGGATCAAGTACATTTAGCAAGTTTCTTACCTTGTGGACTAGTATTTCCCTTTGGAATTTGTGATTGTTGCTCGACATCAGTCTTGGATGATTCTCCTTTTTCAATTTTGATGTCACCAATGTATCCTAGGCTAGAAGTATCCTTATGTTGCCTTTGATTCTTCATTTGTTCATCAATCTTTTGCATGGTTTGTTCATACCTCTTGATTTTTTCATTTGCATATCTTTCAATCTTCAAGTCCTTTTTCAGTTGTTCATTTTCTTGTATTAATCTCTTATTTTCAGCACTCGTTTGTATATTCTCATCATTGGTGTCACTGATTTGTCCATTCAATGTGTGGTTATCATGTATCAACCTTTTTATTATTGCATTTTTATCTTTGATAGTTTGTTCAACATTTTTCTTCTATGATTCAAGAATTTCTTTAGCACTTTCATCTGCTCTCATTCTTTCAATTATTTTAGCCATCCTTATGGCTTGACTTTCTTATTCTCTTTTCATCTTGGTTCCCTCATCAATCCTATCCCATGTCCTTTGAAATCTATAATTAAAATATGAAATATGCTCATTATGCTACCTCTGTTGGAAACAATAGATACTGAGAGGGGGGTGAATCAATACTTATAAAACCTTTTAAACTCTTCTTGATTCCTTTAAACATCAATGAAATAAACTTCCATAAAATCAAGTATATAACTCAAAGGTGAAATAAAAATGTAACAACTCCAATGAAATCACATGCACACACATAACACTTCAATTTTGGTATTGCAGAAACCCTTGGTTAGAGGGAAAAACTACAATGGGGATGACACCCACAACTCTTCACTGTAGTAGAAAAGTTTTGAATAGTTAAGAGCTACAAATATAAATTTATAGGTGACTCAACCAGTTAGGAGTGACTGATACATTGTTAGTGTATCTAGAAGTCCTATTACAGACTCCCTTATTAAGGGATTTTATCCCACTATTACAGTGTTCACCCAGTTTAGGGATTTACAATAAAGTCTTATCAAAGACTACCTTGCTTAAAGGATTTTAAACTTGTTGAAACTATTAGGAACACAAAGAGAATAAATGACCTTTAATTTTCACTTTGATCATTGATCAGATCCCTTATTCTTTGTTCTTGATATGTCCTTGCTTCTATAGAATCTCTATATATTGCTTTGTAATAGCTCCTTTAATAACTTCAACTTTTCCTTCTCAAATCTCCTCAACTCCTTGCTTCATTACCAACTCTATCATTTTTATACAATTCCCACTACCAAATGTAAAATTATCTTAAGGTTTCCAATCCATCCAAATATGTTACTACAATCTCAATACATTTTGTAAAGCATAAATCTCTCACCGTGTTAGTTTTGTCATTCTTCAGGTGTAATATTGTTTTTTCTTATTTGTTAAACATACCTTGGAATCATAATCAAATCTATGCACAAGTTCCAATAAATTATTTCAATCACCTCCTTGAACTTTGTATTATATTTTACCTTTTGTCTAGGTTTAGTGAATTTGTCACCAACATGACCAATTTGATCAATTAAGTAAAACTATTTATTATCCTCTATCCTTTACCTATTTATCTTACTGACCGATTAATAGTTTACCCATTTACTTGTTTACCTATCCATCGATAGTCTTTTCTATTCACTAATAATAGACCTTTTTCTTCTTATCGCTTGTCTTTACTTGTTGACTTATCATGTTTGTCGATAAGGCTTTACCTGTTTGTCCCTTAGCGATAGTGTAGTTCATCGGTTGCCTTTCCATGTACTAATTATCTACTTTGTTTACTGATTAGTGTAACTTCTCATACTTATAAGAAATACTTTCACCGATGTGATGGATTGCCAACAATGACATCCATAACTTCCAAAAACATCATCAAGGGCCTTATTTTGATTTTCCAATCAACAATCTCTTGATCATAGTCAGTTTCTCAACCATTAGAAAGTGATAAAATTTATCTTCAAATTGGTGGTTCTATAATGTACCCAACTCATCCCATGAGGCAATAGAATTCAAGGGTAGACCCCTAAACCAAATTCAAGCCTTATGCTTTAGAGATGCAACTAGTAGTTTCAGGGCCACATCTTGATGGGTAATTTGATGTAAACTACACAAAGTAGCGACATCCCTTATGTTCCATAGTTGAAACATGATTCTCTCTGGTTAAAAATGGCAAGCTCTTGAAAGTAGCGGGTGGGGTATCATGATGTTTTGCAATTTTCAATCGACTTCTACATCAAAGGCCACAAAAGGTAAATTCTTAGCAATTGGTCATGTTGGTTGTGAAACTTGTTTAATAACAATAAGTTGATATTGAACAATAGCTGGTAACAAAACTATAACAGCTGAAATATGATTTCCAAAATCTAGTAATGGAACTACAACAACTAAAATATGATTTTAAAAAATTGATAATTCTAAACTAGAATTACTAGGTGCATCAGAACTATTTGTAAAATTAAAATATTTAGGAACTTGGTCACTAAGGTCCTCGAAACTATCAAAAATAGGGTTACCAAAGGCTATAACTATGGGATCAGATGTGGAAGGGGTTTCTCTACCTTTATTGTGTGGAAATCTAGATACCTTTATGGCTTTCCTATCCCCTCTTCTATTTGGTTGGCACCTGGTAATCAAATTTCTCTCTACTAGACCTTTTTTGCACCTTTCTCATGTGCAAAAATATTGGATCTACAAAAAAAACAAAGTAACTGAGTCACCGGGTGTTGATATATATACCTCCTTAAAGGCTTAAACTTGTTGTTCACACCAAAATAGTAGCAAAGAATAATCTAGAGAACTGAGAAGTAGTTTGTAGTCCCATTGGGCATGCCAAAAATTGTTGTCAATTAGGATTGCCCCTATAGATGAATGTGAAATTTAGCTATCACACTACAACATGGAAAGACTTTTGGTATGTGGGTGTACCTAAGTTGAAATTCAATCTCCTGATAAGTTCAGTTCGTAGATAGTACCTTAACTAAAAATAATATAATCTTGAGAAAATGGATGTGAGAGAGTGCTTAATGAAATGAAACTAGTAATCCTAACAAGGTGATACTTTGATAACAAATTATTTGCATCTTTAAAACTTCACCAACAATACCCACAATACTATTGATTCACTAACCTAGACCATATGTGACACAAAATGATTCTAAGAAAGGATTCAAAATTTGATTACCCTGAAAGGAAAATAAAAGTTTTACCAATTTCTAGTAATAAGATAAAGGACACAAACATACAAATGCATACACATATATAATGGTTATGCAATAAAAATAAAGGGACACACCTAATTGAAGGTAAAACATAGCAATTAAGAAAGTAACCCACAATACTGCAACATAAACCAATGAGAAGGAACCATTGTATCTGTATATATTTGATAAAAAATATCTTCTACAATGTGCTCAATACACTCCTCCAGAATTTGCAATGTGCAAAAGACTGGCTAAAAGAAAGAAGCCCCATAATGAGGTGAAATACAATATATAGGCCCAAAACAATGAAGGGTCAGATAGAAGGAGACACGAAGAGGAAAGAGGAGTCAAACTGTAAGAAACAAGTAGTTGACCACCTCAACATTGCTCTCAACTCAATTTGCATGTATATGAACCCCAAAACTAATGTAAAATTGCCTCTAACTACCTCATATCTATCCAAAATCATGCAAATCCTCATGAACTCGAATGTAGGAACAAATCCCTGAAAATCAGGAGCTCAATTATGAGTAACTGAAGTCTAACTACTCCAAAAGGCCTCCAAATTGAAATACAACTAAAAGTGAACTCAAAAGGCCTCCATTTGCATGAAAAACCCCCTTAGGATGCCCATTGAACCTGAAGAAAAGAAAACCCCCCTTTTGGGAAACTTGATCTCTGCTTGGTGTCCAAAACTGGGAGGTTAGGGTTTGCATATTATTGAAGTTTTGTGTATAAATACTAGAGGACTTCTTCACAAACTTTATACAAATTTCACAATTATTTTATCAATATTCAGTTTGCGATTTCTCTCTCTATATATTTCATTGATTATGGGATTGGTATGATACTTCATGCTAGTTAGGGCATGTTTCCTCTTTAATGGAAAGAGGGTTTGACAATAAATTTCTATGTCATGGCCTTTGTGATCTAAAAATCTAAGAGTTTCTTTCAAAATGACAATGTGGGGTTTTGACATATAACATATCTCTATGTTTTTTGGAAGTTCTTGAAAATATGTGGCTTCTATTATTGATTTCTAGGTATCTTTATATGTTCTTTCCATCTCGGTATTTACATAGAAACTCACATAGTTTTCCATTTATGTTGGTTGAGATCTCCATGTTTAATTCAATCCCACATCTGAAACTCTTGGTTTTCCTTTTAAAATTTGGGTGTATCATAGTCATACAAGCTCTGCACATGAATTTGTCACATTTCTTCTTTGACTCTATTAAAGCATAAGGACTTTTAGAAAAAATCTTTAAAATGACTCACTTTCCTCATGTTCGAGTTACTTTAATTATGTCTAGGTCATGATTTCTCAGATTTTGTATATGAGGGTTTTTCTCATAAAATATATAAACCTTGCATTATATTCTTGATTCGATATTCTAGTAGTAGGGTATTCTAGATTTAAATTGTTTCCTCTATCCATTTCTCATACATAGATGACTGCATCTTACTGTGCAAAACTCTATGTTCAAATTTCTTCATTCAACAAGCACTTTGCTGTAGCAGGAAATTTGTGGCATCATTTTTCTTTATATTCTATGTCACTGGATACTTTTAGTAATTGTTACTCTGCACCATATAAATACATGTCATGTTTGTATTGTTGTAGCATTGTTTGGCTGATCTAAAAGTCATGGTACTTATATGGATACCTTTGTAGATTTATATCTTCATCTTTCAATATCTATGACTTTGATATGATATATTTTCTAGTTAGACTCTGTTCAAATGTGACGAGGATAGTTTGATATATTTGATGTCTCTATGACACATAGTAACTAGTCACTATCATTTCTCTCATGTAGCATGTTTTCCTTTTATCATGGTTATCTTTTAGTTTAGGGGTTGTGACTAATTTATAACAACTTCTAAGCATATAACAATACATACTATCATTGGATTATTTAAGAATCAGGTCTCTTTGAATCACAAGCTGTGTGATTGTCCTTAATGTGTAGACAATAGTTTTTCATTGAATGCTTGATATAATATCTTATAATGTCCATATGTGAACATATGTTGAATTGTACCCTTAATGGCTCTTTCGACTCCTTGTACTAGCATCAACAAAAGCTTCTATGTTTGAAGAAATGAGAATCATTTTTTATTTTCACTTAACAACACTTTTCATTATCAAAACAAGATGACTATTTCCTTGATATGTTCTAAAACATTATGATATTATTATTTGATTTTCCCTGACATCAAGGTCATGCAATTTCATTTCATGATATATGTTGTGAGTGGCACCTTGACTAGTCTTTTTGTATCCTATGTAGTATGTGATGGTATCCTTTGCTACATTGCTCACCATTGAAAATTCACTTCTTTGTAGCATTATTACCAATATCTTGTCTCTGTCCTCTTTGCAAAATGCAAACAATAAGAACATTTTCTCTTTGAATGCCAACTATGAATTGATAAACAACATGGTTTATTTCTTCTTTAATAATAATACTATTACGTCATGTTCCTCCTTGTCATTTCTCGTTGAATCATGAATATAAATGACTTCAAATATCTTTCAGTCCCCTTAAGCACATGACTCTCTTACTTTTTTGATCTATTGCTGAGGTGATATTGAATACTTTCTTTGACTTTTTGTTATATGTATGACCACTATAAACTTAACATTGATGCCCCTTCTTCTGATCTCATTTTGTGTAGGTTCCTTCAACCAATGTTCAGCTAAAAGGTTTCACAACATGGTTCCATGTCCCTTCAACAACCCTTTGATACTTTATACTCTCATTTGCTTGGAATGGAGTCAAAAGGTTTCACAAATAGTTATATGTCCATTTGATGACTCAACATTAAACTTGTGTTGAGCTGCAACATGATAAAACCATAAGGTTTCACACCTAAAGTATGTATGTCCCTTCGATGGCTCATGTCTTCGATTGGATCTGCAATATAATATAGGTCATAAGGTTCCATGTGTTGATGGAACATCCTTTCAACACCCTTGGTCTTCAATATTCTTCATTACATGACTTCAGTAAGAAGGTTTCACACTTTGTAGGCATGTCCCTTCAACAACCTAGTTAACCTTCATACCTGTATCTCCACAAGATAAGAACTAGTTAGCATTAAAAACATGTTTTGGTTTGTTTCTTCCTTTCTCCTTGTCTAATCTTTGCACATTGCATGTTTATGACTATATGACAAGCAATAATGCTAGTAGGTGATAGATATTCCATTGTTTAGTCATTGATGACTAACCCATATCTCTCACTCTTTTTGCATGTCTATTTATAGGATGTGGGATCTAGGTCTCCAACAACTTGTGCAAATCAAAGCAATCCTCCATTATCAGACAATGAAGGATCTACCCTTTACCACTTTATTTTCTTCTTTCCCTATATTTAGAAATGCATCTTTGCTTTCAGATTATCTTTTTTTTTTGAGCTTCCATGGCATGTGTGGAATCTTATTGTAAAATACATTTCTTTCTTTTGTACTCAGTTAACGAGAATATAAATTTGACTTTTCATTGTATCTTATAAACAAAAACTGTATCATATGTATCATGTGTAAAAAGCTTTAAGTATCAAAATGTATTACATTTCTCTTCTTATGGTAACTGAAAATGAATATTTGCTTTTCTACACTTATACTTCATGAGTAAATGTATTTTTAGATTTTCAAAATTCTACAACTTTAAACAACATTAAGTAAAAAACCAAATTCACACTAAATTTTAATAGGATCTGAATCATCTCACATTTGAGCATGTAGTGAAAATGGTGAACAACAATAAATCAACTTTTCTAATTTTTCTATTTTTGCAAGTGCACCTGGATTTGGTGCTAGCAAAGTTCATCAGTTGATTTATTGGAATTAATTTATTGGCTTGGGATCAAGGCATTAATTATTAATAAAGTATACTTTATTAATAATTAAGTATAAAAGAGTTATTATAAAGTTTAATTTAAAAGGGGGCCAAAGACATTATTAAATGTTATTAAATTCTCATTTAATTTATGGCACCCAAGACTTAGGAAATTGCTAAGTCAAAATAAGTGACAATGAAATCAAACATTAAATCATTAATGTGGCTTGATGAAGAAGCTTTTGGTTCAACCCATTATGAGAAAATATAAAAGAATTTAGAATAAAATTGAACCTCATTGTGGAAGATTAATTTGCTACTTTATTTGGTTAAGTCTCTGGAGAACATCCAAGGGTTTCATCTTGGATTGGTGAATTGTGAATTCATTTGGATTTTATCACCCTGAGTTGATGAAATACCCAATGAGATTGTGAAAATAAGTGTTGGCTTTAGACAGACGTTATAATTGCACCTAAATTCATAGTTTTGGTTGATAATTAAATCATTTTGCAGAGAACAACAACTGCAATTTGAAATTAGTGCCCACCTATTGAAAATAATGGCACTTAGAGCATTGTCTTATATCATATAGCATCAACCATAAAACATTAAGTTTTTCATGAGTCAGTTAAGCTCCCATGTGTATCCATAGGAGGTGGCATTTGGATACAAAGAGGGTTTTGAACATCATTTGGGCTCCCCCTCATATTCAACATTGTACTTTGGAGATAATAATGCAATTGTATGGGGTTATATTGATGAATGTTAATGCATTGGACAATTGCGTTGAGAAAATCAAGTTTTCTTATTATTTGCTAAATAGTTTAGAGTTGTTATTTGCAAAATAATCTCTTTGTAATTTGTTTTGAGTGAAATAGAGAATTTCATTTTATGGTTAGTAGCAATCAAGAATTCAGTTTATTAATTGTTCTTAATTATCAAAAATCATAAAAAGCATATATATTCTCAAAATACCAAAAAAATAAATTTTTTTTACAAAAAACAAAAAAACAAAAAAACAAAACACATTTGCTAGGTTGATTAGAGATTGAGCCAATAGGGCTCTTATGCTAGTGTTGATAGAAACCTATATTTTAAGGTTGAAGATGAAAAGCTATTGATAGTTGGTTTTCTTTTAATTGGTAAAAAATATTTATTTGATTATATTGCAATATTTTTTTTAAAAAAGATAATTACAATAATGTAGCTTTACAATTTTGTTTGCAACAAAACCCAAAAACCCCATTTTTCATACATCCATCAACCAAATAACAAGGGCCACATTCAAAAATTTCCCTGCAAATTCCACCCATTCCTAGCCCAATTCACAAAAAATTACATATTTACAAAATTGCTTATGATCATGTGTATTCAACTATCGACAATTCAAAAATAAACTAACAATTTTGGTAGCCATGCACATAAAAAAATTATGTTTCCATTGGTTGGAACGTGGTCCCTTTCACCACTAGTATCATCATTTTGTTGAGCTCTAGCCACTACAATCCCTCCACTGCTTTGGTTGCGCCTTCTTTGTGAGCCCCTTCCACAAACAGGTCCAAGTCCCCTTTCACGAGCTCATCCATGGCATCCCTATCCTCTAACACATCCTCAACCCCACACTAGATTATGATTATTTCTCCGATGTGCCCTCCTCTAAATATCCATGTCCTCCCAAACATCTACTAGTTTCAACCAAAATATATCGGGGCTCATTTGGCTCTTGTATAACCCCACAACCACCTCCAAATCCTAGTCATGGACAAAATTAACATCAAATCCCAAGGTCTCCGAGATTCCATTTTTTGTTTTATACTATTTTCTAATCCTCTATGCCACAATAATGGTGCACAAGATGTGGAACCCCTGGGTTACCAAGTCAATCCTTGTGAGCAGATATAAAGCCACATCCCGTGACAACACTTAGTAAAATTTTATCCATGACCACCCACCATTTAGGGTACACACACCTCTCCATAATGTGCATTAACTCTTCCTTTGATGAAAAGTGCAGCCCCCACACACAAAAAAAAGTGGGAATATTTGTATTTGTACACCACCATAATTAGATACCACATACTCCACACTCAGGATAGCTCTAGTCACCTCCAAAAAGAAAGGGTGTTGCGAAATGAAAACATGACTCATTTGATCCTCTATTATCGGCCCCTTGAAGGCTATCTACTACTTCATGGCACCAAAATTAAAGTTCACTTCTATGGCACCTCGCTTCTCTTCACACCTCACATCCCACCTATCTTTTATGTTGCCAGAAAACTTTGTCGTTGGGTTTGCTTATCAAGGAATGTATAGTACCAACATTCCTCTATATTGAATGCTCAATAAAATCAACATGTATAGAGATAGCCTCAAGAAGAAACCACCTTGCTAGGATTGAATACATCTACATCCATCATAATCAAATGAAATATTTCATTTTCCCTAGCCATCACATCAACGTCTTCAATTTGAGTAGATCATGTCACCCTCCACCATCGACAATATTATTGTCCATCTCAACATGCCACCTCAACTACCGACTTGGATAGTGAGTCAGCCAAATAATTTCCCTCCTGATACACATGTATGATTTTGAAATTTTGGAATGTTAGCAACTTCTTTCTGATAATTGAAATGATTTTTCGCAATCTCCATGCAAAGGCCTTTCTCGATGCAATAACATTTATAATAATCTAGGAATCTCTTTTTATATGTAAATTAACCTCCTATAGTCTGTGTTTCATCTCCACCCCCATTAATGCAGTTCAAGCCTCAACATCATTATTGGTTCAATCACACAAATTTTTATGCTCCATTACAAATATATTTCCATTTGAATCCCTGGCGATGCACCTAGCGCCCAATGGGCCAAGGTTGCCCTTTGCAGTGTCACAAATGTTTACCTTGGTCCATCCTTCTTCCAAAGTTTTCCATGTTTAATCTTCTCTCCTTATCTTATTTAGATCAACCCTAGTAAACCCATTCATGGGTAGCTATTAATAGTTGTTGTGTATGTTTCTAATATCATATTTGGTAGAGATAATAGTGCATGTTAGAAGTTTGCAAAAAAGATGTAGATTGAATTTGAGATGCCAATGATCGGTGATTTATCCTTCTTCCTTGAACTACAAGTTTCTCAATTAGATGATGGTATCTTTATTTCACAAACTAAGTATATCAATAAAATGTTGAAAAAGTTTAACATGGATAATGATAAACTAATAAGTACCCCCATGGATGTTGGTTGTTGATTGTGAAAGAATGGTGAAAATCCAGAAGCAGATCAAATACTCTATAGATAAATGGTTGGAGGACTACAAAATTTGACTACTTCTAAAAGTTAAGGAATATTAGATTAGAATATTTAATTATATTATTCATTATTTATATATATTGCTATAGAATGTAATTGCCTATTTTGATTGATTGATCCTACAACTTCCTTTTAGTATATATATTAATATGTAAAGTCATGATCGTACATGGTAGTTGCCATGTAGGGTCATGACCCTACATTAATATAATTTCAATCAAATAACTGTAGAATCGGTATGTTAATCCATACGATTAAGTGTCATTTGATAACTACGGATTATACTCAATAGTTATCGTATAATGCAATGTAACTGCAGTCACACGATAACTATCATGTGACTGCAATTACATTGCAGTACATGATACTATCATGACTGCAATGTATTGCACTACACGATACTTATTGTGACTGCAATATGTATTGTAGTACACGATACTTATCATGACTACAATATACATTGCAGTGCATGATACTTATCATGTTTGCAATCGTGCACTGCAATGTATATATTGCAGTATATGATACCATCGTGTCTACAATATACATTATAGTACACGATGCTTATCGTGTCTGCAATATGCTTCAATGTATATATACTTCATTTGATCAATTTTCTGTATATGAATTATTACACCATACAGTAATAACATTCCAGTATCAAGATATCTGGCACAATCCAGGACAACCCGTTAGGGTGTCAATCTTGAAATTTGGTCAACTATTGTCAAGATCATCACCTTGTAATAGTAACCCCAATTATATAGAAGATCATCATCTTCTTGAACACAATGAAATATTTCAAAAATAACTTTATTTATATATTCATGAATAAAAAGTACAAGAGTAGGAATTACATCCCAACAAGTTTAAAGTCTAGTCATACCAATTTTTCTCTTGAAATAATCTATATTCAGTTTTGCAAGAGATTTGGTAAAGATGTAAGCATTTTGTTCATCGGTGTTGATATACACTAGCTTGATGATGTTCCTATCAACCATATCTCTTATGTAATGGTAAGGAATCTCTATGTGTTTTGATTGATTATGGAAAATTGGATTTACTGGGAGTTTGATGCAGCTTTGATTATCACAATGAATAATGGTAGGTACCAGAGGTTTTCCAAATAGATCAAACAATAACTTCCTTAACCAAACTGCTTCTCTAGCTCCCATAAAGGTAGCCATGTATTCTGCTTCAGTGGAACTTTGAGCAATAATCAATTTTTTTTTGCTGAACCAAGATATCATTGCAGATCCTAAACTAAAACAACATCCTGTGGTGCTCTTGCGATCTATGGAACTGCCTGCCCAATCTGAATTAGAATACCCCTGAAGTTGAATCTCAACCTTTTCATATTTTAAACCAAGTCCAATGGTGCCTTGTAAGTATCTCAGAATGTTCTTAGAGGCCATTAAATGTATTTTCTTAGGTTCACACATGAAGTGACTTAGTACATTTGTGGCATAACAAATGTCAAGACGTGTGTTTACCAGATACATGAGGGATCCAATAATTTGTCTATACAGTGATGGATCTATAGGTTCAAAATCTTCTGCTTCATTTTTTTGCTTGTGTAGATTTGTTTCCATTGCAGTAGCCAATGGTTTACAATCCATCATGCCAAATTTGGTAAGGATGTTAGTAGTATACTTTTCCTAATTTAAGAAAATGTGATCTTTCTTTTGCCAAATTTCTAGACCTAGGAAGTAGTGTAGTAGGCCCATATCCTTCATATCAAACTTAGCTACTAGGTCTTGTTTGCATTTTGTGATCAGTTGATCTTCTCCTATTATAAGCAAGTCATCAACATACAGAACTAGAATTAACATATCACTATTTACTACCTTGAAGTAGATGTTAGGATCTGCTAAGTTCTTGGAGTACCCTAGTTTGGTGAGATAGTTGTCTATCCTTTCATACCATGCTTAGGGGGATTGCTTGAGGCCATAAAGAGATTTATTTAGCTTACATACATAGTGATTTTTATCATGTGTGACAAATCCTTCTTGTTTCTCTATGTATACTTCTTCAATTTTCCCATTTAGAAAAGTTGTCTTGACATCCATTTGGTGTACTTTCCATTTTTTAGATGCTGCAATTGCAAGAATGGTTCTCACAGAGGTGTATTGAGCTACAAGAGCAAAGGTTTCTTCATAGTCAATCCCAACCTTTTGTGAGAATCCTCTAGAAACAAACTGGGCTTTGTGTTTTTCAATGCTGCCATCTAAAGCATATTTGATCTTGAATAACCATTTTGAAGAGAGTATTGATTTGTTTTTGGGTCTGGGCACAATGTCCCAAACATAATTTTTCATAATGGACTGATACTCTTCAATCATGGCTTCTCTCCAAGCTTGTTTTGTTAATGCTTTTTCAACACTGTCAGGTTCAGATTCTACAAGCTCAGTTAGAAGGGTAGCATAACATTTTTGTGTTCTTGTTCTCTTGGTCTCTTTGAATATTTGATCTGGCTCTATATTATTTTCTTCAAACATCTTTCTTGCCCATAAGGGTCTCTTGGTGTTATTTGATGTTACATTATTTTCAACATTTGGACTTGTAGGTTCAATATTTAAAGTTGTAGGCTCAACATTTGAAGATGTAGGTTTTGAATCTATTGTATTATTCTCCCACTCATTCTCAATTGTAATCTTTATCTAGATCTATTATGGAATCATCCTCAATAGTTGTGGATATGTAATTTTCTTCAAACTTTACATCTTTGTTGATTTCTACTGATCTCTGGCTAGGGATGTAGATTCGATATCCCTTAGTATCTTCACTATATCCTATGAATATACCTTTCTTCCTAGAAGGTTCTAATTTGGTTCTCTTTTCTTTTGGAACATGTATGTAAACAAGACAACCAAACACTCTTAGATGGCTTAATTCTGATTTGTTCCCTTTAAACACTTATTCTGGTGTAGTATTTTCTAGGATAGCATGAGGACACCTATTTTTTATGTTATACTATTGTGTTTGTTGCTTCAGCCCAGAAGGAGATGTGAATGTTTTGGTCATGCATCATGGCTTTTGCTTCTTCAATAATGGGTATGTTCTTTCTTTTTGCTACTCCATTATATTGAGGATTATATGGTAGTATACTCCCTCTTAATCCCAATAGATTTGCAAAATTATTTAAAGCTATCAGAAGTATATTTACCTCCATTGTCAAACCTTAGAGTTTTTATTTTCTTACTGGTTTGATTTTCAACTAGTGCTTTGTATTCTTTGAACTTAGATAAAACTTCATTGGAATCTTTAAGTTTCAAGAAGTATATCCAAGTTCTTCTAGAGTAGTCATTGACAAAGATTACATAGTATAAGGCACCTGACATGGAGTGTGTTGACATAGGACCACATAGATCTATGTGAATAAGTTCTAATATATTTTTAGATTTGTGTTCACTTGTCGAAAAAGACCCTTTTGTATTTTTTCCTAAGGCACATCCTTTGCATATACCTGAGTGTTCAAATTTAAGATGAGGTATCCCTAGGGTGATTCCTTTTAGAGTTGGAAGAGCACTATATCTAATATAGCCTAACCTTTTATGCCATATCTCATTGTTGTTTTGAACTTCATGGCTTAAGGCAATTTTTTTTTCACCACATAATTTATATAGACTGCCTTCCCTAGACCCTATAGAAATGGCATTCTTGATATTTGAATTTTTAGTCCAGAGAAGAACTTTATCTTCATTAAATGTGACTCTATATCCTTGATCAGCTAGTCCTAGTATGGAGATTAAGTTTCTTTTTATTCCAGGTACATATAGTACTTCTTTTAACTGTAAGATTACTCCTTCTCTTATCTTGATTGAACAGGTCCCAATTCCTTTCATAGGATAAGTAGAGTTGTCACCAATAGTAACTTCTTATGAGGAGTTTCCTTTGAATGTTTTAAATTGATCCTCAAATCCAGTGATATGTCTGGAGGCTCCACTATTAATTATCCATGTACTCTTATTTGAGTTTAGTTCACTAGACAAAGCTAGGAAGAAGAGTGGATTTTCCATTTCTTTGACTTCAGCTAGTGTTGCTTGTATTTTCTTCCTTTTTGGACAATATTTGTGAATATGTCCATATTTCTCACACTTGTAGCATTATACTTTTGAAATATTCTTTTTATTGAAGGTTTTAGTACTCCTTTTCCTTTTTGAAAACTTTTTTCTTTTTGTTAGACGCGTAGAGTGCCAGTACTTCTTTTTCTTTGCTAGGTCCTATTTCTCTTGAGATTAATCGTGATTCTTCTTGAGTGAAATCATTTTTTAGTTCAAATTTTGGTAATGGAGGTCTTGCACTTATGCACTGAATGAATGATTCCTAGGAGATAGGTAATCCTCTTAGAGCAATTAAGGATAGTTCCATATCATCCATATTATTTCCAATGGTAAAGAGTTGATCCCTTAATTCTGATATTCTCATAAAATAAGAGGTGATTTTTTCGCCCTTGTTCATTTTCATATTCATAAGTTATTGTTTTAGAGTCAATAATCTACTAGCATTATTGATTTCAAATGTATCTTGAATGGTTTTAAATATTTCAAAGGCGGTGGTTAATCTTGAAATGCTAGGAAGTATAGAGTCTTTGACAGAGTCAATAATCAACTTCCTAGCTTTGTTATTTCACCTTTTCCAAGTGGATTTTTTTGCTTCATCTTCAAGTATTTTTTGTTCCTTCTCTATATAATCCTCCAATTCGAGTTCTATAAGTAGAGAAGTAATTCTAGTTTTCCAAGATATAAAGTTGGATGCACCCTCAAGTCTATCTTCCATTCTCATACTGTCATCCATTTCTTTTTGATATTATAATAAACACAAATATAAATTTTTATTATGTTTATATGAAATATCAAATAAAATAAATAAAATATATCTTCTCTAATAACCTTGCTCTGATACCATGTTAAGGAATATTAGATAAGAAGATTTAATTATATTATTTATTACTTATATATATATTATTGTAGAATGCAATTGCCTATTGTGATTTATTGATTCTACAACTTCCTTTAAGTATATATTAATATGTAAAATCATGACCGTACATGGTAGTTGCCATGTAGGGTCATGACCCTACATTAATATAATTTCAATCAAATAACTATAGAACCGATATGTTAATCCATACGACTAAGTGTCATTTGATAACTAGGGATTATACCCAATAGTTATCGTATACTGCAATGTAATTGCAGTCACATGATAACTATCATGTGACTGCAATTACATTGCAGTACACGATACTATTGTGACTGCAATGTATTGCAGTAAACGATACTTATCGTGACTGCAATATACATTGCAGTGTACAATACTTATCATGTCTACAATGTATATATTACAGTATACAATACCATCGTATCTACAATGTATATATTACAGTATACGATACCATCGTATCTGCAATACACATTGCAGTACACGATGCTTATCATATCTACAATATGCTTCAATGTATATATACTTCATTTGATCAATTTTTTGCAGTGTGCTAAACATAACAATAATAATGTGTGTGTGTGTCTATCTATCTATCTATATATATATATATATATATATATATATATATATATATATATATATATATATATATATATATATATATATATATATATATATATATATATATATATATATATATATATATATATATATATATATATATATATATATATATATATATATATATATATATATATATATATATTTAATTGGCATACTTAAACATGAACGAAGCTATATTTCAACACTAAACCATATATTATGCATGTTGTATGGATGTTGGATGTTTTCCAAATTTCAAGCTAAACATAAGTGAACTTTAAATGAAAAGGTTGTTAAATGTAATAAAATATTTGACAGGAACTCTAGACTATGGCTTGTGATACAAAAGGAGCAATGACCTCTCTTTGAATGCCTATACTAATGTTGATTGAGATGTCTGTGTGGATGACAAAATAAGTACTTGTATAAGTGCATTTTTCTTAGGAGACAAATTGATCTCTTGGTTTATAAAAAAGAAAGACTCTTTATCTTTATCTACTATAGAATTTGAGTACATTGTTGCAACATATTGTTGCACTAAGGTGATTTGGATGAAGAATATATTAAAGGATATCAATGTAATGTGTGATGAGCCCATTCCTATTATGTTTGATAATATAAGTGCCATAAATTTTTTAAATAATCTAGTGATGCATTTAAGGACTTAAACTATCTCAATCTGGTATCTTTAGCCAAGGGAAAAAGTTGCAAAGAAGGAAGTCAAACTGGAGTATGTACTTATAATAGATTAAATTATAGGTATTATTACTAAGGAATTATCAAAGGATATATTTGAGTATCTTATATATAAGTTAGAGGATATTTCCCCTTCTCTTAATTAAATGCATAATTTGGTGGATCTTTTTAGGGGGAGAAATTCAATGTATATCCTTCTCTCCTAGATTGATGTGATTATTGTTGTCACATGGAGCTTGGTTTAAAGAAAGTTTGTACGAGAGAGAGAGAGAGAGAGAGAGAGAGAGAGAGAGAGAGAGAGAGAGAGAGAGAGAGAGAGAGAGAGAGATACTAAAGGGGGAGTTTGAGTTGAAAGGGTTGTGTGTTCACTCATAGGGTGTTTCCATTAATGACAAAGGGGGAGATTGTTGGCATTATGTGTTGTCATCAATATATATTAATGCCAATGATGATGAAGATGATTGAAAATAATTGATAAGTATAGTGTTGATATTGTTTATTATTGGGTGGTGTTTTTTATATAAGAAGTGTTTCTATTATTGTCTACTATTGACATTGTTGCTAAAACAACTATATAATGGTTAATGATACGAAAGGAGATAAAATTGTATGACACGAGTTGGTTATATTGAAGGAGAGAGCATTATTGATAGAAGGAGAGAACATTACATGATATGGAAGGAGAGAACATTTCCTTCCTCTCCCTTGGTTCTGTATGTATAGTAGAGATTAGATGCCTTGAGATAAAATGAAATCATGTTGGCTTTATAACTCTCTGGTCTTTGGAGATCCGATGAAATGAGAATTTGTAGAAGAGGTTGTTGCCAAAAGTATGAAGGAACACTACACATTTCTTTGTGTTAGATAATTTAGTCTTGCAACTTTGAGTGAATTGTGTATGATATATGTACATTGAACTACTAAATTTTCACATCATTGGTATTGTGGCTAATATGGTTGGGGTTTGTAGTTGGCTAACAATTTGGTTCTCTATTAGAAGTGGTCTCGAAAATGCGTTGTGTTTTTCTACAATGATGTTGTAAGTAGTACATTTTCAAGGACAAATTTATAACATTTGTGTTATATCTAAATTCAATTTTCTTAAGCTGGTGTTGTCTACAAGTCATGATAATGATGATTTATGTATGATTGACTCTCTAGAATGAAGTGATTCTATCAAATATGTTATGTTAGTTTGATCCTAAAGTTAGATGAAAAAGAGGGATTTGAGAGGCCTTTAGATGTTTAAGGAATATCTTGATGTGTTCCACATGTAGCTAGTTAATATGTTAGTTGATGCATTATGTATTCAATATTTATTTTAATGTTAATACTTTGGTTTTCCTAGTAGTAGTTATTTTTCAACTTGCTTTGATTCCTTGGGTATCTTTGTCTAGCTTGAAGATTATGTTGCATTATTTTTCAATCCTACCTTGGTGTGTGGAGATATGCATCAAGAGTATTCATCTAAAATAAGTTTTTTGGGGCTAATTAGTGATTTATTGCTTGGTTTATCTACGTGTTACCTTATTTTGACATTAAAAGAAGAGTGAAATGTTTTCAAAGCATTGAAAATTGTTATAATATTTTTTTAGGTCCTCTCTATCTCCTTGATTAGGACACCTTCACCAAAAATATGTTTTGGTTGATGACTTGATATGACCTATGTTTGTCCTATGGTCTAGCTAAGCTATTTTATCTTTGTACTAAAAATGATGGTATATATAGAAGATGATGATGAAAGGTGTGTAAGAGTGTGTGGATTAAATAAATTAGTACACTAATCAAAATTATAAGTTTTTTGTGATATAGGTAATGGGTGGTGATGGCATTGCGAAGTTGCTCACTTGAGGTAGAGGTTCAAGGACAAATTCATATTTGAATATTTGTTGGAGTATTGTGCTGAAGGCTTGTTCATATTAATTCATATATTCACGTGCCTTTCTCAAAGATAACATGTCTTCCTTACAAGTTTTGTATCTTTCCCCGAGGTAGTATGTCTTAGTCTGTAAGACCTTTTGTATCTTTCCCTAGGTTAGTGCACCTTGGCCTAAAAGTTTAGGGAGTATCACACTTCCTTGGCAGTGAGCCTAAAAGAAAAATTGTAATATTTTTTTCACATATTATGAGACTTCTCTCACGGTTATTTTTCTTTTATTCGGTTTCTATATAAATTTGGTGGTGTCTTGTGCATGGTGTTCATTTCTTTATGTTCTTTTTGTTGCTACACACAATAAGGATTAATTGGCTTTTGAAATTTAATTGAGAGTTAAAGAGTATTGGTTTAAGATTAATTCACCCCTCTTAGCCTCAAGGTGTGTTCAACACAATTTACTCTATCATTTCATGTTTTTTTGTATGTAATATTTGTATATTTAGTTGGTCAAGCTCTATATGATGGGAACTTGTATGTATCTCTAGTTGAGATTTGAATGTACCAATATATAGTTTGTGAGTACCTAGTTTATGCTCATGCAAGTGTCTCCTTGATTTTTATCTTATTATTGTTCTTGTTGTAGTGTGAGATTACTTACTAGTTCTTCAATAGCATATTCTACAATTGTGCTTTATCATTCTTGGTGCAACATTGACTTTATTTATTCCCAATAGAAGGAATGTTGTTCAACATAATTAGATCATTTCTAGCATTCAAGATATTATAAATTGAGGGAAGGTTTCTTGACATCTTCATTCTCTCGTACAGGTGGATTGTTTCCTCGCATGGTGTTTTGGCTCTCTCATTCTTCTCTGAAAGTATTTTATATTTCATCTCTTTTATGGGGAGGAGTTTTGTCACATTGGATTTTCTCTTTTTCTCTATTAATGAGACAATTCAATTCATTTCTACATGAGTACCTAACATGGCCTAGTAGTTAGATACACCTTACATTATGTGCATATATTATCCCTAAGTTGTGCTTGGAGGGTGGGGTGTGTGGGGGATGGTGTGTTTAAGAGTTGTACCTATTAAACATTTCTCCATAGTTCTAAACACACATGTACTTAATTTTTCTTAGGGACCAAATAGGAACATTCCACTTTTGGCGGTGTTATCACATTATCACTTTTTTCACTGCTAGTGGAACTTTCACCTTTGGTAGACTTATCACTTTACCACTTTTCTACCTTTGGAAAAATTATCACTTTCCCACTTTTAGTGGATGTGTTGAATCATCACCTTTCAACATTGGAGGGTGATCTGCATTTAGTGGACATGTGACAGTTTCACTTTTCCACCTTTGGAGGGTGTGTAACACTATCACTTTTCCATAATTTTTACTTGATGCATCATGTCATAAGATTAGGACAATTGTCATAATATTATACACTCCTATGTATCTATTTGGTTATTTAACTGGTGCAGGAGCATCTTGGGTTCATGGTAATCTTGCATCAACCCAAATTTTTTTTGTTCTTTCTATTCTTATTTCCTATTTGTGAGATCATGTTGGTGGTTCGTCACATGTTCCTGTTCGCATGCACAATTATGTCATCATATCCAGGACCTATCGTTGATCACTTTCCTATGACCACACTTCATATGGATCAGTGTCACTTGAGTTATGATTCATTTGTTCTTGGGTGGCATGTTGTTGTTGATTTTGTGATCGTTGGTGATTTTTGATCTCGTGATGGAAATGTACAACTTGTAATGATTGGTAGTGCATAGTTCTATGTTCGTAGATCATGTGTGGACCTCAATATAGGATCGAGAGGCTTCACACAATTTATAGATATAGTTATTATGATTTAGGACCTATCTATTTGTTATAACACATTTCCTTTTCTTGGGGAATGTAATATTTCTTGGGGCTTACCTGTGTGTTGTGATGGCTATGTATTGTAATTTGATGTATTTCTTGAGTAGCATGAGTGATTGATGAATTATTCTAGATGTGTAATAGATCAGAATGCTAATTTAGCTATATTGTAAGGCTGAAACCGGGTAGGCCACTCAACATGTATGAAGTCAAATTGTCAATAGTTTGATCTAGTTAATACATTAGATATTGCATTTTACTCTCTTGTTCCTTGTTATTGCTTTCCCATGTTTACTCTTTCTGCAGGGTAGGATTGATCATCTTCTAGTCCCTCCTACCTTGGTCTACATCAATTGGTATCAAATAAGGTTATATTATTTTTGGAATAAATGTTGAATCATGTCTTGTTGCAAACCCTAGATTGAATTAGTTGTAGGGTGGCAGATCAAAATTTATCCTACAATTACAAAGGGTTGTGAACTTGAAGAGCCCTAGCTTGAGCTAGTGGTAGGGGAGAAGACTTGTGAATCTAACCTAAACTTTTAGAGGGTTACAATATGGTTCTTGGAAGGAGAGATGTTGATCCTGCAGTAATGTATTCATTGAGACAAATGACATCCATACTTGAATCTATGGAGACAACCCAAAGAAGAGGAAGATTTATTAAGGATTTTATTGAAGATGAAGCCAAGGAAATTGGTGAGCAAGTTCCTGATCTTGAACAAGGTTATGAGAGATTCATGAGAGCTTTGACAAGAGTGAATTCAAAACCACATTTCAATTCTCTTGATTATGATGGCAAGCTTGATTCTGATGAATTGTTGGACTGGATCTCTAAGATGGAGAAATATTGAGTATGAAATCACACCTATAAATAATAAAGTGAAGATTGCAAGCACAAAATTGAAAGGACATGCATCTTTGTGGTGGGAACATCTAAAAACTAATAGGAAGAGTAGAGGAAAGGAAAATGTCAAGACTTGGGTTAAGATGGTGAACAAGTTGAAAGGTAAATTCTTACCATGTGATTATCAAGTTACCTTGTTGAGAAAGTTGTAGAATTTGAAGCTAAAGGACACTACTATGAAGGAGTATATTGAATAATTCTACCAATTGGATATCAGATATGGACATGTGGATGATGAAGTTGAAAGGATTGCAAGGTACCTGAATGGGTTGATGACATCTATACAAGATGAAATCAGTCTGGTCAAGATGAATAGTATTGAAGAAGCATATCAATTTGTATCGAAGGAGAAGAGAAGTTGAATAAAAGACATGAACATAGATAAAGAGGTAGAGGTGGAAGATTTCCTAGAGGAAGAGGTAGATCATATGGAGAAGGTGGAAGGTCTCATGCTGATCACGAGAAAACAAATATGAACAAAGGCAAATCAGAATGGAAGGAAGAGAATTCATACAGAGGAAGAGGAAGTTATTTAAGAGGTAATAATAATTACAAGAGAAAAGATAAAACTTGGTTTAAGGGTACTTGTTACAAATGTGGGGGGAATAAGGTCATAGGGCATTTGAGTGTACTAATGAGAATTCAAACAATACTATTGGTTATAGTAGAAGAAATGCACTCGTGAAAGAAGATTCAATTGATTCCATGAATACACCAAAATTTGGAGAAAATTTGATGATTAGGAGAGCTTTATGGAATGAAGAAACTAATAAAGACCCTGGGATGAGGAAAATCTTATTCAAAACCATGTGTAAAGTTACTGGTAAATGTTGTAAGCTAATCATTAACAATGGAAGCTTAGATAATTTGGCATCAGAGGAGTTGGTTACAAAATTGTTGTTATTGAGGATGAAACACCCTAAGCCTTATCAGATTGCTTGGATTAAGGATGATCATAAGTTACTAGTAAGTGAACAATGTCTTATAAAATTTAAGATTGGATCTTATCATGATGAAGTTCTTTGTGATATTATGCCAATTGATTATTGTCACATATTTTTGGGTAGACCATGACAATATGATAGACATGCTTTGCATGATGGTAGATTGAATAGTCATACTATTATGGCTAATGGAATGAGACAAGTCTTGTTACCTTTGGCAGAAGAATCCAGGAATGAAATTTAGACTATTGTTAGAGTTTTCTTGGTGGAAGGAAAACAATTCATAAAAGATTTGAAGAAGGATAGTATGTGCCATGCTTTGATTCCTAAGATGCAAGATAAGAGGACACAAGATGAACAACCACTAGAAATTAAAGAATTGCTGACATAATTTTAAGATATCATTTCAGATAATGTACCTGATGGATTACCCCCTATCAGAAGCATTAGTCATTGCATGGATTTGATACTTGGAGCTAGTTTTCCAAATAAAGAACCTCACCGATTGACTCCAAAAAAAAATAAAGATTTGAATAAACAAGTCCAAGATTTGTTGCAGAGGGTTTGATTAGAGAAAGTTTGAATCCCTGTGCAATACCAGTTGTGTTAGCACCTAAGAAGAGTGGAGAATGGAAAATGTGCACTGATTCTAGAGTTGTAAACAAAATCACAGTGAACTACCAGTTTCCTTTACCAAGGATGGATGATATAATGGATTGTTTGAGTGGGGAAAAACACTTTACCAAAATTGATTTGAAAAGTGGCTATCATCAAATTAGAATCAAAGAAGAAGATGAATGGAAGACTACTTTCAAGACAAATGAAGATTTGTATGAGTGGTTGGTTATGCCTTTTGGTTTAACTAATGCACCTAGTACTTTTATGAGGTTAATGAATGAAGTATTGAGGAAATTCTTGGGTAAATTTGTGATTGTTTATCTAGATGACATTCTAATATTTAGTAAGAGTAAAGAAGATCATTTGTTGCATCTGAGGCAAGTTTTACGAAGGTTGAAAGAGAAGTTATTGATTAACCTAAAGAAGTGTTCTTTCATGAGAGAAAAGATAGTGTATCTAGGTTTTGTGATTTCAGCTAAAGGTTTGAAGATGGGTCTTGAGAAAGTTAAAGCAATATTAGAGTGGCCTACACTTGAAAGTGCTCGAGAACTTAGATCTTTCCATGGGTTGGCTAGTTTCTACCGCAAGTTCATCAAGAATTTCAATTCAATTTGTAATCCTATGACAAAGACAATGAGAGGAGATAAGAAATATTTCAAGTGGACACATATAGATGACAAAAGTTTTGAAACATTGAAGTAGAAGGTAGATGAATTACTAGTATTGGATTTACCTTATTTCACCAAGGTATTTCAAGTTGATTGTGATGCAAGTGGAAGTGCTATTGGGGCAATATTGAGTCAAGAAGGTAGAACTATTGTTTTTTACAGTGAGAAATTGAATGATGCTAAGAGGAAATAGTCAATCTATGATCAAGAATTTTATGCTATTATTCAAGCCTTTAAGAAGTGGAGACATTACTTGATGCCTAATGAATTTGTATTATATATTGATCATAAGGTATTGCAGTATTTGGGAAGTCAAAGTAAATTGAATTAGAGACACATGAAATGGGTTGAATACTTACATAATTTCACTTTTGTGTTGAAACATAGAAGTGGACAATCAAATAGAGTTGTTCATGCATTAAGTAGGAGAAGGATTTTGTTGATTGAAATGAGAGTAGAAGTACTTGGATTTGATGATTTGAATACCTTATATGAGACAAAACCTAATTTTGTAGAACCACGGAAGACTTGCAAAGAACCAGAGCAAATGGGTAGATTACTTCATTCAAGAAGATACGTTGTTCAAAGGAATTCAATTGTGTATACCAAGATGATCAATGAGGGATAGTATAATCAAGGATAAACATAGTATAGGACTTGTAGGACACTTTGGTATTAATAAATAATAAGTTTGATTAATGAAAAATATGTGTGGCCACAAATTCATAAGGATGTGTATCGTCTAAAATGGAAGCACTTCCATATTCGTAGGTTTAGCACCCTCATTCAGTGCATTTTTCATGATAGATTTGCATTTAGGATGCATTTGCACTTGGTTCTTCATTTCTAGGTGAAATTAGGGTTAGGATCCCGAGGATTCTCCTTGATTTCCCTTCTCTATGGCTCTATTTTCTAGGTAGGATCTAGGTATCAGTCCTCCTAGCCCTCATCGTATTCATTCTAGGTCTCTATACCCTTTTCCAACACTCAGCCCTATTTTCTCACCATTTCCAAGTCTTTGGCCGACCCCGAGACTTCTTGTTGTTAAAAGTTGACTGGGCCTAAACCCATGGGTCAGGGTCAAGGTCGACCTTGAGCCCTGTTGGGTTTTGGTCCCCCTTTTCAAATTGTGGTCCCAGTGGGCCCCAAAATCAATGTCAGGCCTCTGGATCCGAATGCGGAAGGGTTTTAATTCAAAATTCATTTAATTCTTTTCCCTCCTTAGTTAGTTATTGTGATTGGACCATAATTCGAGGTGAAATTTGAATTATGGGTCCTTACATTGCCCAAGGATTCTTACCTTGAAACCTCTATATAAATACTCTCTTTTACCTTCATTTTCACCAAGTATCCTTCAAGTGGACACATAATCGATTCAAGAAAGCAAGCGATGGTGAAGTGATGATGCAAGATTGCAAGAGGATGATATAGAAGATCAAGACCTTGTTGACATCAAGCATTTTTGGACAAACCATTATGGACATTCCTTTGGAGCAAGAAATATCTCTTCTTCCTTGATCCACCATTTTCAACATTCAAGCATTCAAAGATACAATCATGGGGTAGCAATTACATATTGTGAGTTTGGTAGGAGTACTTTAGCCTTGGGGGCTTGGTATGCTTTCTTTATCATATTCAAATATATGCATTGCTTTCTCATATCAATTCATGCTAGGGTTTTAATCTAGAGGATTATATCTTGGCATTACACATTCAATACACACATTCTATTACATCCGGCTATTCGTGGAGGTGGAGATCACCAAAATGGGGGTTTGACTAAGGAAAAACCCTATATAGCCACCCCAAAATACCATTTTCAGATATCTACAATTATTGTTTCAGGAGTTGTAGAGCAGATCTGAGTACCCTTTTCGAAAAACTTCCAGGATACACGAACAGATTTTTTGTTAGAACAGTGCAGGTCAAGGTCAACATAAATGGGTAAGATTGTGCCCCGGGGTATGATCTTACCCCTGTTTTGGGTCAAGGTTGACCTTTCTTAGAAAAAATAGAAGTTTTCTGGGTTTTCTCTGTTTCTGTGTTTCCAGGCCAAGTTTGGTTGCAAAATTTCCCAAAATTGAATACAGACACCAGAAAATAGGCATTTCCAGATCAGATTTATTATGAGGTATGTATTTCATCTTATTTAATTTCAGTATTCTTTACAAGCATTTTCAAATTTACATCACTTATCATTTCAATTTAAATGTTTGGTGGTAAATATTGGTTTAGGGCCTCTATTAGGTGCATTGTTTAAAACCTTACCTATCCAACACATTTTCCCACCTTACAGGATGTTCATAAGTTTGTCAAGAGTTGTAGGGTTTTCCAAGTTTCTAAAGGAGTTAGTCATAATGTGGGGTTGTATACACCATTACCTGTTCCTAATAGACCTTGGGAAGACATTTGCATGGATTTTGTTCTTAGATTACCAAAGACATAAAGAGGTAATGATTCTATCTTTATTGTGGTGGGAAAATTTTCAAAGATTTCACATTTCATACCTTGTAGGAAGACATCATATGTTGTACATGTTGTTGATTTATTCTTTAAGGAAATTGTGAGATTACATGGGTTACCAAGCAGTGTAGTTCCAAACTGAGATAGTAATTTTGTTGGTTATTTTTGGAAAGCACTTTGGAAGAAGATGAACACTAATTTGAAGTTTAGTTCTACATTTCATCCACAAATTGATGGATAAACAAAATTTGTGAATAGAAGTTTGGGTAATTTGTTGAGATGTCTAGTTGGAGATAAATCAGGTAATTGGGATTTGGTTTTGGCTCAAGTAGAATTTGTATATAATAATTCAGTAAACAGAAGTATAGGAAAGACACCATTTGAAGTTGTTACTAGCATGCATCCTAAGGGAATTCCAACATTAAGGGATCTTGGTCAAGAAGAGAAAAGAAGTGCTGAAGCAGAGGATTATACTGATTTCATGAAGACTTTGCACGAGGAAGTAAAGTATAACTTGGAACATAATAATCAAATATATAAGGATACATCTAATAGAACTAGGAGATATAAGAAATTATAGTTTGAAATGAAGTCATGATTCATCTGAAGAAGGGAAGATTTCCTGTTGGAACATATATAAAGCTAAAGATGAAGAAGTTTAGACCTTGTAAAATAGTGAATAAATTTGACAGTGGTAATAATTTTGAAGTTGACTTGCCTAATGACATGGACAAATCACCTATATTAAACATTGTAGATTTGTATGAGTATCATGAGTTTGATGATAATTTGGAGATGAAACAAGAGTATCCTAAGAAGTAGATGAATGAGGTTAAGAAAGTATTAGATAACAGAGTTGGAAGGAGCACTAGAGAAAGGGAATACTTGGAGTACTTGGTTAAGTGGAAAAATAGAACACTTGAAGACTCTACTTGGACTTCTCATTCTGATTTGGATCATTTTGATTCTTCTTAGGTTGTAAAGAGACTTTGATGTAGGAGTTTTTTAATAACCCTAAGTGTTTGATTCAGGAGGATATTAGGTTCGTGGCAATCTTGCATCAACCAAAAATAGTTTTGTTCTTATTTCCTATTTGTGAGATCATGTTGGTGGTTCGTCATGTGTTTGTGTTGGTGTGCACGGTCATGTCATCTTATTGAGGACCTATAGTTGATCACTTTCCTATGATCGTACTTCATATGGAGCAATGTTGCTCGAGTTATGATTCATTTGTTCTTGGGTAGATTGTTGTGTTTGCGATTTTTGGTGATTTTCAATCTTGCGATGGAAATCTATGGCTTGTGATGATCAGTGGTACATAGTTTTATGTTTATGGATCATGCGTGGACCTAAATATAGGATTTTGGGGCTTCACATGGTTTATGGATCAAGTTATTATGATTTAGGACCTATCCTATTTGTTATAGTTCACATTTCATGTGCTTGGGGAATATAATCTTTCTTGGGATTGATCAGTGTGTCGTGATGGCTATATATTATAACCTGATATATATTTCTTGAGTATCATGAGTCATTGATGAATGATTTGATCTATAATGGATCAAAAGGCTGATTTAGCTATATTGTAAGTATGCAACTAGGTAGGCCTTACAGCTCGACATTAATGAAGGCAAATTACCAAAAGTTTGATTTGAGTTAATAAAACAAATCTTGCATTTTCCTCTCTTGTTCCTTGTTATTGCTTTCCTGTATTTACTCTTGTTGCAAGGTAGGATTGATCATCTTTTGGTCCGACATGCCTTGGTCTACGTCATTAACCAAGGGGCCTCTTTTATAATATTCAATTTGTTATGGAGTGTATTGAGTTGTTGGTGAGAGCACAATTTATTCTTTTTATATTAATTCCCTCTTGTTATTTTTCTTTCTATTAGGTATCTAGCTATTGGGTGGCTATCTCCATGCCCACATCTTAAATGGTATCAAAGCTTTTAGAGTGTCATTGGTTAGTCCTTTTCAGATATTTTTTGTGCAATTTGGGGGGTTTAATTTTTGTGGCTTTCTAGTGCAAGTCAAATTGGAGCTTATTGTTGCGAATTAGAGGTCATGATTGAATTTAGAAGGCCCAAATTAGCTAAGATAAACTGTTAATTTAATAAAATTAGAGTTGTTGACCCAAAGCCCTCAAAAAATAATTTTTCTTTTCATGGCAATACGAGCATCATAATTACTCTACAATTTGGAGACAATTTTTAAACAATGATATCTTAGTCATCTGGGCTACTTTTTTGAACAAATTTTTTATTTGGGCTAGAATTTTATGCTCTACATAGTGGTGCAGATGCTTTCTCATTTCAATGATGTAATTCTCATTTTTACAACTTCTAGGGCCTTATTCAAGCTCGTATATATTCCTTTTTATGCACAATTTTTTTGAAAGTGTATTTTTTTTCATGTACTTCACAGTGGTGTTATCAATTTGTAGTAACTATTATCAAAAATTGTACTTTTAGCACATGGCCTTAGTTGGGTTATTTTTGCAATTATAATGCATAAATCTTAGTTTGGTAAGTCTATTATAGCTTGATTGTGGCAATTATAATCACTAAAATTTAAGATAAAAATGAACTTTATTATTTAAAGTTTTTAATAAAATATTTTATTTTTTTAAACGTTTGATAAGTTTTTAAAAACAAATTTCTCATTAAATGAGAAAATTTAGAAAAAAATTATGACCATCTATTGAGCCAGTAACGATCAACAATCTGATTCTACATCTAATAGTCATCAGGGGCTAGATTTTTCTTATTTTCTTGGCAATGTTCCAATTTTAGGCATCTTGAATAGTTTGCTACTTTAGGACAATGTTTTGTATGGCTACTTCATCATGTTTCTAGATTTTTATTATTATTATAATATTTTATACGAGATATATTGTAAACAGACTATCTTAAAATTTTTCTTTCGCCCCTCCAGTTATTCCTTCTTGCTTTGTGATTTTTCTTCCCATCTTTCTCTTTGATGTAAAGGGTTTTGGGGCCCCTTCAAAACCTACTTTTACCATAATAAAAAAACACACTATCATAAAGTGTCATAATCTTCATTGTACTATATTATTTCATGCTTACTAGATGTAATCTTCTTGTATTCATCTGGTTAGTCTCTATATCAAGGTGTTTGGTACATGTCTCTAGTTGGGATTAGAATGTACCAATCTACAGTTTGCAAGTATCTAGTTGATGTTCATATATGCCTCTCCTTGATTATGATCTTATTACTATTGCAATGTGAGATTCCTCAATAAATATTTATTGATATATTCTATAGTGGCGCTTTACCATTCTTAGTGCAACATTGGCTCCATTTATTCTCAACAAGAGGAATTTTGTTCAACATCATTGGATCATCTTCAACATTAAAGAGATTTTACATTGACGGGGGGGAGGGGGGCATGTGCAAGGGGAGGAGGGGGAGGTCACTTCTCCATTTTCTTTTATAGAGGTATTTCTCATCACATGAGGCTTTGTATCTATCGCTCTTCTTTGAGAGTATTTTGTATTTTAATATCTTTTTTACGAAGGAGATTTTTCCCATTGGATTTTCTAATTTTTTCCATTTGTGAGAGGTTGCATTTAATTTTTATGTGGATGCCTAACATAGCCTAGTAGTTGAGACCCATCTTGCATTATGTGCATACATTCTCCCTAAGTTATACTTTGAGGGGGAGGGGGTTGGTGTGTTTAAGTGTTGTGCCTAGTAAGTCTTTCTCCCAGGTTCTAATTATACATGTACTTAAGTTTACTTAGGGACTACATATAAGTGCTCTATGGAGGCCAAGTATTACATTTTCTTTAACACATAAGTGTTTTTGCTTATGTGAGAGTATTTTGTTTTTAATGTTCTAAGCTAATGAAACAAGGAAAAAATTGGGGTTGAGCAAAGATATCCGTGATAAAATAATATTAATTATTGTAAGAATTGGGGTTAAATGATAACATCAAATAAATTTTTGTATGACATATGCCAATGCTCTATTAATTTAGGATATAAAAGTGTACATATTCACAAAAAAAATGGATGGATACAATATCACACCTAGAGAGTCACACAAGTTCATGCGTATGATAAAAGATGCAAACAACAAAGCCCCTAAGTGATAAGAGTAGTAGCACTAGGAGGAGGCAAAGGGTTCCAATCACTTGGCTTGCCACATAATTCAACAAGGTCTAGTGTAACATCATGGATATCCCATCCTTGATTAATATCTTTGGCTTTATATTGATCATCAATAAGAGCCAAAGATATTAATAAATTAATTCGAGAAAACCACTTCAAGAGTTATTTGAATCATGGATTATGATTACAATTCATAGTGTACAACTTAGATAATTATAGACCTTAGATAATATAATTAAGAACAACAAAATAAAAAAAGAGATGTATGCAGCTCGAAAAAGTAGTTTATTAGCTTTCAAAACTTAGTTAAGTATTGCATTAATTCAATTTGTTTTGGCCCTACATTATTGGTGTTGTTTTTAGAGTGACAATGCTAGAGAAGGCACATCCTTCTAGGCTCTGTTCAAATTGTCAGGAGAATGTGCAGTTACGTATTGCAGACTTAACACCTATAGATGTTACAAGGTAGAAAAGATTGAAACAAGGTTTTCCTAGAGCCACACAGGTGGCGGGTTGTTTATAGTTGGAAACTAAATGGAAATAGAATGTTGAGCATTCATGTAAAAGATTAGACTTTTGTGATATTTATTTTTATTACACAATTTTTCTTGATATTTTAGTAAGTAGCTCAAAATGTATTTCATAACCACTTTCACACGTTAGAGTCATTGGAGCATAATAAATCAATGAAACAAATGTCTACTGTTTCCCATTGGCATTTTCCATCTCTTTCTTCTCTTCTTAGTCGGCGAAAAGAGTTTTAAAGAAAATACAAGAAGTTCAGAAATTCTTCTGGTCTTAAAAAGTAGTAGGATGGATGCTCTTAACTTGTGGCTTAATGCTTTCTCTTTATACTAGATACATTTTCATAAACAAAATGACTCTCTACAATAGCAACAATAAACAAATTCAAGCCTCTCTATGTTATATATTGTTGCTGATTAAAGACTGCCACAAACCTCTTTTTAGATTCCACAAAATTGCATTGATTCAATCCATAAAGTTAGGAAATCAAAAAGGTTATCTATTGAATTTTTTGACATTCTCTCTCTCATAAGTACCCCTAATAATTGTATATTTTTCAATGCTGAGATTTTGTCTAGATCTTTGGTAGTTTCTTTACCTAGTCTCCTCACAATGTATTTTTTGCTTTGTGTGCTATGATTGATAGCTACATTCAAACCATTTATAACACTTATAGCAACCATTCAATCATTTTGATTAAGAGATTTGTTTGGTTGACAATGCATTTGTTGATTTTCACGCAAATATTCTACTACATTTATGTTTGTAGTGGAAGCCTCTATAGAAAAATCCACATTAAGAGATCACCTCTTGGTTGTAGGCCTAATACTCATCTCATTAGAAAGACATTATAATGAGCATGTTCTATAATGAGTGAGTTTCATGGATTTATATAAAATTTAACAGGAAATGATTCGATATATAGTTGGATAGAATTTTGGGGCAACTGGATTAAGTTGATTCATATGTCTGGAACCAATTGAATTCACAACATTTAAGGCTTTGCTCGGTGGGAAACTTTCTTCAAGCTAGGAAGTCATGTTATCATTTCATTCGTTTTAATTTTTTGCCATCTCAAAATAGGATTCCACAACTTACGATATAATATTGAATGAAATATGTTTCTTCTACATGGTTATTCACCCCCCTCACTCTATCTTAATGTGTGTTGTGGGAAAAGTTGAGGGAAATTCTATTTTGATTCAATACTGGCTAGGTTTATGTGACATTCATTTTAAGAATGAAAATGGAAATTATAGTTTAAATTATGTCTTTAAGGCTTTTTTCAATCCATTTGAAAAGATTACTGACCCATATTAGAAATTGATTCCAAAAAATTCTTTAAAATGGATGCAAAATGGTACATGTGTTTTAGCCCTAAATTGTTTGAGAATTTTTGTCAAAGCTTCCTGAGAATTTTTTTGCTTCTTTCTCTCTTCAATTTGGTTTTGAATACAAATTTGTTAGGTCAATCAAAGTTATTAAATAATGTCTTTCCTCATGATTCCGCAGACTAATGTCAACTCTATTTGAGGTGAATGGAGAGGATGAGTGTTATGTTGATGAGACTTATTGATTACATGTATTTTGATCAATGGGAAGAAGTGATGAAATTCAAAGTAACATTGAATAAATCAAGGAATCGAAGAAAAAATATAGTACTAACATGTCTGTCCCCCCTCTTTTTATTTTGACTCTTACTATAGATCAAAGTTGCAACAAAGACATACAATACATGATAAAGGAAATCACCAAGAAGTGGTCATTTAGAAATTTGGCTTTCCCCTATTCCTGAAATACCCAAGCCAATAATTAGTATTCCCACCATGCACACAAGCACACATAATTTTAAATTCTAAGGTTTCCAAGAATACCAAGGTGGTGAAAATACTAAAAGTGCTACTTAATATTGTATTTGATGCCACAACAGTACGCTTGAGAAAGAATTGAATGTCAGTTATGTCAAAAATTGAAAAAACTAATATTGACAATTAACGAGCTAATTTAGTTATCTTTGTCTAGGTCCAATATCCTTCATTGTTCAAATGTCTTGGATTAGAAAAATCAATACTTGGAAAACTCTTTATGTCATACATTCCTCTCTCCACAAATTGGGTTTATCTTTGCCAAAACTAGATGATAACAAAACAACCAAAGCAAACAGAATAGACAAAATCAAACCCATCCTTGCACTTTTTGGTAGGAGCTTCATTGGTCTGCAACACTTGTTCTACAATGTGTTGAAACTTATCCATAACTTATGCAATGTGTCATGTATTCCCTCGAATGTTATGCAACATGTGTATTACTTTTGCATAAATTTTGCAATGTGGATTTGAATGGAAACCCAACTCACCATTCTCACACTAGGGAAAGAGCTCCTCATGACAATACAATTAGGGAAAAGAGAAAACCCTAGTCTCGATACTATGTGAGTGGAGGGAAAAACCCAAAAGTGTTTCTTTTATTTTCTTTTCTCCCTCTTTGGCACATTGAGGTTTTGTTAGCAAAAAAAATTATAACTCTTTTTCTAGTTGTCCTATGGCTAAAAAACCCTTAATTTTTTTTAATCAAAACTTCTAAACACCTATCCTAACATACGATTGATGATCTTTCACACTTATTATCAAAACTAGCAAGTCACAACCAAAATATTAACATGACCATCAATCTATAACAACACATCTTTAAGTGTGATTTCATTATAGATTATGTTATGTTTTCTCATATTATTGCATCAATCGCTTGGAGGACTTGTTTAAAGAACATTTCATCGCCATCATTTTCTATTCTATGGTATAATCTTATCATTTCAACATTTCAATTATGATTTGTCCTTGAGTAAGCTCTCTTTTATATAGTTATAGCTATTGTGGAGGTGAGAACACCAACATGGTATTTAAATTAGGCAAGCCCATACACAACACAACTATTTTACCCCTCTTTCATGTGTGCTGGTATAGATTGGACTACACAGAGTTGTAAATCTGGATAGATTAGACTTAGATATAAAGTCTCATATTTTGAACATGTGAAAACACCTAGACTACATCAATTCACATGCTTGTTCAACACTTTTAGGTTGGATTTTGGAGAGGAGGATTTGCAAAACCTCCTAAACTAGAATCTAAAAAACTTAGTCGATGAAGACCTCTTAGGACTAGGGCACCTAGCCCCATAATTAGGCAAATTTTGCTCTAAATTGTAGCTACTCGTTCTTTTTGTATCTCATTTCCACATCTAAGCTTTTGTGTTTATTTTTAAATTTGTATCTTATTGTTTATGATTTTGTCACCCATTTTCCTAATATTTTAGCTAGATCTTGTATGATCACAATCACAATCATAACCATATCTAGTCAAACCAAATAAAAAGGGCAATAATCAACATAAGAGTCCAACTCTACTTTGAGGCTAAACTTGGACCTAATTGGTTGTTCTTGAATGAAATAATCAAAACTAGAAAGGATGAATGAATGAGCTCTTAGTTTATGTCCTTAGGCTAAGACCCCACTTCTTAGTTCATTTCAGTATAGTTTCCAATGACAAGTATTATATTATATGGGGATCAAACTTTATACATTTGGCTTGACTTGTTTGAAGGACCCCTTTATATTTTTGTTCTATTTTGGGTTGTCCTTTTTAGATTATCTTCTAAATAGTTTAGTTATGTATTTCATAGAATAAAATATCTGTAAAACATACAAATATATTTTTATGGATTTTAGGAATACCTCCCTATAAACTACAATACATAGGTAAACTTGTTAACATGATTTATGTCACTGGTGTGGCATGGCCTCTAGTATCGAGTGAGTTGGAGGGAGACTAGACCTCATGACCTTGTGCCTACCACAAGAATATCTCATCAATCAAGCCATACCTCTAGATCAAAATATCTCTAAATGTTCATTATGCATTCTCGTTTATCTTTTTTTTTTATATGATTCCAAAAATTTAATTAAACTATCTCAACTTTTTTCAAAATATCCTTGATCAAAAGACACACCAATATAGATTGTTGATAATATCTTACTCGTAATATCACAATAAACTAGTTTTCTTTTTGTTATATATAAGCATGAGACCTACACTATAACTTTTATAAACAAGTGCCACGTAGTGGCTAGTACTTGCCAGATTTAATTATAAGTTTCATTGTAGATTAACTTAAATCTATTTAATTATATTTATTATGAATAGTATATATAATTGAATTAATCGTTATTTTATAAGGTGTGCTATGTTTTATAATTAATTAAAATATATTTAATAATTATAATATATTTATTAATATTAAAATTATATTTAGATATAAATTTAAATTAATTATTAAACTAAAGACTACTAGTATATTATTTTAAAAAACTAATTATTATCATTCATATAAAGATTCTTATCAATTACACATAAAATTATAATTTATTTTATTACTCTTCTAACTAAACTAGACTCCATATATTTATTTATTGCATGTTGATATATCTAATATTTAATTCTTATTTTGTAAAAGTATGATGTATTAATTCAACTAAATCAATCCACGTACTTTAAATATTTATGAATCCAAAATTTAATTCTCACTTTATAAAATATGAATAATTATCAACATTAGTCATGACAAAAGCAAATAACAAAACCTTATTCCTTCGCATTCCTCTCCTATTTTTCATAAAATATTATATTCACAATACAAGAAATTCTTGTATAAGAGTTCAAATACATTCGTGATAGAAGAGTTCATTATAAAAAACTCAAAAACTGATAAAATAGTACTTAGGCTACCGACAAAGAAATAAAGGAGAAGTAATAGTGTATTGATTTTTTAATTATTATATTTTTTAAAGTTATACTAGAAGTAATAATTTTTTTAATAATTAAGAAATTGTAATGTAGAATCATATTGATAGCATTAATGATAGTTGAAATTTTAAGAATATTATGTGTTCTTTTTAACCATAATTATAATTTTAATTAAATATATTTTCATTTAAATTACATAATTATAATGATCTATTTTAATATAGTTGTAACAATAATTTTTTTATTTTTAATTATAATTATTTCAACAATTATAACTTATAAATTACAATTAATTTTGATACTAATTTTATTTTTTATTTTTATTATTTCTTAATCTTAATTTTATTTTATTAATATATTTTTAATTTATATATGATCAATAAAGTTACATTATTATAATATGTGGTATATTGTAATATTATATATTTTATTTGGTTTTTCACAATTTTAAGAGAATTAATCCATATTTATATTTATTTATAAAATATATTTATAGTTCTTTATATTTCTATTTACACTTTTAGTAAAGTATATGGAAAATTTTCAACTTAAATTTAAGATATATAATGCATTTCTTATCTTTTTCTTTACTTCTTTTTTCATAATTCTTTTATTTTCTCTTTTTCTTTACCGCTTAATAGTTATTCAACACAATATGCCACGAGTTGTAATCGTAAGATAGTTGGGCTCAACAACACTTAAGTAGTTGGGCCATGTGGGACCATTTAAACTTTAAACTTTTTTATTTCTATTTTAACATTGTTAAATAAATTATTTATATTCCTATTAACTATTTTGTCATTATTATTTTTTATTAACAATATTTAGTTTAGTGCAAAATATAGTTGTGTAAAATATAATAATAATTATTTAATAATTAAATTTTGTTTTTAATTCTAATTTTTAATTATGTTAAAGTTTGGTTAATTTTTAGTTTAATTTATAAATATTTAAAAATGTAAATTTAATAAATTGAAAAATTATTTAATATTAATACAATATATAATTGTAAAATTCATAATTGTTGTTGAAAAAAATGCAAATACAAAGGAAGCTTTCCAAAAGGGTCCTATACACCAAACCAATTCAACCAATTTGTATTTGAAATAAAAAAAATTGTAATTTTTTGTTTCAAAGAGAAATGAAATTTCCTTCAATATATTCTATAAAAAGTGAGAAAAGTAATAACAACAATTTATCCATATTAAATAATTATTATTTTATAAAATATAAGATAAAAGTTCCTTTATTTATATTTAGTAAATTTGTTAGAAAATGATACTTTTAAATTTTATTTTTTTTCTTATAAAATGTAATTATGTAGAATATTCAAAACTTTCACATTTTACAGAAGAGTTAGAAAATGACAAAAGAATTAAATGAAATAAATAACAAATGTGATACATTTTAATTGGTTCACTATGTAATAAGACTTCAAATGCATTCATCCATCAAAAATTAATTTCTAGATATTATAAAGTTAAATAATTTACATTTATATTTTACAAATAAAATTTTTTATAATGAAATATAAAAAATAATTATTTTCATTAGTGTAGAACAATTCATTTAATGATTAGTTAACATCAAAAATTAAAAAACTCATACAATAGTACTTAGCCTACTTGCAAGTACTAATAACTATAAATATTTCTACTTTCAATATTGATTGGTAGTTAGATTTGTTACCAAAAGGACAATCACAATTAGGCAGTTATATTCATTATTTAAAAGATGAATGTGGTTATCTACACTTGTTGGTTATTGGTTATTTTTTCGATTCAAATGTTTTATGTTAGTTGAGCATGAGATAGTGATGATAATACTTCTGTAATTTGATGGATAGAATGTTGATGATAACAGTTCTGTAGTTGCAAATCTTCCAAATAATGGCAAGACGGCATTTTATATTATATAATGTGGCAGCGTACTTTATATCGCAGTTCGCGATTCAAGTTCTGCGAGGGAGATGCTTCTAGTTCCCCCTTCTCCTCGTTACCTTCTCGGTGAAATACCTGACAAGCACAAAATTCCAAAATGCATTTCATCTTCTTCACTCAAACTACAACTGCAAATACGATGTTGTGCTAATCAAAACAACAAACCAAAATTGAAACCCTCGATTCTCCTGGATATGAGTTCTTCTTCTGCCCCTTCTTCCTACATACAGCTGGGCGAGGGCAGTGAGAGTGACAGTGGCGATAATAATAATAGCAAGACAATGTGGGGTAAGCTAGGTCAGAGGTTCAATCCCCGTGGCATTCTCTCGAGCGTCAAAGTCATATTGAAGGAGCAGCATTTGGCTCTGCCCCATCTGAGTGTGCAGGATATAAGGTGGATTAATTGGAAGGAATTGAAGAAGCAGGGGTTTCAAGGGATCGTGTTCGACAAGGACAACACACTCACGGCTCCTTACGCGCCCTCTATCTGGCCCTCGCTCGCTCATTCTCTGCAAGATTGCAAATCTGTTTTCGAAGGCCACATTGCTCTGCTCAGCAATTCTGCCGGTAGATACAATTTCTTCTTTTTCCCAGAAAAATATGCTTTCAATCGCCTTGCACTTTAAGGGTTTCATTTACATTCCAAGATGTTAATTTTTTGCCTTGGATAGATTTACTTTTCTTCTGTTGGCAAATATTGGGTGAGGCTAATAGTTCCTCTATCTTCACGTGGACTGAATAAGGAACTACTAAAATATTTAAACATGGATCAAGCTACCAGAAATTATGCTTTCAATCACATTACATTTTAAGAGTTTCCTTTACATTCCAAGGCAAAAGGTTGCTTTGCATAGCATTACTTATCTTTTGTTGTTAGATGTTGGGTGAGGTTAACAGTTTGCCTATCTTTATGTGGACTGAGTGAGGAACTGCTTAAAGTTATAAACATGTAATGCGCTGAAATGTGATTTTATCGGTTAGATTGCAATTTGAACTTACAAAGTGAGTTGTAGCGCATTTGAAGTCCTAGACCCTTAACACACAGACATTGTCGGTCAATAAGGTTTGCTAGAATCCTCAATTTAGCGACACATATGGGGGCCATTCCCTCGTTGTGTTAGAGCGCTTGCTTTTGTACGCTTGTATGTCATTCACAAAGCACGCCCTGTGGTTGACAGTGTGTATTCAATCCGGATCCTTATTTAGGTAACTTTCCATGTTTCTTAACCAGTCACACACACCATCCTAGTAGCCCATCTTTAGTTCCAATGGATCTTAGAATATTAAATGTAAAGCTATGTTTCTGAAACAGCTGGAAATAACAGCGTTTCCAGGTATGAGTCATACTAGTTTTACTTTTTGGTATGGATCTGATCACCTGTGGAATCAGTCAGGGTTCAGTTTTATTGGTTGGAATTGCGTGGAAATGGTGCAGAGTGTGCCCAGGCAATTCGGAGGCTGTCATGGCAATTTCAACTTGATTCTGGATCGGTTCCAGCATTTTTGTTACCTTCTGACCGGCCAAACCCTAAATGACAATACCCAAACACTTAACAACTGCCATATTTATGCATTGTCGTGTGAGCAATCTCATATCAACAAGAAAAAACACATTTTCTCGGTAATATGTGTATTTCATTTAATTCACAGATTAAACTTTTGATGCAAACAGGAAAGGAGTCGCAGCAGTACATCACCCACAACAGATATTATCATTGCTTGAACTTAATTCGTGTATGGTGAATCCCTTATGATGAATTTTAAAATCTATTGATGAGTGTACATAATATTTATTCTGCTAAAAACGAGCTTCCTCATTCACTAGATTTATTTTAGTCGGAAAGCCCATAGATGGAAAGGGTGGGTATTTCCCTCCTGTCCTCTCCTAACAGTTGGGCCGAGTTCCTTCAAAATGGGTTACAAATTCTTGCTATTTAAAAAAACGTGTATGATAACCTTATGGTAGATTCGTTAATGAAATATACTTTGAAGTTTAAACAAATTGAAAAGGATGTGATAATAAAACAGAAACCAATCTATAAGAAAACTTATAATCAGGATTCGTTAAGGAAAAATCAAATTTATTATAAATTATCAATTCAGAATATACTGGTTAATGTAGTATGTGTAACGATTCAGGATTTATATTATTACTATTTTTAATTTATAAATTTATGATATGTGTATTAGGGATATAATTTGTATATTTTTTAATTAATAAATTGTTTAATATTGAACAATAAATAATAACTATCTATAATGATATTCTGAACTTAATTTCTGATTTTAGGTTTGCAAATATGTACATTTTTATGATTTTATATGTTTTTTGCATGGACATACCCAGAACGTACCCAGCCTCACATTATTTTTGTTATACTGACATACCATACCTTTGTACTTGTACCCAATTTTGATTCAGATTTGGTAACTTAGAAATAAATATTAGGTGCTTAAATCTTAATGAAAATGCAAGTTCTAGGCTTTGGGTGACTAGCCACTGGTTATGTGCTTAAACAGACAAAAGGCACCCCCTTAAACCAACCTGACTGGGCTAAATTAGAGACCAGCAATGCCACCCTGTGTGCTGCTGATCACTAACAGGTCTCAGGGATTTTGTATTTGGTGTGCTTGGGCTAGATATTTATAGTGTTGCTACTATTGGAATACCAGAGGTTCACAACCACTTGGACTTTCTTTCACATAGAGTCAAGGGCCCAAATTTAGCACACATACACGTAAACATGCACTAACAATATCACCCATAAATCTCTTGGAAGGCGAAACCCCAAACATTTTCTACATGAATAACTACTGGAAACTCCTGATGGAGAATTTGAATATGTCGTTGATGTTGTTTCCTGCCATTTTTGGGAGTTTTCAGATGTTTCTTGCATTTGAGTTTAGCTTTCTGAAGTATTTATCTAGTCATTTCTAGTAGTTTTTGGAAGCTTCTGATATAATATCTTATCACTCCAAGAAATTTTTGTTCTTCGTCATTCTGTTTCCTGCTGATTCCCTGTTTCTTACCTTTTCTTAAGAAGTCTTCAGACAAGTTCTAGCAGTTAATTTATCCATCTATCCCTTTTGTATATTCATGTCTCACAGCATTTCCAAGATGGGGACGGGGGACAGCAGGGGACGTGTTTCTGGGATGTTTCTTAAAGGGCCTTTTTTTGGGGACAGCAAGTGGGGGGACAGCAAGGGACTGCAGTATAAATATATATATATTTATTTATATTTTTTTTTCAAAATATATTAATATATTATAAACAGAGAGGGAAAGAGAGAAGAGAAATGTCAATAACTGATAACAACAATATCAATATGTAAATAAATCATGAGAGCTGTAGTATAACAGCATAATAAATTTTAATAAAGCATTATAACAGCTGTTGTAAACATCGAAAAACCATGATCTATCAATATCCAAAAGTCTCAAACATGTATCTAGAACTCTCAAACTTCAAAATACAGCAGTCTCTTAAACTAAGCCTTGTTTGGGCTATAATATCCAAAGACTTAGAACCATTTGAGTCCCTATCATCCTCTAGCAAAAGTGTATCATCCATTGGTAGCCACTATGGTTAGTGCCAAAACATTTTTAGAGCAAATGAAGTACAATCATACAAAGAAATAAATATTCATGTCTCACTTTTCTAATATTTCCAAATTCTAAGTACTGTTTTCCAGTTTTTCTTGCAAGCCTTGTGTGAGACGTCATGCCATGGGATGAAATCATGGATGGATAAATTAACAGCTGAAAATTGTCAGAAGACTTCTTAAGGAAAGGTAAGAAATAAGGAATCAACAGGAAACAGTATGATAAAGAACACAAATTTCTTGGAGTGATTGGATACTATATCAGAAGCTTTCAAAACCTTTTGGAAATGGCTTAATAAATATTTAGGAAAACTGAACTCAAATGCAGGAAACTTCAGAAAACTGCCAAAAATGGCTGGAAACAACATCAACAATAAATTCAAATTCTCCATTAGGAGTTTCCAACTACGCCCCACAGCGTTTCCAAGACAGGGACAGGGGACAGCAGGGGACGTGTTTCTGGGATGTTTCTTAAAGGGCCATTTTTTGGGGACAGCAAGGGACAGCAAGGGACGGCAGTATAAATACATATATATTTATTTATATTTTTTTTTTCAAAATATATTAATATATTATAGACAAAGAGAGGGAAAGAGAGAAGAGAAATGTCAATAACTGATAGCAACAATATCAATATGTAAACAAATCATGAGAGCTGTAGTATAACAGCATAATAAATTTTAATAAAGCATTATAATTTATAACCAGTTGTTTTAAACATTGAAAAACCATGATCTATCAATATCCAAAAGTGTCAAACATGTATCTAGAACTCTCAAACTTCAAAATACAGCAGTCTCTTAAACTAAGCCTTGTTTAGGCTATAATATCCAAAGACTTAGAACCATTTGATTCCCTATCATCCTCTAGCAAAAGTGTATCATCCATTGGTAGCCACTATGGTTAGTGCCAAAACATTTTTAGAGCAAATAAAGTACAATCATACAAAGAAATAAAATAGTGCATTTATTAAATTTTAAAACTCAAGAATGAAGCTTTTCAAGCATAGTGTTGAGACTCGGATTTGGTATGACTTATAAAATTAAACAACTATAACTTTTAATGTGTATTTAATTGAACATATTTGATTCTCATACATTTGAAATTAGAATATTTATTTTGATTCTCGTATATTTCATTTTCATGCATTTGAAATTTGAATATATTGTTTTAATTCTCATGAAATTGAAATTTGAATAAATTGTTTTGATTCACATACAAAGGTATAGAAGCAAACAAAAAAAACTTTATTTTTTGTTTTTTAACGCTTGGGGATGTTCCCAGCCTTAGGGGATGACTAGCCACCCCTGAAATGTCCCCGACTGTCTCAGTGACGACTAGCCATCTTCAAATTGCCGGGGACATTTCCTTGTGTTTCAGAGGGTCGAGTAGGTATTGGGGATGGGAGGGGGGCGTCCCCTCGTCCTTGAAACAGCTAGGGGACGGGGATGCAGGGTTTGGGGCAGGGGCTGTGTCCTCTTGTTTCAGGGGTTTCCAAGAGTTTTTGGGGTTTTTCCTTCCAAGAGGTTTATGGGTGATTTCATTAGTGCATGTTTGGATGTATATGTGCTAGATTTGAGCCCTTAACTCTATGTGAAGGAAAGTCCAAGTGGTTGTGGACCTTCGGTATTTGAGTAGTGGCAACATGATAAATATCCAGCCCAGGTACACAAAATACAGAATCCTTGAGACCCATTGGTGATTGGCAGCACATGGGTTGGCATTGCTGGTCTCTAATTTAGCCTTGTGTGAGACTTCATGCCAAGGGTTTCATACTTGTGGTAATATTTGTCTATTCAGCATATCTATTGCTGTTTAGCCTCTGTCTTTCTGAGGACACACACTCTTTTCCATCATCATAGGTGGGAATACTAGTACAGGGTTTGACATAGGTAAGCCAAACCCTTCTTTCTTTTAGTCTGTGCAGGTTCTAATCCGGCAACGGAAGTGGTACAGGAGTGTGAGGCAGACTGTTACTGGTTGTGACAAATTTTAATAGGCAAAAAGCTCTCAACTATGACAATGGGTGCCCTTATCTTGCTATTCCGAGCTAGAGTTCTAGGAGACAACACTTCTGAACCTCTTGACTGCATTTTTACTTACATCTGTCAGATTTGGATACCTTCAGACTAGGGTGCCCAACACCAATGTCTGGCACTTTCAGCTCTAGTTTCTAGATCCAGGTTCCTTTTTGTGTCCTCCTTCTAGATCTGGCTTACTGTGTCCGACCTTTTGTTTGCAACTTAATGTTCATTGCTGAAATCATTCATTTTGCTATTATTGGCGTAGATCACATACACACACTTCACAAACCTCAATTCTATTGCAACAAAGGGACAAAATTCTAGTTTCAACTCTCCTATCAGGACTGTAGATGAACCTATTTGTGGTCCAATATTACAATGGCCTTTTGAGTTCCTTAAGTTGCGTTAATTTATGAGATCTCAATTCAATATGTTTCACATTGAACCTTAAATCCATGGTAAAGTGTGCAACAAGCAAGGAGAATGTAATGTCCACTTTCTGAAATAGTATTTTATAATAAATAATAATAAAATTAAAATATCAAAAATGAAATATAAGAAATAAATAGTAATATATACTATAGTATAGTAAATTAAGTTTAATGAAAAGTCAAGAGGCATGCAATGAAGAGCTGCGACTCTCTCAACATTAGCAGTTCATTTGAAAGGGGGCATATGGAGGAAGGAGGATGGAGCAAAGGAATTAAGGAAGCATTAATGGAAAAAGAAAGGGATGGGAAGAAGATAAGGAAGTGACTCTTTTAAAGGGGCAAGAATGATGAAGGGTTGTGAATGGTGGTAATTGTGAAAGGTTGTGACCATGATGAAGTGGTGTGACTCGGCCCCACATTGGAAGATATGAATGGGAGAAGGTTTCATTTGAGGACATCCAAGGGAGATCAATTTGAGGAATAATAATAATTATAATGGATGAATGGATGATATTTGGATATTAGGATTCCTTAAACCAAGCTCTGCTTTGCCTTGTGGAAACAACTACACAAAATATGATGCAATCTCCAAAGGTAACAAAGGATTTTCATATTGTAAACATTCATCTAAACACCCAATATTGGCGCAACCTAAATGAACATCCACAATTGAACTCATGCTTAAGTGGGTTTAGACTAACTATACACTGCACTTTGCAATCAACAAACTACAAGTGGTATGAACCAAGGAATTCATCATACATCTTTGCATTTCTCCATCAAAATCAATGAACTTCAACTAAAATTTGATCCACCATATCTTCAATGAAAATTGTATATTAACTTCAACGTAATCTTGGCAACAATTTCTGATCTCCTCCTACTTCTATTCTACCATTTGCTAACTCCTTACAAATGAGGAGGCCAAACCTTTTATAGACATCTCAATTACAATGAAGGGTCCAAAATGATTCTAAATCAATGGCCAAGATAATTTAGAGAAACCCTAGTTAGGGTTAGTTACAACCATTGCTCACAAATACTTAGTGTCATCCAATGTGATGATTACATTGCTTTGAAATACATGTCCTTTCAAGAATGAACCGATGATAAAATTGGTTGTAGTATTGCATTAAATGTCTTCCACATGTCCACTTGTGTATGAGATAAGTTGGATGAACTTAGACATGTCGACTTGAAATCACTTGATTGGTTGAAGATGAACGGGCACCAATTCAGCTTGCTTGGTTCTCATAGTGTTCTTGTTTCTTCATCATCATAAATAAGTCTCTGCATCTCTAGCAATATCTCTTGATACTCAACATATTCAAATTTTGATTGATTGTGATGGCTCACATTACTAAATTGTTTCATCTTCAAATGTTCTTCTTCATCCTTTAGACTTCTTGTTTATCTTCTTGAATGTCTTCATCTTGCCTTGATCTTCTTTAATGACTTGAAATTGTTGACCTTCATGTTGTTGAGTTCTTCATTTCGACCTTGGATTTCCAAGATTTGTGATAGCATTCTCCATTTGTACTCTTATCTTCCTTGCAATGATTCCCTTGAAATCCTTCTTGATGTTTTGCGTTTCCATCATCCTTAAGAATTCTTCCTTCAGTGATATCCTTGGCCCTGAGCATCTTTAATGTTATTGTTGACTTGATCTTTTGCACTTGCATTTCCATCTTTTGCGTTGATCTTGCCTTATGTTGATGAGCTTTTCATGTTATGATTATCCTTGAGCTTATCCTCTTGAAGTGTGAATCTTGATGTCTTCTTAGATCTGCTTGATCTTGATCTTCATCATTCCTTGAGCATCCCAACTTTAACCCTTGCATATGAAAAAGAAAACATTTTGGATTAAAGCTATATGAAAAAATGAAATGCAAGTGAATTTTGAAGAACTTTAAAATGTTTCCATGATAAACAATTATTTGTTTGGAATTGGAATTGAATGATGAAATCTGATTTCATCTCTCCAATTATTAACATTTTCTTACTCTTTCCTTGCACAAAAATGGATTTTTCAGAAATTCTGATTTTTTCTCTAATTTTGGCCCCTTAGTTCTGGTTGCAACTCAGATTTCTGATATGAAATTCTCTCTCTCAGATGTGGAAATTGCATTTTGTTTGATGGAATTCACAGCCTGCTGGGAGATTTGCTATGATCTAATTTCTATGATGATAAATTTACCTTACTGCTCTGATTTTTTCCTGATTTGGATTTGATGATGCTTAAATGATCTCTTATGACTCTTCTTTATAAGGTGGTCAAACTTGGATTTATTATTTCCCTAATCTAGCCAACCTGATTACTTATTTGATTTTCATTTTTAATGCCAAGTCGTCTTTTGTTTTTGCACTTTATCTCTTCTTAGGGTGGAAATTTGCCTTGGATAAGGAATACTGGGTGGGATTTTGCTTGTCATAAGGATTCTTTTGAGTTCAAATTTTATTTCTTCCATCAAGTCAGCCAGCTCATTTTGCATTGTTGTCTTGTTGAAAGATATGAGTTTGGGTGTTCAATTTCCAAAGTATCTCTCACACTTGCATTCAATACAAGCTCTGCTCTGATAATTCATTATCTCTGCTGTGATTCAGGGTTTTCTGTTAGGGTCTGATGAATATTTGGATTCAATATGAGATAGGGGGTTTGGCAAGGAGACAAGTCGATGATGGTTTAACATGATGACATAGTGGTACCCAATAGGTTGTCTGAAAAACATTTGTCTCATCTTGAAAAGGCTTTTGAGATTTTGGGATAGAATAAATTTTTATAAAATGGTAAAAACTTCAAGTATGCTAAAACCCTTTAGTGTAACTTGGTCATGGCAATTGTCAACTGGCAAAAGTCCACTGCCAGGAGTGAGAAGTGGAGCTTTGTAGATGCAACTCAATGCTTCCATAAATTCTTGAAAGACCTTTCATATATTAATATTGCTGCCTCATCTCATGGCAAAGGAAGTTTATTTTATTGAGGCAATAGACAACAACATGCATTTGAGGAGTTGGACGAAGAATGTAAGTATGGCATTGGTCCTTGCTTTTACTTAATTTACAAACAGTTTTTGAGGTAGAGAGGGATGCCAATGATTAATGCCATGGGTGCAATGTTTTTGCAAGGAGGTAGGCCTGTATGTTATGATCCAGAAACATTTGTATGCCTTGATAAACTATAGCACCAATGACAAGGAACTATATGTGCTGGTTTCTGCAGTGATGAAGTTGACTTTACCTTGTCAGCAGGAAGACCGTGATGCACATTGACCATAAGCCCTTATATTATTTGCAAACACAGACAAAATTGAAGTAGTCTAGACATTAGAAATGGATGGCTTCCTTCAGAAGTTCTGTCTCACGGTCAAGTTTAAGTTTGACTGATGAATAAGATAGTCAATATTTTATCTTAACCACCTCTTTTATAAGTAGCTTGTCAAAGTTGAATTCTTTTTAATACAAGGTGTATGTAGAAGAGTTTGTGCATGATGCAGATTTTGGTGGGGCATATCAGACTGTACACAGTGAGAAACATGCAGTGTTTGAGCCTCTCCAAGATTACTACCTTCTGGAAGGACTCCTAGACAAAGCGGGTAAGCTTTGTGTGCCAAGAGAGTAAAATGTTTTACTGATACACATGCCACACACATCATGTGTAGCTGGACTCTTTGGTGTAAATAAAATTGTAAGTAATCTTAAGCGATATTTCTTTTTGTCATGCTTACAAGTTAATTTGCAAAGTTTATTTGTAGTTGTCAATTTTTGAGTGTTAAACAATTGGATGTTGGGACTGTTCCAGCCATTTTCTGTGCCTAAAAGAGATTAGAAAAGTATCTCCATGGATTTTGTTGGATCTCTTCAAAGAACTAAATGAAGCAATGATTATGTTTTTGTAGTTGTGGGTTGTTTCAGCAAGATGTTTGTGCTGCTCGCTTGCAAATAGAGTATGACATGGAGTGACATAGCATAACTTTTCTTTAATCATGTGGGGATAGATTTTGGTATCAACGCGACAAGAATTCTAGGTTCTTGAGCAAATTTTGTTGCACATTGTGGCTGTGAAGAGACATAAAGCTCAAATAATCTATTACCTTTTATCTTCAAATATATTGATGTATGGAAAGTTGTGAACAAAACATTGGTGCAGCTGCTATGGGGCTATAATTAGAGGTATCCCAGGGTCAGGATGAATATTTAGTAGACATACAACAGTCATAAAGTAGGGCTGTTCATTCTTAATTGAAGCTTTTGCCTTTAGAGGCTTATTTTGGTTTTATGCAATCAAATCCCAGTTGATATCTGTTCATGGAAAGCATGCAAGGGTCTGGAAAATGGAGACTTTGAAGTTGATAAAGCTTACAGTTTTGTGGAGAAAGTGAGGCAGATATATCTGCAAGTCCAAGAGAGAGTTAAAGATGTCTCAGTTGAAGTATAAGAGATGTTAAGATCACATAGAATAGAGCATAAATTTCATGCAAGTGACATGGTTTAGGACTACCTGGGCAAAGAAAGACATTAGGGGCCTTCACATAAGTTGAAAAATATATGGTATGGACAGTTTCCCATCATTGAGGAGGTAGGGCATATTGCTTTTCACTTGGAGTTTCTGGAATATACAAAGATATTTTTGTGATGAATATTGACTGGTTATGCTTGTTCAAGCCTTCTATGTTGTATGAATACCAAGAGGATTGAATTCTTATATATTTGGATGATTTTGCACCAAAAGAGATGCACAAATTGGAAGAAGATGTCATTCTTGATAAGAATGTGAGGCGGGCTAGGTGAAGAAAACGAGAGACATAGTTGATTGCTGAGAAAGGGTAGTTCTAGAATAAGACTAAGTGGTTATCTTGTGAAGATGTGGGAAATAAGTTGTCTTGGCGAGAAAGCTTTTGGGGACTACAAGCCCCCAATTTAGGGAGGCAGGATTTGAAATTGGTCGATCATTTGGATTACGAAGGTTCCATAGTAAGGCACATGCTGCAGATTTACTCGTATGCCATTTCTAGTGGTGTAGTAGGTGTTGCTTGGGCTGCCGTAGGTTCGAATAGGTTTGTACAAGTGTGTTGGAAGTTGCTTCAAGTGTGCGGTAACATGTGGGTAATTTTGGAGATAAATCTATTGTTTTTGTTTGCTCGTTGAAAATATTATATTTTATTAATATTATAATATGTAATTACATATATATTTATTACATATGTGCTACTGGCCTATAGGACACCTTCCACCCCAAAAACTTACATTAAATTGGCTTTAACATGCCATGGCCAGATTCTCTTACAATAAGACTATTTCCTCTTCCCTATACTCCAGCCTTTGCCAAAATGGCTATAAACAACACATTACCGAACCAGTAACCATTACATTCCTAACCTTGTAAACCCTACTTATTAAAACAAAATGACTTTTAACAGCCCACTGATTACTTACATTGTTTGCAAAACTGCCATTACTATGGTCGGTACCCTTCACCCACACCAAAAATCGCAGAGATTTTAGACACAACCATTATATGAAAAGGGCTTTTAGCCCAGTGAACTTGGCGCCTTCCCCCTGTCGTCCTCCACCTTCACATGCATAGGGTTGTTGATCATTTGGCTCGAAGATAGGAGTTGAAGTCCTTGCGCGTTGCTTTGCCTGCCTTTAGCCTGCGCTACAACCTCTCGCTCCTACAAGAATTCCAATAGACATTCCCAACCGACTTCAGCCTCAGACCTTCTATCTTCACGGGACCTTTTGTCACTCCAAATGATGAAGGGTTTGAGCCCATCATCCTTGGTTCCAACTGCTCTCCAGAAACTGTCTTCAACTCTAATTACTTTTCTTGGCACCATTGTTGCCAACAATGCCTCCAGCCCCAAAATCCATTCATCCTCAATACATACACGCACAACCCAACACATCTCTACCTTGTTTCCAAATTCAAAACCGCACGCTAAAAACATAGCCACTATATTGGAATTAACTCAATATCGGGGCTCCAACTTCATAAATTCATCACCCAGGATAAAATCCAGAATTTGCAAGAACTTGAGCTCATGAATTTTGAAAACTACTTTCAGCCTCTTCTCAAAGATCTCCCCCAAGAAGGCTAGATGTTGCTTCATAGTCAATACTGTGAAATTAGCCTCCATATTACTCAATCACCAAGTCACCACACAATTCCAATGACAAACCCTGAGAAACTAATGCTATCAACACCTCTTTATAGGAAAAATCTTGGGAATGTGAGACCCATTATAAATGGCCTCTGAGCAAATTGTCATTTCCACCTCCCATTCTATAAAATGATGGGAATATTATGTAGGTGATGTACTGCATTGAGTTTCCTCCCATGCGAGATCATCAAATCGATCCCAACACAATTTATCATCATTAAAATTTAATGAAACTGCCTATTTTGACAGCTTGTCGGCCACCTCATTGCCGGATCGGTAGACATGGGAAATCATGAACTCTTGAAAGGACATCAATAAATTACAAGTAGCCAGAATAAATTTATTAGTGGTCCAAGTTAAAGCTTTACCTTGTTTTAATGCATTTACTATCACTAATGAATCTCCTTTCAAATGAATCCTTTTCCCCTTGAGTTTTTAAGCTAATAGAACACCCTCATATGTTGCCTAGGCTTTGGCCATATTATACGTCCTATCATGCAATCCCTTTGGCGCTAATTGCCACAATGTCTCCTTTAGAGTTTCTGACCACTCTTCCTACTCTAGATGATCCCAGATTGCTTTTCGGCGCTCCGTCAAAATTTACTTTCATCCATCCCTGTTCTGGAACTTCCCACTTCACCTCTCTATCCACCTCGGACATAGGATTAGCCCCATAAAGCCCATTAATGGGCCTAAACTTTAAGAGTGGCCACTGACTTTGTATTGTTCTATCCCCATTAGTGAAAGGGATTTTGGCCAGATTTAATTTTTGAACTGCCACATTGACTGATTCCGATACTGTAACTTCTGACCCCAACATTGAAAAAAAGCTTTAATCGTTTTAGGCATCGGGCCAATCCAATTTAACTTTCCCAACACATAACTCCAACACTTTAAAAGAGAAATCACAGTGAATAAGCATATGTTCCAGTGTTTCCTCATGATTACAACACAAAACAAACCTAAAAGGGCCTTTAAACCCCAATCGATTTAGTCTTTCAACTACTAGCATTCTCCCTTGTAGCACTAGCCATGAGAAGGAGCTTGCTTTAGGTAAACAGTATTTATTCCAACATAAATTACTAGGCCACTCTTCCCTTTCTGAAGCATTTTTCGAAGTCTTGTACCTTATATTCACTAAGTAACTGCCCTTTTTGGATCCACACCATATAATTTCGTCCTCTCGATCTGAAATCATTACCGGCTGTTCCTTGAAAATCTCTACCAGCATATCCTGATCTCCTAGAAATGAAGGAAAAGTCCGAGGCGATGTCCACTCCCACACCTCAACACCATTCACATATCTTTTCGCCACAAAGTCCTTAACTTTTGATACCCATACCATACTTGTGATGCACTGTATCTCCCTATATCTCTCATCCTTGCTCAAAATTTTATGACCATCCCATGAATCACACCAAAATTCTGCCCTGCTCCCATCTCCAGTTAACCAGGAAATATGGTTTACAATAAGGGGTCTACATGAAAGCAAAAAATTCCATATGGCCGAGCCCTTTGGAGGGTTCTGAATTGTTAGAATTCTGTATTTATCTTAACTTTGCCCATTTTTAATTTGGCTTCTGAAATAAGCTCCATATCAACTTGGCTCCCATTGCTTCATTCATCAACTACTAGCTCACCCCTGGCACCTTTTGGTTGACATATTCTTTTCCACGCAAGCAGAGGGATTTTCTCCCGATTTTGACTCCCATTCCACAAGAAGTTACGCATTCTTTTCTCTATGGCCTCAATAATCTTCACAGGAATTTTAAGACTGACGTAGAGAAGATAGGAATAGCAGAAATTACTGTTTTTAGAATCAAAATACATCCAGCTGAGGAAAACCATCTGCTCTTCCAACCTTCTAACCTTTTACTACACTGATCCAATAGATTGCTCCAAATATATGATTTTCCTGCCCCTTCAAATAATGGTATACCAAAAAATTTCCAGGGTAAAATACCTGCCTTTACTCCCAAAATCTTAAAAATGACTCTTTGCTTATCCAATGGTGTATTGAAGAAAAAAATCAGACTTGTTCCAGTTTATTGACTACCTCGAGCACTCACTGTATGTCTCCAAAGTGGCCTTCGTAACTTTTGCTTCTCTCAAGGAGGCTTCACCCATTAATCAAGTGTCATCTACAAATTGCAAATGAGATGAATTCACCACTCCTGGAGCAATTTTCACACCCCTCCACAAGTTGTGTCTCCTCTTGTAAGGCGCCCCAATCCCTTCGCCATAACAATAAATAAAAAAGGTGAAAGAGGATCACCTTGATGGAGACCTCTTGAAGGTTGGAAAAATCCTTGCGGGCTCTCGTTAACCAAAATAGAGAAGCGTGGGGAACTGATGCAACTTTTGACGCAGGATATTCAATGCTGCCCAAAGCCAAATCTGCCCAACACTCGCAAAAGAAACTCTCTATCTACCTGACATACACTTTTCTGATATCCAGTTTGACAAACATTCTTTTTGTCTTGGCACATCTAATAGAATGGATTGCTTCATGGGAAATAATAATATCCTTGGGGCTAGATCTATTTGGAGCAAAACCACCTTGTTCCTTTGAGATAATACAATTTTACACTTTTTTCAGTCTATTGATCATCACTATAGATATCACCTTATAAACAGTGTTGCACAGAGAAATAGGCTTGAAATCATTTAAGGATTCAATTTCCTCCTTTTTTGGAATTAGTGCTATCAACGTGTTATTGAAGACCTTAAGGACTGTCCCTTCTTTCCTGGATTCTTCCACCACCTCCCAGAGATCCTTGCCAATAACATCCCGCATCTTTTGGAAAAAAAGAGCCAGAAATTTTAGCGTCTCTTTAACTTCTTTGAAACTGATTTGCTCCTGAAGAAGCCTATTATATTCTTCTGAAATCACCAGAGGGATAACATCCAGATTTTGTCATAAGATCCTAAACCATTGGTTGCCCTTAAAAGGTTCTGGAAATATGCTACAACTTCTTTATTGATCTCTAAAGGATCTCTCACCCACTGTCCTCTACTGTTTTTAATACAAGAAATTTTATTTAATGATCTCTTGGCCTTTATTGAATTATGGAAAAAAGTAGTATTATGGTCCCCTTCCTTGAGCCAACAGTCCCTTGACTTTTGATGCAAAAAATCTCCTTTCTTGTTACAACCTTTGTATATTCCGTCTTCAACAATTTATCCTTTGAAATTCCGTCTCTTCCATACCTGAGTGAATAACTTTGTTGTTCAAGATATCCTAATCTTGGTCTAGTATCAGTTTTTGCTCAAAAATATTGCCAAAGTGGGATCTATTCCATTCTTTGATTTGGGTCTTTACAAACTGTGATTTTTTGAAGAAGATAAAAGCTTTCTAACCAAACCAATAAGGGGATTTCTTCCACCAATTTGACACCAAGTCTCTGAAATTCTCATCCCGAAACCACATTTTTTCAAATTTAAATGGACATTGAATAGGAACATTATCTTTCTGAAATCTCAACACTACAAGAAAATGGTCGGACCCTGAAATGGGAAGAATTTCTGCTTCATAAACAACCTTTGGATCCGCCCATTTACCTGCCAAAAAAAAGGTTTAGTTTCTTTGCAATATATAAGAGACCTTGTCTACGATTGATCCATGTAAATGAGCCATTTGAAAATTGAACCTCCAAGAGACCACTAGCAATTACAAAGTTTTGGAAATCATATTGAGAAGGACCAAAAACATTAGAACCCCCTATTTTGTTAGTCACAAACAAGGTTGCATTGAAGTCACCTCCAAGTTAGACAACCTCATTCTACAACTCTTGGATTTTCCAGCTAGAGTAGACCATAGCCTTCTTTTCTGGGACATGCTAGAGGGCCCATAGATATTAAAGATATAAATGTCTTTTAGAAAGGCTGTCCTTGACACTTTAACCAACTGCCAATTTTTGTCCTGATCACAGAGAAAAACCTTAACCATTCTTGGATTCCACAAAATTCCCAGGCCACTAGAAGCCCCATCCACTTCCATAAACCATCCTTGCCACGGCTTCCATGATTTTTTCCATGATTTCAACAAATGATCAACTTCCCCCACACCCAACTTGGATTCCTGAATAAGTACTAAGTCACATTTCGTTTGATCAAGCCCTCTTTTGATCAAACAATGTTTGTCATGGGCGTTGCAGCTCTTGACATTCCACGAAAGGGCCTTCATGATATTCGAGAAAGGGTGAAACTTTTTTCCGATCTCAACTTACTTTGGCCTTCTGCACTCCCGACCACTAAGTCACATTTCATATGATCAAGCTCTCTTTTGATCAAACAACGTTTGTAAGGGGCGTTGCAGCTCTTGACATTCCATGAAAGGGCCTTCATGATGTCCGAGAAAGGGTGAAACCTTTTTCCGATCTCAACTTACTTTGGCCTTCTGCACTCCCAACCAACTCCAATTTGAACCATTTGGATTTGGGACCTCTTTTTTTTCATTTCCCGGGTCTTGGATTTTTCTGATTTTGATCTTGTTTGTTTGATAGTTCTTAGCTCTAGAATTCCTTCTTCATCATCCATGTCCAAAATATCTTCCTCCTTTGTCTGTGACTCCAAAGACCCTTTTACATCTTGTGTATTTGAAGAAGATTCATGACCTCTCTCCTCCAACACAAATTGTTGATTATGGCTTGGAGACATGAAGGTCTTTAAACCGAACCTCATGATCGTTCTCCCCATCACTATTTTCAACGAATTCAACTTTGAAGGCGATCCTTTCATCATGCAGCTGCCTCTCTATATCTAACTTGCTTTGTAAGGGAGACAATTCTTGAAACATCATCTTTTCCAAAACAATGCCCATCCCCAAACATACCTTTCCCATCTACTTGGGGCTGGTTGGGCATCGTTAAAAGATTACTCTATTCCCACCGCTTTCAAACTCCGCCTCTCTTCATTATTGGGTCGTCATACTTACCGACAACTCCATTTGTTTTCCCATTCTAAGTGCAACCGACAAGATCTCCCTCCATACCATTTCCTTCTTTCATTACCTCTAGACCCTCGTACTTGGTCATCACAATCTCAACAGTGTTCCCCTCGAATGCTGATTCAGTGATAATCTCCACGCTTGGCTGGTCATTCTCTAAACAAGTGTTTGTAAAGTCATCTAAATCATTACTCGGTTCCTTCTGAGTTGGTGTAGAGCACAAGGGTGCCCTAGCGTCTTGTGGTGATTTCATGTGTGATCTTTCTTGGTCTCCATCCATATCACTGTCCCATGTTTTGTTCGTTTCTCCCTTTTCCGACATTTGAATAACTTTATGCTTAAAGGCTTCATTCACCCCCATTTTTCCTTTTAAAAACTTAGAGCGTTCCCGCTTTGCATGGCTTGTGTTTTTGCAAGACTTACATAACTCCATAGATTCCTCCACATTAATGGTTTGTTTCCATACACCAACATTTTGTGACCTCTACTTCTTTCCGAAGCGGATGAATCAGACTCTAGCTGATGTATATTCTAACATACATGCTAAAATCTTTATCTCCACTCTTTCCCCAACCCTAATGAGCTTCCCCAATTTGTTTCCTATCATCATTAGTGTGTCCATGTCCCAGTATAAGATTATAGAGCCGAATCCAAACTGGTATCCCCTCTATTTCAGCCTTTAAAGGATTGAAATTCGACTCCCAGTCTTTAATAAGAAAACACATTCCACTCATCATGTGTGGCCCATTATCCATAGTCCATTGTTTTACTTGAGTAGTTTCACAAATAACTAAGTAAAAGGCGTTTGAGAGGGTTTTGAGTTCTACTTTAGAAGGCCATGATTCTTTGCACCATTTCTTGATGTGAGATAATGTCGGACATTCCTCGATCCACTTCATAAAAAGCCTTTATCTCTCAATCATAAAACAACATCTTCCATCCAATGTGATCTATATTAATTGACAAACTAGGTTTTTTGCCTGAGACAAAACATACCTTTGTTGGTATATCCTTTGTCTTGACCTTCTTCAGCCTCCAAAATATCTTTTCCACCTTATTCCAATCCATGTTACGATTCTCCAGATATCAAGAATACCCATTTGTTGGTAGCGATCTTCTATAACTCTTCTCCTGTTGATCGCCACCACCAGTTGCCAGTTTTCTGAAACCCTTTTCATAGTTTCCCCAGTTGAGTTTGTTACCTCCCCTCTCACACGCTCAGGTGGCCACCAAGCAGAAAGTGTTCTGTTTGCGAAGCCTCGTTGCAAGTCCTTATCCGCCCATGTCTTGTATTTGCCTGATCTACTAGCAAAACCCTTCTAGCAACCCAACCCTCGCCCTCGCCCTCACACGCGCTCTATTCGTTCCCTAATTCTAAGTCTATTGTTGCATTTATATTGTTAAGTGATTTAAATTTCTTTTAGACTTTTGGTAATGTAGGGAATTCTAGTTAAGGACATGAATGTGAGGTTGGAGTTCAATTCTATAGGCATGTCAGTGGTGTTCCAAAACATCACAATGAAGTTGTGCAGTTGAATATCTTTGCATATATTTACTGCAGATCAATTTTGACCAATGAAACATGTTGGAGGTTGTTGGAGTAGTAGGAGTTTAAGAGAATGGTCATGCATGGTTGTTTAATTGCTAGAGGCTATGACAATTTGTATTCTTCTTTGGCTAGTGACCATTCCTATCGCTTTTGGTGGCCTTTATGGTCAAAATGGAGGCTTCTTATCTTGTCGTGTGGATTTCCAACAAATAGATGGAATGGTTATGTTGGGTGACTGCTGCTATGGCCGAATGATTAAGTTTCCATTACTGGCAGCCAAAGAAGCATTTTTGGCAGCAAAGAAAAATAATAATGTGTTGGTTGGCGCAAGCGGGAATACTTTCATTGTAGGACAACAAAATGAAAGTTGTATTTAAAGTATTGTTATTGCAAGAGTTGAGTGGTGATGGAGGGTGTTGGTTCCTTGTACAACTCTAAAAGACCATTGAATATGGCATCATATTCCATGTACTGACAATCGATAGTAATGTTGTGTTGGCAACATGCCCTTCTTGGAGTTTTTGATAATATAATGATGTGAAATGATAGAAATACTAAGATAGCAGACATGGAGTGGGTCAATTTACTTGAGAGTCTAAAAGTTTGTGTGGAAGCACATTGCATAGTTGGAGGTTTACAACAAGTGGATAGGGAAAGGAACCATTGTTGTGGTCTTGCAGAGTTTTATGAGAGTGGTTTGCTAAGATTTGGAGCACTTTGAGATGTATTGCAGAACATAGTTTGTGTTTAACTATCCTGGGTTGGTGAGCTCAAAATAGAAGTTAGCACACATTGAGTGGGTCAATTTACTTGAGAGTCTTGAAGTTTGTATGGAAGCACATTGCATAGTTGGAGGTATACTTAAAGTGGATAGGGAGAGGGACCATTGTTGTAGTTTTGCAGAGTTTGTTGAGAGTGGTTTGCTAAGATTTGGGGCACTTTGAGATGTATTGCAGAAGGTAGTTTGTGTGCAAATATCCTAGGGTTTGTGTGCTATCTTGGATTGGTGTGATAGCGCACACGGAGTGGGTCAATTTACTTGAGAGTCTAGAAGTTTGTGTGGAAGCACATTGCATAGTTTGAGGTTTATAACAAGTCAATAGGGAGAGGGACCATTGTTGTGGTCTTGCCGAGTTTGTTGAGAGTGGTTTGCTAAGATTTGGAGCACTTTGAGATGTATTGCAAAAGGCACACATGGAGTTGGTCAATTTACTTGAGAGTCTAGAAGTTTGTGTGGAAGCACATTGCGTAATTAAAGGTTTAGAAGAAGTGGATAGGGAGAGGGACCATTGTTGTGGTCTTACAGAGTTTGTTGAGAGTGGTTTGGCAATATTTGGAGCACTTTGAGATGTATTGGAGAAGGTAGTTTGTGTGCAACTATCCTGGATTGGTGCGATAGCACATGAAGTGGGTCAATTTACTTGAGAGTTTAGAAGTTTGTGTGGAAGCACATTGCATAGTTGGAGGTTTACAACAAGTGGATAGGGAGAGGGATCATTGTTGTGGTCTTGTAGAGTTTCTTGAGAGTGGTTTTCTAAGATTTGGAGCACTTTGAGATGTATATTGCAAAAGATAGTTTGTGTGCAACTATCTTGGATTGCTGTGATAACACACATGGAGTGGGTCAATTTACTTGAGAGTCTAGAAGTTTGTGTGGAAGCACATTGCATAGTTGTAGGTTTACAACAAGTTGGAGAGGGATCATTGTTGTGGTCTTGCAGAGTTTGTTGAGAGTGGTTTTCTAAGATTTGGAGCACCTTGAGATGTATTGTAAAAGGTAGTTTGTGTGCAACTATCCTGGATTGCTGCGATAACACACATGGAGTGGGTCAATTTACTTGAGAGTCTAGAAGTTTGTGTGGAACCACATTGCATAGTTGGAGGCTTACAACAAGTGGATAGGGAGAGGGATCATTTGTCTAGAAATACTAAGACAATTTAATGATATGAAATGATAAAAATATTTAGACAATGGAAATTGAAAGAGTAGGTCTCTAAGACCAATTGATAGGCTTTGCAAGCTTCCTGTCCAGGATGCATGCACAAGTCAAGGACCACAATGTGGATGCATGGCTCTAGCATGGTGAACGCATGTCTTGTATGAATAGGGTACAACACCGTACTAGAAAGGTACTAGCTAAACGAAATATTATCAAAGCTAAGAACAATAACATGAAATATAGAATGATGGAAATATGATACTCAAATGACAAAGGAAAGGAAAAAGATCTTACAATTGATGAGGGGTGGTGACTTCCAACACACTACTCCATTCTCCTCTTCAAGCCTGGACACAAAGTGATGAGAAAAAATGTTGGGGCTGTTGTTTTAGAGGCTTGTGAGACGTCCGTTTTGGGTGTTTCCATGTTCACAGACAGCAAGGATTTGATAGATAATTTGATAACCAAGATAATGGATACAAGATAAAAGATAAAAGAGATACTATTGATATGGTACTTAAAATCTAAGGAAGTAAATGCATGCAATGAATAAAGCGACTCCCCTTTGATGCCAAGAAGCTAGAGATTGATGGAAGGAAGGCGAGAGCAAGCTGATGGACAGTGTGCAATGAAGATGAGAAAAACCAGCAGCATGGAGTTGTGAGAAAGATCAAGAAGCTCAAGAGAGTGTGTAAACAACCAGCAAGATGCAAGAATGGCCAAGAAGACCCAAAATGGAGTTTTTAAGCAACCCTAAGGATTCTGGATGTCGGTGGCCTGACATAGGAGGCATTTCATTGCCAGGGACAAGAGACTTAACACTCCAATGGCCACCTTTAGACTGCAGTTTCGCGGGATGTGTGTGTGTTGTGCGGATGCTTGCGTGCCATGAATGTGTCCTGAATCAAAACAGTCCACATGGTTAGGAATTTAGACAAAAGTGGCGACTAGGCAATCGGATGAAGTGGAGTTGTAGGTGGAGATTTTGATCTGGCTAAAGTGGAGGTGCTATGCAACGTGGAATTGCACGGGGTGCAATTTACGACATTACAAGTAATTGATCAACAACTACCAAATAATGTTATTTAATGAGACTTTGGGATTGATGCTCATATTCATTGGATTTGATTAATAAATTATCTTGAAGATTGATGGTTTTCTCAACTTTGTTCTTGGGAATGGATACTTGAGAAATACATTTGTGGTGCAATTATCTGCCGTAGATTATTCTTGGAGAAATCATTACAGGTTTCTTAGTGGTGCTAATAATGGAAGATTTTTATAGCATTTGTGACATCTTCTGAAGAAGACAAATTCTGTTTATTTTTCAAGGTGGAGGATCAATCATTAGTCATCAATTGTGCACATTTTCCTAGGGAAAAAAGTATACTTGGTGATTATTATATTGTGATTGATTATCCTGCTCCGATATATTGCAGTATCAGGTTCAAGCCGTTTGTTATCTCTGCATTGAAATTCTATTTGTGAGCCTTGCCTTGATATATTGGATAGATCATTTGAACTTTTAAGATAGTGATAAATAATAAGGTGATGCTAAATAGAAGCGTTGAACGCCTTAATATCTTCCGAGCATTAATCTCATAATACTTTTGACGGAGTTATGGCTCTACTCTGTCCCTTGGAATTGCATCAATTGTGAAGAGAAGGTCTGTCTGCCCAAATATTGGGAGCAACAACTATATAATGCATATGAACGACTTTTATGTATCACGTGAGAAGTATTTCACTCAAATTTCGAAATGAGTTCTGGAAGCGCTATATTAAGACAATGGTGTACACCACAATGTTTTCAATCACTGGTGATGATGGCTCTTGTTTTCGTTATGCATCATTGGAAGAGAATTCTGGTGACCAAGGATATTTTGAGTGCATTGTATTTTCCTGTTGGTATTAAGCATTGCTATCGGGCTGTGGCATGTATGTGGAATAATACCTTTATATTGCAGGGACCATTCAGACTATTATACCAGCGACAAATAGTTTGACAAGGAAATATGGTAGGTACCGTAGATTGCTTCATTTAGTATTTCTGATGTTAAATATAAGGTGACAAAACGGGCAAGGGAAATCATTGAGCAACCAATCTATTTATTGGTGCAGTTATCTTAAACAGTTACTGCTGATATCTATTAAGGAGTGACTATCTACCTGAGGTGCATACAATATATGAAGTTTGGCGCAGAGGTATGCTGAAGGCGCTACCATCCTATTCATTTCTATTGGAGTATTGTTTGGCTTCATTTATGCTAGGGCCACAGGTGCAACTTCCAGTTTGCAGACATTTTAATGAGATAATGAAACTAGACATTGGGAACATCACTTCTAGATTATTATTTGTATTTTTTGAGCAAAACGAAAAGAGGCCATATTCTTTGTAATTCTTTTCTACATAATACTTGATTACACCACTGCTATCAGTTTGGAGATTCAAATAAGGTGAAAGATAGTATATTTCTATCTGGTTTGTATTGTTCAATAATTTTGAGGAAGAATATTGCCAGAGTTTATTGATAGTTGTGTTCAGTCTGTTTAGAAATTCCATTTCAATGTCCATGTATAAAATCTGCAATCCTGGGTAAACATATGCAAATCTGGAGCTGAAAATAAAACAACAAACTAATACCACCTAAACAGCAATACAAAAGTATTAAAATCTGAAAACCTTTAGGGGTTATTACAGTGGTATCACAGTTGTGCGTCCTGCCAACCTATGGGTGCTGGGGGAATCAGCATAGCAAGAGCAAGCTAACTTAGGAGAAATAAATTGAATCCAGAAATAAATGGAGAAGAAGAAAATAGAGTAAACATGGGAGACCAGGATCAACAAGATCCTAGCATAGAGCCATGTTGAATGATTTGGCTAGAGGTCAATGGGAGTTGCAGCAGAACTTTTCTCAAATGTGCACCATGATGACTCAGTTCATGATGAACATTAATACTAATCAGAATAATGGAAGACCCAATGGAGGAAATAATGGACAGGGAGATGGATCAGTTAATCAATGGGAGAGAGTTGCATCAACTAGTACTAGGCCTTAGATGCCTAACTTTCCCTGAGAAGTCCTCAGGTGGAAAATGAACCAACACAGGCAGAGTTGCAAGATCAAACCTTGCAAGATTGGAGGAATTCGGGGTTGGAATTTTAGGCCGAGATGTCTTTTCGGGAATATATGGATTTGTGAATGAAACATATGCCTCAAAGAAGATCACACAATTAGGAGTTCCGGAAGGAGGTTGGTAATCTGTCAATTCCATATTATGACAGGTCAGGCAAAATGTCTACAAGAGGAAGGGTACAGCTGGATACATATTTCAATTAAACCCTATGCTGGAGGATGAGGCCGTCACATATGCAACACTTCATTTGGATGGTATTGCTCACGAATGGTGGCATCATGGGACGGTCATTTTAGGCCATGACCAAAGTACTTATGCTGAATTCACATAATGGTTGATCGATCATTTTGATAGAAAAGATCCTGAGTTGCATTTCAAGGAGTTAGGCAACTCAAGCAGTGGGTTGATGCCTACATTGCAGATTTTAAGCGGTTATCAGTATTGGTGATTGACATTTCAGAATGAAGGTCTGATCCATTGAAGGGTGTTGGATTAAGGCCCTTAACCTATCTACATTACAGAGTGCAATTAATCAGGCAAGAGCCTTGAAGTCTTTGACATCAAAGGTCAAAAATCAGCCCAAAGGAATACCCCCAAGGATGAGAAAATGATAATGAACTAGATACAAGAGTGCCTTATCCACATAAAGCTACAACCCCTAAGTTGGATTGTGATTCAAGGAGCGATTTGCATAAGAAAGAGTTGTGTTTCACTTTCCACAAACCATGGGGATTGGGTCAAGGTGCCTTGGGAAGGGCAAAGCACTATACCGAGGTAACATTTGACGTAGAGGACAAAGTGACTTATACTAGCTCTGGAAGTGAGCATGAGGAGGTACACAGTACAATTGTTTGCCTATCAAGAGGTTCTATGCATAAACCTTTCTGAGTAAGAGGAGTGCTGATGGGACAGATGGTGATTTGTTTGGTGGACAGTGCAGCAACTCATAAAGTCATCAATGAAGATTTGGTATTAAGACGAGGAATACAAGTTGAGGATATCTGAGGATTGGAATTAAAATGGCAAAATTGTTCAAAACACGTTGCACTAAGATGTTTTTGCAACTACGCATCCATTTGGATGGTTTCACACACACCGATGATTTCTGTGTGATTGGGCCTAATGAGACAGATATGATATTGGGATTTCCCTGGTTGCACTATCTTGGTTAATACAATCAATATTTCTGAACAAGAGAGCTAGAGTTCACTATTGACGGGAAGCATGGAATGATGGTCCCCAAAAGGTAGTGACAACAATGAGGATGGAAGCATTGAATGCATACTGCGAAATCGTCCAAGTGGGAACTAGAGTATTTCTTTGCACATTGAAGAAGGATAAGAGACAGGATGGCGAGCTTGATTGTTTGATATAGATGGCTATTTGAATGATTTCCAGGAAGGATACATGGATAGTGGTTGTAGGTATTTGGCTGCATAGTGTTACCAGTAGGAGTTCACACTGGACTCCAAGATTGATATGGGATCCTGGTGACGAATTGCTTGAGGGCAAGCAATGTAGGGTGGGAGGACTTGTAATGTCCCCATTTTGTCAGATTTTAAAACTAAAATAATTTTTAATTCCTAGTCTTAGAAAGGGAATTATATTTTATTTAATAATATTACCCAATGAGATTAAAAGGTAATAATAAATAATTAGTCATTAATGGTAACTGATGAGCAACCACGAAATAATGTTATTTACTGAGACTTTGGGATTGATGCTCATATGCATTGGATTTGATTAATATTTATTTCGAAGGCTCAATAGGTTACTCAACTTCATTCTCAGGAATGGATATTCATTTTTGGCTGTGCAATTATCTGTCCTAGATGATTCTTGGAGAAATCATTATAGCTTTCTTAGTGGTGCTAACAATGGAAGTTTTTTATAGTATTTGTTATGTCTTTTGAGGAAGACAAATTCTTTTTACTATACAAGGTGGAGGATCCATGATTAGTCATCAATTGTGCACTTTTTCCTGGGGAAAAAAGTATACTTGGTGATTATTATATTGTGATTGATTATTCTGCTCCAGAATATTGCCATATCAGCTTCATGCTGTTTGCTATCTCTGCATCGGAATTCGGTTTTGCCAGCCTTGCCTTGGTATATTGGATAGATCACTGGAACTCCCAAGATAGCGATAAATAATAAGGCGACGGTAAACAAAAGCATTGAATGCCTTAATATCCTTCGAGCATTAATCTCATAATACTTTCGATGCAGTTATGGCTCTACTCTGTCCCTGGGAACTGCATCAATTGTGAAGGGGAACGGTCTGTCTACCCTATATCAGGAGCAACAACAGTCTAATGCATATGAACAGCAACTTTGAAATGTCATGTGAGAAGTATTTTGCTCAAACTTCAACACAAGTTCTGGTAAGGCAATGACAAACACAGTTTCTTCAATCACTGGTGCAGACGGCTCTTGTGTTCCTTGTGCATCATTGGAAGAAATTCTGGTGACCAATAATATCTTGAGTGCATTGTATTCTCCTGTTGGTACTGAAGCATTGCTATCGGGCTGTAGCACGTCTGTGGATTAATACCTTTATATTGCAGAGGCCGTTCATACTATTATACCAGCGACAAATACTTTCCCGAGGAAATATTGTGAGTACCTTAGATTGCTTCATATAGTGTTTCTGATGTTAAATACAAGGTGACAAAATGGGCAAGGGAAATTATCGAGCAACCAATCTATTTATTGATGCAGGCATCTTAAACGGTTACAACTGATATCTATTAAGGTGTGGCGCATACAACATATGAAGTTTGGCATGGAGGTATGCTTAAGGTGCTACTGTCCTATTCACTTCTATTGGAGTATTGTCTGGTTTTATTCACTCCAGGGCTACGGGTGCAGCTTCTATTTTCCAGACATTTTGATGAGATGATGAAACCAGACATTGGGAACATCACTTCCAGATTATTATGTGTATTTTCTGAGCAAAACAAATAGAGGTCAGATTCTTTGTAATTCTGTTCTTCATAATACTTGATTTACACCACTGTTATCAGTTTGGAGTTTCAAATAAGGTCCAAGATAATATATTTGTTTCTGGTCTGTATTCTTTAATAATTCTGGAAGAAAATTGCCAGAGTTTATTGATATTTATGTTCAGTCTGTTTAGAAATTCCATTTCAATGTCACATGTATAAAATCTGCAATCCTGGGTAAACATATGTGAATCTGGAACTGAAAATAAAACAACAAACTAATACCACCTAAACAGCAGTACAGAAGTAGCAAAACCTGAATAACTGTAGGGGTTATTACGTAGCGTGTCCTTGGGAGCATGAGCTTGATTGAGAGAAAGGGGAAAAGAGTGAAATTTTTGATGCATGGAACACAATAGAGTAGTTACTCGTAGATGTAATAATTATCCTTTCTGTCAGTTTTTAATGAACTGTAGTGTTTTGTGCTTGTGTGGCTTTCGTTCTGACTCTGATTTTTGGGTGTCTGGTGTTTCTCCATCAACAGATGGTTGATACAATTCCAATCATAGATGGGCAGGTTTTATTTCAATCAACTGACTTTATCACTGTTGTACATAAACCAAAAAGCTACATTGGACACAGTAGAATTATCATTTTGGTTGACTAGCTTGATCATTAACTGTATTGGAGGATGTTTATTACCAGTTTAGGAGTGACTTATTCTCTCATGGACATTCTTTGACACTTTGGTCAATTCACTATACAGCGAAGATGTAGAATAACTGTTTTCAATTAGATAAATTTAAAGTAGGTTAATCAAAGGGTAATAAAGGTTCAATTTAATTAGTGTCAATGAGGAGCGCTCAGATTTTTATTTAGTCACAATATTGAATGATAAAATAGGAGTCACATCATTCCATATAGGAGAGATGACCATGTTTAGTTGTGTTTCATTAAGAGAGTCCTTTTGCATCAATTGTCATTTAACATGTATTGATGTAATAGCAATTGTTCCCAAGTCATGTATATTGTGTATGGTTGAATTGTCGTAATTGTGCTTATTGTTGACTCACTTGCAAATTGTGATGTGAGACAATAGAGATGGTTAGTGACTTATGAGCTCCTTTCATCCACCTAGCAAGAAAGTTAGTTTCAACATTCATCCAGCTTCCCAACAGTTTTTATTACTTTATAAATGTTCTTTTTGTTAACTCACTCACAAATTGTGGTTTGAGAGAATAGAGATGGTTAGTAACTTGTAAACTCTTTTCATCCACCTGCCAAGAAAGATAATATTTTATAAATCTAGCTTTCACATAATTCTTTTATTGCCCCATGCGAATAATCTCTGTGTGGATTGGCCAGCACTTGATTCCAGGCATGGGAGATGTAGTGAGGTTTGGTAACTCATTAGTACTCAACTCTCCTTTCTCCCCCCTGTTAGGACAAAATATTTTCTTTGTACCTGTAGTTTCCTCATCTGTTTTCAACTGATTTGATCAGATGGAAGTGGAAAATATCAAATGGCAAATCCCATTTTTGAGTGAATGAGCAAGTATATTTTTGGGTTTAGATGTCATGGCCAAGGGGCATCTCTTTCATTTAATTCATCCTGCTCTAGCACCTGGGTTTGTTAATTGGGCTACACCACATCCGTAATTAGATGTGGCAATATACCATACTCAACATTCAACTTGTACACTTACGCAAGTATCATGTCTCATCGGGATTTGATCACGGTTCTCCATTGTGAAAGGTCGAATGATTTATTATTGGAGTTCATTCCATTTGATGATGAGTAGGCATATTAAAGGCTTAAGAAGAATACCTTTTTTCAGTCCTATTTCTTGATATATAGAAGTTTAAACATTCTTGAGTGATAAATTATAATCATATTCTTTTATGATGTATTGACAGAGCAGGGCTTTATCAATATGATCCTGATGGTTCAGAAGCAGATGCATTGGAGAAGCTTATTGGAATACCTGTTATAAGACATGGTACTGTTTTTCATTCTAGTAACTTTTACAGATGATATTATAAAGCATCTTGGTAAATGGAGTTGATCAAGTTTTTAGTTGACAATGTTTATGTATAACTTGATTGAATGAAAGATTATTTATCTTTAATTCAATTGGAGCACAATTCTTTCTCCAGTAAAAACAATGCAAGGTACCTATAGGTTTGAGAACTGCTTTATTTTTCATTTACCACCTTCTGGGAGTTTATGATTAGAAATCATCTTTACAGCTTTCAGTTCTGGTACCCGTCTATTGGCGGAGGAATGATCTTTGTAATTTTCATTGCTGTTCATTTATATCCAGGGAGTATTGTCAATTTGCAATTGATTGCCTTGGGAAAGCCATATTTGCTTGGTTCTTTTTTTTCCCTTGTTTGACATTTGCTGTTGGCTTTACTGTACTTTAGTATGCTGCTTTAATGTTTCAAGTTTCAAGAGTTATGTGAGATAAATTCATATTTTTTTTTTCTCTTTTCATTTTTCTCACACTTTGAGAATGAGTAGATGAAGAACATCTGAACGATTAAAATGGCTGAGTTTATGCTTTCATTTAAAAAATAAAAGAAAGTTTTTCTTATAAACATTAGTGCAACTGCAAATTAATGATTTCACTTGCTCCATCATTTTTAGGGTTTTTTAAGTTTGATTTTAGTTTCAGATATGTTTTGAACCACAATAAAATATGCATATATTATGTATACGTGTTAAAGTTTTCTTAAGATAAGTAACAAAAACAAGTTCTTTGCCTTTTAAGAACTCTTACCATTTATTGCTTTTGTTGAGCTGAATAGTATGTTACCTGTTCTATCAGCCATCCAGTATCCTTGGATAATTATACTTGGTTGCATCTCTTATTGTTGGTCTGTGAAGAACAAGTCTTAAATGTGTCCAAACTCTAAAGACATTCTAGCGTGTGTGCTGGTAAATATGCTTTATTAATTGTTTGATGGCTGAAAGATTCTCCATGCTAATTCTAAATGTACACCAGTGAGATTCAGTTATATATTATGATATCTTTTCACTTAGCCGTTGATTGCCCTTGTACTTGTCTACATGTCTTTATATTGGTTTTTGAAAAGGAAAGTCTGACTTTGTCTAAAGGCATACTGGTGTCTGCATGTAAAATATGGATTTGTTTTAAATGGCTAGGAGATTTTGTGTGTCCAATTTAAAGGTGAACAGTACATGCAATGATGTTTATTTGTCCTGCTGTTTTTTCCACTGATTGCATATTCTGTTGGTCACAGGAACAAAAAAGCCAGCAGGAACTGCAAAAGACATTGAAAAGTACTTTGGTTATGATCCTTCATTGCTTGTGATGGTAGGCTCAATAAACCCCAAGGAAAATTCTTTAGCTTTCCTGGAAGTGCCTTCTTGTTGAATATTTTGAAACTTCCATAATGCATCTCTGTTGTGAATTATAATGCATTTGAACTGTAAAATTTTCTTGCTCATTTCAGGTTGGTGACAGACACTTCACAGATATTGTGTACGGCAATAGGAATGGATTTCTAACTATCTTGACAGAGCCTTTAACTTTAGCTGGGGAGCCTTTCATTGTGAGACAAGTATGGTCTTCTTTCCTACCTCCTTGTTCTGGTCGTTTAGAGCTTTTTCTATCTGTTTCTGCTGCTGACAACTTTTTTCTGGTATCAAGATCAGATTGTTTAGTTCAGCATTCTCAAAGTGAGCAATTGCCTTGGCCTGAATCGAACTTTTCATATTTAGTCTAACTAGGCGATTGTTGTGTGCCTATTGGTTGTGCTTAAATAGTGTCCTTGTGTAACAATTCTGTTGGAAACCATTTCTTTGTATCTGTTATGAGCCTAGCTGAAACTTGTCATAATTGCAAGGTTTGAAAATTAAAATCATGTTTAAACATTAAAATTTGGAATAAGGAACTGAAACTCAAAATCCTGAATATTCATTGAAAGAATATTTTCTACCTGTTCCGAAAAAAATGCAAGGTTCTGACAAAAGAAAAAAGATTTAATTGCAATGAGAACAAACACAAAGCAGAAATGCAACACTATTAAAATATCAGCTCAGGAAGCATATAGCAGAAAAGAGAACTCCTCAGGAGATCTGAGCACTGACTGTGGCTCAGAGAGTCTCTCAAGTGTGGCATGGTTTCTGCACTTGACAAGACACACTCACCAGAGACCTTTGTGCAAAGAGTAACTTCAAACATATCTTACTCTAATATCTAATGGCCTATTGTATCTACTTTTTAACCTTAGCACTTCTATCTTTTGCTGCTTGTACAGTTGATCACCTGACTGATGCAAACATGGGATATAACTGACAAAAAATTTCTAGTGTGAAATATCCTATCTAGCTAATTTGCAAAATTTACCAGAATTGTCTTAAACAAACACAACACAGTTATGATCCTTCTTGCAATGGCTGGATTTTATTATTATATAACTGGAAGATACTGATTGAAATTGTTGACTTAGGAATTTTAACATATGATTAGCTACATACCAGTTTATAACGCCTCAACTTTACTCAGAGTCTTCAAGAATTTTACTAAGCGATCAGGCAAGTTGCATGCATGAACAGAACATTGGATATGGGTGAATACTGCAATGTCTGTAACTGCTGGCTGTGATTCTCAAACTAGTAGCTATGCTGCTTGGAGTGTTGTTTCCATCTCACATTCATAATTGAATCCACCTCAGAATGCCTTCGATTGCTCAGATAAATGTCCACTCCCCTGAATATTCAAATTGCCTTGCCTACAGACTGTGCTGAGTATAAACCATGACCTGTGATTGCTGAAGTGATACGATGCAGACTTCTGGGGTTCCGTCCAGAAGCTATTTCTCCACAGGGGTTGCGTCCTGGAAGAAAACTTGGAGAGAGAAATATAATAATCAAAATGCCAAAAAATGATTCTTCACCTCATGCGATCCTTCATATAGACTCAGCGGCCCAAGAAAGCAGATTTTCTGCTTCTTTCATTCCACAAATCGACTCTATCAGAAGTTTCTAAATCTGCTCCCAACTGCCTTGCCAAGAAACCAAGCAGATAAGTCGACCACCTTTCCAATTTGGCCCCACGTCAATGACTGAAATATAGGGGCTTAAGTTAAAGTGAACAATTAAATATGTTATAAATAATATAAGCTTAGCCAGATATTTAATTATTCATTCTTTCCCTTTACTAATTATTTATTCTAGCCTGGTCAATATGGCAGGCTAGAATTTGACTTCTTGTGGCCTGTCATTTGAGAAGGGACATTACAGGCCTCCCTTCCTGAAATTGCTGGTCCTCCAGCAATCGCAAATTGGGGTGTTGTAGAATCTTCTCTCCTTCCCAAGTTGCATCCTCAATAGGTAAGTCTTTCCATTTAATTAGGTATTCTCAAACAACCTTGTTTTTCAGCTTTCTTTCTCTCCAATCAGCAATACCTTCAGGAAACAGGACTAAATTCCCTTCATCTAAGGGTGGCAGCTCTGGTGACTCAACAATATGCTGACCTGATGCCTTTTTCAGGCAAGAGACATGGAACACATTATGAATCTTACTTCCTTTGGGATGCTCCGACTCATGCAACTTGGCCAATCTTCTTGAGGATTTTGTATGGACCATAAAAACGCAACATAAGCTTTTATGCGCCACTACTCTTCAATGATGACTGCTTGTATGGTTGTAAGTACAAGAAAACCAAGTCCCCAGCCTGGAATGTTCTTTCAACTCTATGCCTATCTGCATACATTTTCTGTTGATTTTGCACATGTTGGATGTTATCGTTTAGTGCCCTGAGTATATCTTGATATCCTTGAATTGTTTCCTTCGCACGGGGAACCTTACTATCATTAAAAGCCAAGTCTACAAATGATAGAGCATCATACCCATACAAGGCTTTGAATGGGGACATACCAATTGACATGTGAAAGGTGGTATTGTAACAATACTCATGTAAGTAAAGCCGTCTTGCCCAAGCACGCTGCTGCCCTGAAACATAATTTCTCAAGTGGCCCTCGGTCCACTTATTTACTATCTTCGTCCATCCATTCATTTGAGGATCGTAGCTTGTGCTTGGTGTCAATTCTATACTTACCAATCAAAACAACTCCTGCCAAAACGTATTGATAAATTTCCTGTCCCAATCACTGACTATGGTCTTAGGGAGGCCATGCAATCTAAACACCTCTAAGAAAAAAAATCTGCAACTTGAGGTGTTGAATAATCTGTAGCAATGGCAAAGAAATGTCCATACTTTGTTAACCTGTCCACCACTACAAAGATACAATTTTTCCCTTGAACTCGTGGTAGACCGGTGATAAAATCCATAGATATGCCTTTTTAGAAGGCTTGCAGGGAAAGTGTGTTATGATTTATTCTGTTGGCAAATCAGAAACTCTTGAATGTATTGCAGTACATAATCTTTCACTCCCTTCTAGGAAAACCTCTCATGAATCTGGTGATAGATTTTGAAGAAACCAGGATGCTCTGCTGATGGTGCATCATGTAGTGTTCTAAAAATCTTGGCCTTCAATTTGGAATTTGGTACAAGATAAATCCCGTTCTTATAATAAATAATACAATCCAGTACTGAATACGTGTTATCTTGTACTTTGTCATCAACCAAATCAGCAACAAATGTATTCTTTGCATATTCTGATAGTAGCTGAGATTTCTAGTTGGCTGAAATCTCAATGAGAGAGTAGAAAGTTGGTCGTCTGGATAATGCATCAACAACAATATTTTTCTTACCTTTTACATACTCCACATCAAAGTTGTCAGCTTGAATCTTGCTTACCCACTTCTGTTGCCGCTCATTTAGGTCCTGCTCCAAAAAAACTTGAGGCTGTTGTGATTTGTCCTGACAACAAATTTAGATCCCACTAGGTACTGTCTGAACTTGGCTAGCGCATGCATAATTGCTAGCATCTCCTTATATGTAGAGTATAGCTTCTCTGGGTCTCTCAATTTTCTGCTCTCAAATGCAATCAGAAGTCGACTCTGCATAAATACTGCACCTATCCCTTGACCTAATGCATTGCACTCCAAAACAAATGGCTGCTTGAAATCTGGCAATGCTAACACTGGACAGGAACTCATAGCCTCTTTGATTTTGTCAAAAGTCACTTGTGCTTCCTCAGACCATAGGAATGCCCCCTTTTTAGTCAAATCTATCAATGAAGAAGCCAACTATGAGAAACCTTTGACAAACCTCTTGTAGTAAGAGCACAACCCCCAAAATCCTCCCAACTCTTAGATGTTCTTAGGTGGTGGCCAGTCTAGGATTGCTTGTATCTTCTCTTGATGAACTTTCACACCATCTGCACCAATAATATGTCCGAGATACAATATCTCCGTCATCCCAAATTCACACTTGGAAGCTTTCGCATAAAGTGACCGCGCCTCCATAATACCCAATACCACTTCCAAATGATGTGGGTGATCACTCCAAGTCGTGCTATAAATCAAAATACCATCGAAGAAAACTAGAACAAATTTCCTCAATTGATCTTGAAATACATGATTCATGCAAGACTGAAAGGTTGCAAGTGCATTCGTGAGTTTGAAAGGCATGACTAGGAACTCAAAATGTCCATAGTGGCAACGAAATGTTGTTTTTTGAATGTCTTCCTCTTGCACCTGTATCTGGTGATATCTAGAGCGGAGATCGATCTTAGAAAAGTACATGGCCCCGTGTAACTCATCGATCCTGGGTACAGGATACCTTTTTTAATCGTCTTCTTATTAAGTGCTTTGTAGTCTATGCACATGCACATAGTCCCATCTTTCTTCACTAGAGCCACCAATGGGGCAAAGGGACTTGAACTGGGTCGTATGTGTCCCATATTGAGAACCTCCTTGATTGTCTTCTATATCTCCTCGAGATATCACGGGTGTCAATAGGGTGTAGTAATCACTGGCTTCGTGCCCTCTAACTCAATCACATGCTCGAACCCACGATCCGGTGGACGTCCTAGAGGTATATTACCAAAGACTATGCTGTGCTTATCTAATACTGTGTGAATATCTGCATGGTACTCTTATTTACTGCTAGAAGCCTGCTGGGTGGAAACGAAACACTGGACTACCCAGTTGACGTCTCCATGTCTGAAAAGTGCCTCCATCCTCCTGGCTGAATCTACTCGAGGACCCCCATTTGGCATAGCCTTAAGTACCACTTCCTTGTCATTCGCCATGAATTCTAACTGCATTTGTTTAAAATCCTGAACATACCGCCCAAGAGACTCCAGCCACTGAAGTACCGATATAACATCCACATTACTTAATCCCAACACATAAAAATCATCTGTCAGTGTGTAGTCCCCAATCTGTATATTTAGCTGTGGAATTACTTTAGTGCAACTCAAAGGAAACCCATCAACAATTATAACATTGAATCCCGGAAACTCAATTTGCAGCCCACGTTTCATTACCAGTCCATCAATAAAATTATGCGTGGCTCTGCTGTCCACTAAACACACCATCCACCGTCCCTTAAGAACACCTTTCAGCCAGAAAGGACGGCTGTGAGGTACTCTAGACAAAGTCGCAATATGGGGAGTCTCTCTGACCGCAACATTCTCCAATTGTATCTGTCGGGGCTAATTCTCCTATGCAACATCCTCATCAAAACTATCACTTTGCTCCTCCTGACCCTTATTATCAGAATAGACTTCAACCAAATGCACCTTGCCTTTTCCAAGGGAGTGATGACCTGGTTCCCATGGCTCTTTGCCCAAGAAGCATAACCTTTTCCTTCTCAGTTCATTCCTTGATTCCTGTTCAGCTTTGGAAGGTATATTCTTTTGCTGTTTAAAATTTTTATTTTCAGATTTCCATGTGCTGAAATTCTTCTTTGGTGGCTGATAAGATAGAGTCATGTCAAGATCAAGTGCCAACCCTATAGCATCATCTAATGTAGTAGGCTTGTGAGCTTTGACCAATCCTTCCCATTTATCACTCAAACCTTCTACAAAGAGCATTGTGACCCGCCTTTGTGGCATGTAAGGGACCACAACTGAAATTTTCTGAAATTCGTTAATGTAAGTCTCCTTGGGCCCCACTTGCCTTAGCAGCGCCAGCTCTCTGTAATAGACTTCAGTGCCTTTCCTGTTGAAACTGGTGACCAACCTGTTTACAAACTCCTCATATGAACGTATCATACCATGGTCTTGTGACACTAATCCATGGCACCACCGATCATAGGCCACGCCCTCCAGATGCATAGTAGCTAATTGTATGGCCTTGTCTTCCTCCATAGGCTTAAGCGACATGAATGCATCCAGTTTGTGCACCCAAGATCTAGCACTAATTCTCCCGCTTCCATCAAATGTGGGTAAAGAAACCTTATTTAAAGTGTCATTGAATTCTTGTGGCTGAGTGCTTTGCCTATTTGGCCCTCTAGGTCTCCTTTCCTGTCTTTCTAGTTGGAGTTTAGGTTTATCCCTTTTCTGGTTCATAAATTGATTTAAGTTTATCAACTGTCTGACCTCAGCAGGAAGCGTTCTATAGTCATCATATGCTGCCATAACATCATCAGTAATGTGAGTTTCTTCCTCGGCTTCTGGAACTGTTTCTTCTTCAACTGATCTTGGCAAGAACACCGGTCTAAGAGGCCGATCAGTCCTGGTGTGTTTGCAGTTCTAACAGTGTTAGAAGCTGTCCTGACATGATTCTCATTTCCAGCATCACTTCATTCCCCATCTTGATTTTGTGCATGCGGCTGTTGGACCCTTAGGTTTCCAATTTGAGCAAGAAGCTGTTGCTGAGATTGCATAAACATTTGCATCATTTGTTGTTGTTGTGCCATCTGCGCCACAATGTCATGTAGACTCGGTTGACCATTACCCCCGTCACTTCTCTGTTCTGCCATAATGCCTTGATCAAACCAAGGGTTTTCTTCTTCTTCCCACTGCTGTTCAGCCCTACTCCTTGTGAAATATCTGTGAGATCCAGTTCTTCTAGAATGCATAAAACCAATTCAAATTGACATCCAAATGATTAGAAGTGACATGCAACCATATATCCTGACATGCAATTGAAAAAGATGACATGCAATTGAAATAGCTGACATGCATCTAAAACCCACACAGGCTGGCAGGTTCTCTGTGTTCTGATACCACTGAAATATCCTATCTAGCTAATTTGCAAAATTAACCAGAATTTTCTTAAACGAACACAACACAGTTATGATCCTTCTTGCAATGGCTGGATTTAATTATTATATAACTGGAAGATACTGATTGAAATTGTTGACTTAGGAATTTTAACATATGATTAGCTTCATGCCAGTTTATAATGCCTCAACTTTACTCAGAGTCTTCAAGAATTTTACTAGGTTATCAGGCAAGTCACATGCATAAACAGAACATTTGATATGGGTGAATACTGCGATGTCTGTAACTGCTGGCTGCGATTCTCAAAATAGTAGCTATGCTCTGCTGTATTGAGCCTGGAGTATTGTTTCCAGCTCATGTTGATAATTGAATCCACCTCAGAATGCCTTTGATTGCTCAGATAAATGTCCACGCCCCTGAATATTCAAACTGCCTTGCCTACACGCTGTGCTGAGTATAAACCACGACCTGTGATTGCTGAAGTGATACGATGCAGACTTCCGGAGTTCCGTCCAGAAGCTATTTCTCCACAGGGGTTGCGTCCTGGAAGAAAACTTGCAAAGAGAGAAATATAATAATCAGAATGCCAAAAGATGATTCTTCACCTCATGCGATCCTTCATATAGACTCAGCGGCCCAAGAATGCAGATTTTCTGCTTCTTTCCTTTCACAACTCGACTCAATCAGAAGTTTCTAAATCTGCTCCCAACCACCTTGCCAAGAAGCCAAGCAGATAAGTCGACCACCTTTCCAATATGGCCCCACGTCAATGACTGAAAAATAGGGGCTTAAGTTTAAGTGAACAATCAAATATGTTATAAATAATATAAGCTTGGCCAAGTATTTAATTATTCATCCATTCCCTTTATTAATTATTTATTCTAGCCCGAGGAATATGGCAGTCTAGAATTTGACTTCCTGTGGCCTGTCGTTTGAGAAGGGACATTACATGGTGTACTCACAAACCTGGTCACAACAGACTGACTAATTTCTTAATCAGCTAATTTTGAGGGAGGCCTGTTTGGTAGCGGGAATTAGCCTGGAATTGGCATTTGTTATTTCCGATTTCGTCGAATCCTTAGTTTGGGAGTGCAATATGAAAATAGAATAGGAATATGTAAATGCTCATTTTGCCAAAAATGAGCATTTACATCTTCCATCTGAAAAGGTGGAATTGGAATTTGAATGGGGGAAAGCAAATTTTTAAATTTTTCATGTCTACACTTAATTTTTTAATTCTTTATTTGTGTGGGGAGGGATTTAGTTTATTTTTTATTTGTCTGGGTGGTTTGTAACTTTGTTATTTATTCGAATTTTTTCGAAAAAAATTCAAATTTTTTGCTGAATTTTTTTTCAAATTTTTTATATTGATTTTTTATTTTTTTGAATTTTTTCTCGAATTTATTTTCCAAAATTTTTTGTCAAATTTTTTTGATTTTTGGTTGCAGTGATTGTAACTTGGTTGCCTGCCACCAACTTTGGCTGCCTAAAACGGTTTGCGATTCCATTTTAAATTCAATTCTATTAATAAAAATGAATTATTAAATTAAAAAACATTAAAACAATTCAAATTTTTTTAAAAAAAAAAATCATACTCAAATTCCAATTCCAGTTTCAAAAAGTGGAACCAAACGGTCCAAACATAATCTAGAAATGAAAAACTGGATTATCAAATCCAGAAATGAAAAATAATCCAGAAATGAAAAACTGGATTATCAAATCCATGATTTGACCATTTCCAGCATTTGATCAAATTCATCATTTCCTAATTCTCGCTACCAAATAAGCATCTTAACATCCATGATAGATTGGAAGTATGGAAACAATATATACCAATATCACAATTTGACTTGCTGTGGAAAATATCTCCTACTTATCAGTATGAAAACAGTGAAATAATTGCATCCATCTTAGTTATTTAATCCATAAGAAAACTGCTAAACACTCTCTTTTATTGATTTTCCATGGTAGTTAGATTGTGTTGAATTTGTCAACTTGAACCTAATTATATGTAGTGATTTTAAGTATCCAGCTCTCATTTGATTCTAGTAAATTTCAATCATGATTTCTAAATTCATGGTAATTCAACAAGTTTACTGTTTTCTTTTTTCCGGTGGGAGAAGGGGAGTTAAAGAGAGGAGGGCAAGGTGGTGGTTCAAGCTTTGTAATTCTAAACATTCATGACTTTATTGCCTTTCATTGAACTTATTTTTGCCAAAAGATTATGCTACATTGCTAAATGAGATTAGGAATTAGAATAAGCAGCCATGTTTATGCTACCTGGCACAAACTATATTTGCAAAAAACTTCAATTTAATTCATTGTGTATCATTTCGTTCTGTATCCTGGTCTTTAGACAATAAATATGTTGCAGGATGTTAGTCGCACTTAGCTTTAATCATAAGCATTAGTCTCCTTTTAGTTGAGCGCCTTGTCCTCCTTTCCTTGCCATAAATGGGTTCTATATAGTTTATGACAGCTAATGTGTATTGTTGAACAAATAGTATAGGTAGGAGTAAAATAACTAAGTTAACATGTATAGGAGGCTTATTTACAAACGTATAATGAACCAAATCCCTTGTGAGCTGAAGATTGGAGATTTGCCCTTGTGAGTTAATCTAATCCAATTTAAAACTGCAATTTGTAATAGACTGTTTTGAATATAAGATCTTGAAGGCTTTATGGACAAGTCTATTTTGTGCATATCCAGCAATTATTGCAATTCTGGAAGCCATATTTTGCAGAATCATTTTGTCAAACAATTTGCATTACATCTGTTCACTGCATTGTTTTCCATACATGTGTATCATGATAATAACAACTCCATTAGACAAAGGCTAGTTTTCAAACAGTTTTTTAATGGGTTCCTGTGCCCTATCCTAAAGGTCCAAGATTGGCAGAAGTTGAGAGGGTGCTGACAAAGATTGAAGTAAACTTCATTTTTGAGGGCTCTTTAGTTAAGTTGCTATATAAATATTTTGTTTTTATCTATTTACGAGTATGATCGAAATTAACTGGTCATGGTTGCTTACTTTTTTAATATAACTTTTCAATAAATTTCTAAAGGAGTTGTACCATTTTAAGTTTTTGCAGAGGTTTGTATTTCACTTGATATTTCCATACACAAGTTCCTATCAAGCAAATACAACCCTAACCATTTTAATGAAATAAACATTCTGCATTTCGCTACTCATGACTGTTAACAAAATTTATTGTTTATGGTTGTGTATGTTTCCTTTCATTAGCTTTTCAAGCTAGTATGAACTCTATAAGCTAACTAGTTAGTCTAGAGATTATATGCCTCTTTTAATTATTCACAAGTTTCTATTAAGGGAATGATGTTTTCCACATTGCTTTTTATTTCATGTAAACGAATCAGAGTTCCTTATTTTTAGATGCATAGTTGTTAGTTGCTTTGCATATGTACCTAGTACCTGAATGCTGTAATTACCAGCAATCTAAACATGTATTGTCCTGAAATGACATATAGTAAGTAATAGTGTAGTCATTATATCTCTAGGTTTTTGATCTTTTAATTAAAATATAAGCTACATCTTTAGACTATGGCCAAGACATATTTGAGATTCTAGTATTTAGATGAAATATTTTAGCAATTAATGGCGAATAATCAAGTTGCTATTAATTCAATGACAGATAAGGAAGTTGGAGAGTTTTCTTGTACGGTGTTGGTATCGTAAAGGGTTCAAACCTGCGAGTCATCATTTGCTTTTGAGCAAGCATGAATGCATTAGAGATCCTAACTGATAGAAAGTTCTCAATTATAGCTGCTAAGTTTGTGTGTTGAATCTTCTGACATGCATTCTTGGGATTATGGCACTGTGTACATTATAAAAGCTTGTGCAGGAAGGGAAAGAATCTTCTTCAGAAAGAAAAGTTAGTCACTGTTGATGTCTTCGAATTTGGTGGCCCAGAATATTTCCTTGTTAGAGTCAAGTGGTTTATGGATCTTGTTTCCATCTGACCATTGCATGCTTTTGGGGAAATTTTTTCTATATTGTAGGTTAATGTATGAATCCTTGACTTTCTTGAAATGCTATTTTGATTAACTTAACATCTGGCATTTTACGAATTATTGGCTCTGGGGACAGTTACTACATAATTCATACAACTGTTGTCAAAATAGTTTACTTGGTAAGGTGCAAGCATTATGGCAAAAGTTATGTTTTAAGTTGAATCTGATCAACATCGAAAGTGCAAGTTGACAGATTTATAAGTTGAATTTGATGAACATTGAAGAGTGTAAGTTTTCAATTGTTTTAAGAGATTTGCAACTAAGTTCTCTAACATATTAGTTTAGAGCCTTCCCTGGAGTAGAGGAATGGAGAATATAGGAGATTTAATATTGTGTGATGTTTGGGTGTGCGTATTACATGGAAAGATGTAGGCGTATAATTTGTTGCTTTGGAAGATTGTCTGTTAACTTTAATATTTGCAGTTAAATTACATCTTTAGATCTTATGTGGTTTATGAATACTTTCACGTCGCAAGGTGCAACAATTATGATCTCAAATCTAGAGAATATGATACAAAGCCCATGCAAGCACAATTTTAGAAAGTTTCTTAGGCTTATGATAGTATCTCAATGCTTGCCATTGTTAATATATTCTTAATGGTCACACTAATTATATTCAATACTACACATTATTTTGGTTTGTTGGAGTTAATGAAGATTGCTATTTTGAAGAAACAATATATTGCTGAAGATGAAATCACGCTGATCCTCAGTTATAGGTAAACTATTAACACAATTTACTCAAGTTTTCCTTATATAGCTGATTACAGAAGGAACGATTGGAGTTATAATCATTGATATTTCTCTACACGAATGACCAACTCAACTATATATCAACATGGCTATTTGAGTAAATGCTTATGCATGATGGTGGAATTTAGACTCATGATTTGATAACACAGCCTGCCAACCTTCCAGCCTAGAAGGAAATTCAAGGCACTTGCTTGGTAATTGCTTGCTTTGACATAGTTCCATTCCTAGGTATGAATTAAATATACAAATAATAATATTTTAACCAGTTTTGAATAATTTAACTATCCGTTATTAAATCAATCTGTATAAGTCTGCAGGTGTCGGGGAAGCCTGATATTATTTGATTGTTAGTTTCAGAAGTGAAATTTTGGAGTGGGTAGGCGATACATATACAATTATCAACTTTGATAAGGAACAACACCAGGAATTGAGTGCCTTAGTTGGGGTAAATGCTTCTTCAGAGGTTTTATAGAGTTTAACTTGAGCTACTAGTCAACCTCTTTGCTTAAGATTAGTGTCTAACAAGTTGAGCCTTTACTAGATCCCAATGGCAACATTATGATCAAAGTTACTAGTAATCCTAACGTTGAATGGGATTGTAAAACATCTATAAGCCATTTTTGTAATTTGCTTTTTGTGATTGAAGCAATGCCTTGTGATGATGGAAATTCAAATTGCATTGAAGGAAAAACAAGTGTGTGAAGCATTCAAATGCCAATCAAACATTAGGGAAGGGCTTTTAAAATAGTTATTTTCTTACATTGTCATGGTCCTCCATCACATTGAACATAACAATTTTTGATATCCATACCATTGCAAACATTTCCAACAAGAAATCAACCATCTCAAATTACCAAAATATCACTAGCTACAATCATTTATGTAATAATTGCAATGTTTCATACGAGGATAAAAAGGTGGTGGTGGTAGTTTAGGAGGGGATTAACAACAAGGCTATTTGAGCACTTTGAAATCAATGTTTACTTCATTGACGTTGCATAATTACATTCACAATTTTGAATTATTTATAAGGATGATTTGAACTCATTAGGTTGTGCATATTAACAATTGTTAATTGTGTTTGCTCTTGCTTCACATGTTTGGAACTCTTTATGGTGAATCCCCAATTTTCCCTTGTTTTGAGACTAGTGAGATAATATCTCTTAGCTTCTTGTTGTGAGGAAGAAAGGTCTTCCTAAATCTTTAGTCCAAACTTGTTACAAGTAGAGCAAGGTTTGGAATTGTCTCAATGTGACCTTAGATGGTCTCAACTTTATTACTTGTTTGTAGTTGATTTTGGCAGCTTGGCTTTTGTTGTACATCACTTCTTTTTTCATTGTGGAGTGCTTTGGTTTGTTCCATTGTTCGATGTACATCTTTCATCTGCCTTTTGGCTTTTTATTGTTGTACAAGGGTTTGGGCCCTTTTAATCTTTCTCATCAATATCATAATTTAACCAAGAATTTTGGTTGGAAACAATGTTATGAACAAATAATTATCCATCTTGCAAGATCTTCTAGCTTGGTACTATAAATTAATGAAAACAAATATTATGACATAATGCAAGCACTATATAACTTACACTAATTTTTAAGTTGTTTTGGAGTTGCAGTTTATTTTTTTGAGTAATAGAAAGAATTGGTCTTGTAGGCAGCTGTCACATTAACATTTAAGTTATTCAAGCACTATAACTTGTGAGCTAGCCAGTCACTCTTTGAGCAATATTCTTGCAGTCTGAGCACAACCAACATTTCTATCATTGAACTACTTACCAATTGTACATCTTGAGGGGTTCTATTTGACTTTCATGTACTTGCATTTTCTGTCTACTTTGTAATTATATAAAGAATTACTCCCTAGTGGACTCAAACTTCCTTAATGTGCTTTTGTGTACACTTTTATCCCTTTACCTATGAGTGTGAGTGTGGCATGTGTTGTTTTCAACCCCTTTTCCAAGCTTATATGATCCATAGCTATGCATATCAACTTACCTATAATGAGTCGATGGCCTTATTAAGAGTCCCCATATGGTCCATTTAATATTTTTTAACCATCCTAATTTCTAATACCATACAAGATTTTAAGCTTGATTTACTCATTTATTCCCTAGTCAAACGCTGAACTATTTGACTAGACCTTTCCTTTCTTTAAACACTAATGTTCCATCCTAAATGTTCTATTAATGAGATTAAAATTAATGAGTACACATGCCACTCGATTTCCTTTGTGCTTAAGGTCCCCTAGAAAATTTAGCGAAAATTTTCATTCATAAATAATGCCCATAATTGGCCACCTTATAGGACAACCTTGAGTTCTCATCCTTCCACCACAACCTTATGATCTATGTTAATTGATTTCTATATATTCTAATACACCAAGTTATTATATCTGAAAAAATACCAAAACAATACCTTCAAAATAGCCACTCCTCCAGCCTCAATTCAATATATATATATATATATATATATATATATATATATATATATATATATATATATATATATATATATATATATATAGTCGGTAATAGATATTTTTATTAATATAATAAAGAGAAATTGCATCATGGTTACATAATGTTTTCATCTAGACCTCTTCTTTCTATCTTCCTTTATAGGAGTGTTTTCTCCTTTTACAATCTATGCATATACTTTACATTTTTCAGCATATATTTTTCTATCTATACAAGTATATATCCCTTTTCTAAACTTAAAAGGTATTTAAACCTTAAGATAAGCACAAAATTTTCACATTAATATTCAAAACACCTAAAAACTATGCAATACCGTAAATACTTCGACAGGGCTTGCTGCTGGTTTTGAACAAATTGTTCCCCGCTAATCTCCAAAATTGGGGTTACCTCCATCACCATCTACATTGTTCAAAGAACTTCAAAAAAGACACATTCACCATGGTGGCCTCTGCCTTTTTGTTTTCCAGTCAGTCGTGCTCAGTTAATTTGGCTTTCACCTGCATCCACCCCTCCACGGTGTTCATAAACAACCCAAACTTGTTCGCTTTTGCTCCCCATCGTAAAAAAGGAATAAGCCCAAACTTGCAAGCATCATTGTCTTCTTCAAAGCATTCCGTCAAGTTCTGGCCTACTCCTGGAATTGACCATTCAAGGATCGAATCAAGCTCTGCCAACACATCTCTATCAAACAATGCCCTTGTAATTTGACCAACCTCCTTAGTGCTCTCTCTTATTTCCAAACCCCAGGTGATGAAGATTGAAAAGACATCCAGGTTTGTCCGCCTTTTTATTCTGGGCTCTTGGAATTGCATTCCAATCACCTTTAACACACCCTCCACCATTCTATCTGTTTTATCCTTCAAAAGACCTCTTATCCTCTCATTACTAATAGGTCCTTTAAAGGACTTGATATGTTTTTTAGAATGAACACTGAATGTGGCCTCTATTTTCCTTTTCACTCCAACTCTCTATCGTTCACTTTGTTGTTGTATTCATTGGATGTAAATTAAAAGGCCAAGCATCTTTAAAGCCGATGCTTTGTTACTTTCCCCGGATGCTTACCTTAATTCACGTGAGCCATCGCTTACCATCGCCATCTCCCTTAATCATAACATAAAGCCTGGAGAGTATTTAATGATCTGTTCCTTAGTACCTCAAATTTTCATCATTACCACTAATGCAATCAAGAGCGCCTCTGCCACCTGTTCTTTCCATTTGTTAAATGAGTTCTTAAACACTTTTTAAAAATCCATTGTTAATTCGTAAAAAACCAGCATTGTTAATCCAAAGTTTCATTGCTATTTTCATATAGATTTATAGCCATTTATATCACCTCCCATTAAGTAAAATCTTCACACACAACAAACTCAATCTTTTCAAAGGTTGTCGCCCAATTAGCAATTTTATTAGCTTCTATATTGCCTTCCCTTAAAGTGTAACTTATATTAAATTCTCTAAAATTCTGAAGAAGCAATCCCACCTCCCTTATAATGCTATTAATAAACCATGTTTGCGACTGTCTTTTTTTGATAGCCTCTATAATAACTTTCGAATCTCCTTCGAGATGAATTTTCTCCACCCCCAACATGCCTCCCAATTGAACTACTAACAAAGCTGCCTATGCTTTTGCCATATTATTTGTCCCTGCTTCTATCCTTTTGGATGCAAATGCCATCACCTCTCCTTTGCTATCTCTAGCAATCACCCCTATACTTGAAACTCCTGGGTTCCCTTTCGATGATCCATCAAAATTTATCTTAATCCAGCCTATGTTAGGGGGGATCCACTTTACTCCATCTCGACAAGCTTTCACAATGCCTGTTTGACTTCCATCATTTTATAACGTATTTTAATCCCAGACAATTGTTTATGAATGGTTCTATCCCAGGATGAAAACACAGTATTACCATTCAACTTACTAACTGTTGAGCTCATTACTTCTTCTGTTGATGTATTGATCCTATGAAAAATACTCTCCACATTTTCTGAGACATCCTGGAAAATTCTTCTATTCCGTTCCTTCCACAACTCCCATATGATTAATGAGGGGCAAATAATCCACACTTAAGATAAAGTTGATTTCAAAAGATGAGTCAGCCACCCTTTGAAAATATCAACTAAAGAATAAGGCATAGGTGAAGTTTAATTTTAATCTAACCATCTCCCAACACTTCTAAGAAAATTCATAGTGGACTAGAAGGTGATCCACATCCTCCCTTTCATGCTTGCACATCACACACATTGTTGGTCCTACAAAACCATCTTTCTTCTTGCATTCACCTGTTAAAATTATCTTTTGAATAGCTATCCATGCAAATGCTCCGGCCTTTGGTAAACAATCCTTATCCCACACAACTTGTATGGCCACTCATTGTTTTCATCCTCATTGATAAGTAGTTTATAACTCAGTTTTGCTGAATAGTTTCCACTCTTTTTTGCACACCATATAATGTTGTCCTTTACATCAAACATAGTTAAAGGTCTTTCTTCAAAGATATTTTGCATAGAGTTCAAATTTCATCACTAAGGTCCGTTGTGGCAATCTCTTTCCAGCACTAGTGCTGTCCCAAAGTTCCTGAACGTTGTTCCATATAATCCCTAACCTTTTCTCCCCATACATTTTTAAAGCTGTCAATAAGATCCCGTGAGTTATATCTCTCTGATATTGCTGTTGAAGAAACTCACTCTGCTTCCATGAGAAGGGTTTTCTATTCTCCCTACCCCCACCATTCCCTCCTTTTTTTGAAAACTTTGAAAGGTACTGCCGAGGGGGGTTCCAACTCGCTCGACCATTAATCCTGTGCCTTCCATCAAATCTTTGGATGCTTTTCCTATTATACGGCCATCAATTTCCATCAAACTGCACCATTTGAGAAGTGCCGTTACCTCTATTACCCAAAAACCTTTTATTTCTATTTGAATCTGTTGTATTCCCATTTTGCGAGGGTTGCTATGGATGCCTCCATGGCCATAGCCATTGCCTTTGCCTTCCTCTGTCATAGCCGTTGCTGCCATATATATATATATATATATATATATATATATATATATATATATATATATATATATATATATATAATTTCTAGAATTTGCTCATAATATTAGGAGGGGACTAACAACAATGCTATTTGAGCACTTTGAAGCCAATGTCTCCTTCATTGACATTGCATACTAACAATCACAATTTCGAATTGTTTTTAAGGGATAATTTGAACTCATTGGGTTGTGCATATTAAAAATTGTTAATCGTGTTTGCTCTTTCTTCACATCTTGGCGAACTCTTTATGGTGGAATCCTCCTCAACTTCCCCTTGTTTTGAGGACTAGTGAGATGATATCTCTTAGATTCTTGTTAGGAGGAATAAATGTCTTCCTAAATCTTTACTCCAAACTTGTTAGAGTAATGGGCGAGAGGACAAGTAGAACAAGGTATGGAATTGTCTCAAGGAGACCTTACATGGTTTAGCTTTATCTAGCTAGTCACACTTCGAGCAACATTCTTGCAATTTGAACACAACCAACATTTCTATCATTTAATGACTCACCAATTGGTACTAGCATAGCAAAAGGGTACTAGCATAGAAAATCTTGTGGTATGTTTTCTATCATTTAATGACTCACCAATTGGTACTAGCATAACAAAAGGGTACTAGCATAGAAAATCTTGTGGTATGGATACTCATTAATTTTAATCTCATTAATATATCCTTTAGGATGGAAAGTTTGTGTTTAAACTTAGGAAAGGTCTAGTCACAACAGTTTAATGTTTGTCAAGGGAATAAATGGGTAAATCAATTTAAAATCATATATGGGATTAGGAATTAGGATGGTAAAAAAACTATTAAATGAAAGGGTACATATAGGGACTCTTAACGAAGCCATGGGCTCTATATAGAAAAGATGATATGCATAGTTATGGATCACACAAGCTAGGGAAAGGGGGTTAACACAACACAAGCCACACTCACACTCACATGCTAATGGATAAAGGGTAAACAAAAGTGCATTAAAAACTTGGAGTCTACTTGGGAGTAATTCTTTAGAATAATAGATTATTTCAGAATTCTTAACTCTTCATTATTCATCCAACTACTCTTTGTCTTACAAGAACATGAAACACCAATTTAACCAAATTCACAAAATTACCATTTTTGGCAGATTTTCACAAAATCTATTTTTTCCCATTTTTGGTAATTTTCAAAACAACTCCTAAAAAAATAGTTTTTACCCTAAAGCTTCCCTAAACTAAGATAAGAAGAATTTCCAACTAATCTTTGAAATTAGAAACATGATTTCAAAGTTATTAATAACACAACTTTCTAAAAACTCAAAAAATACTAAAAGCCAACTTTGGAGGCCCAAATGAACTTTGTGGCTCCTTAAAAGATGTTGAAACAACCACCTACCAAGTTGAGCTTTGTTGGCAATCCAAATGGATTCTCCTAAAGAATCTACTTGTAAAATTTTAACAAAAATAGACAACTGAGTCAAAAGTTATGACTATCGGAAGTCCCTGCATCAATTTTGGATTTTTGCCAACTGTTAAGGTTTTCATTTTGTTTTCCATTTTTACCAGTCAGTTTTCAGATTTTGCTTCAAGATTTGATTATAAAATATTCCAATTGTACAAACTTAGGAAACACATGTGAAAAAGAAGCAATTCATAAGCCCTATAGTCATTTGGCTGAGTGAGAAAATCCTTGCTCGTTGACTTAGGTACACACCCAATAGCTAATCAGAATATGATCACCATCAACCACACAATGAGTATAATGATGTCATATTATCTTAATCAAAACACTAATGGGGACATGATATGATGAGTATCTTAGGGAGTTACTATCTCCCTTGCACTTGGAATATCCCACTTTCGGGGGTGAACCAGGTAGGTTGCTACTCTATGGATTTTAGTAAGGGTCTCCGGTCAGATTCACTCTCTGTGTCTGCGCAAGTGCGATTTGTAATACCCCAAAATTGGCACCTAATAATTTCAATCAATTTTGGTGCATTTTCTTCAATTTCACATCTTCAAAGTCCTATTTACTAGACAATTTTCTCTCTCTTACCTGACTTTACTTTGACTTGATGTCAATTGCAAAAACCTTAATTTGCATTAATCTCACACTATAATTAATTCCTAAGTCTTCGACTTTATTAGCTAAATAATCCCTATGATAAATTAATTTAATTCTAAAGTCCTAAGTGCTTTAAATTAAATTAAAATCTACCCCCTTAGCTAATACCCATAAAATGAATTAATAAATTGCTTGATTATTTGAATGGACACTCTTATTTTAATAATTCAAAAATAATCGGAAGGTCACCCATATGTGGCAATAAACATTCTTTTAATTAAGTAATTCATGCTTTTTTGTCTCAATTGGGAATGAAGGGTCAACTGTTTCGAATCAAGAAACTCTTCATTCCTCTTCTGGGTTTGTCTATTTATTGAACCTTCTCCTTCATTCGAAAGGAAAGCAATTTGAAAGCACATAGACTATAGCAAAATTTTGTCTCAACTATTTACATATTTTTAGAGCTTATTGCATTAATTAGCTTGCTCTCATTTAGTGTTAATTGCATCTCTAGATTAATTTGCTTACTTGCTATTAGTTAATTATCATCTTTCTTTCAAGCTTTCTTAGACTAGAATCTCCATTTCATATTTACTTTCAAGTTATTAGATTAAAATCGACATTTCATTCTAGATTACAAACTGCATTTTCATCTTAGATTAATTGTACTTTGCTTATCATTCCAGTTTTCAAATCCTTCATATTAACTCGGTCTTATGGTTATTGGCTCTCCAATCTGAGAGTAATTAAACACCCCGATTAATTAGAAGGCAACAGGTCACTTCACCATGAATTTTGAATTGAGTAATCAATACTCATTTTCGTGATTTGATTGTGTGAGTAATGACTATGTTATGTGTGTAGTTGGATTAGAGGTCCACGTTCAACCACATACATGATTTAGGAATATAGCGCCACAAAGAACCTTTGCACCAATAGTCACGTAAATGTAATTTAGACCCTAAGGCCTTATTATGTGGTCAGACGAGAGATGAGTATAATCTCAAATGAAATCCGACTTCCGAGGCTTTGGCCTCAAAGAAGCAATTTGTTTAACATGAGTTGGAGTGGTGTGGCTTACACCTTGTGCTCACATGGGTCGTTCTCCAAGGGTGAGTATTTTTTTCCCACTTGGAAAGGCCCATTTAAAGGAGCGCAAAAAGGAAAAGAATAGCTACAAGGGTTTGGATTTCTTATTTTCCCTCAAGGGGAAAGGAGCACAATCATCTATCCCTTTCACTATCCCAAAGACACTCCAAACACTTGTTCTTTTTAAAATGTCTTGCATGCAAGGTTCCTAAGAAAGATTACTACAAACAAAATGTCTAGTTGTTTTCATCATAGGAAACCTGCATCAAACATATCAGTAGTCTCTTTTTTCTCTTGTTTTTTGTCACGCGTCCTGCAAGAGTTTAGATATAGCATGAATGTCTTTGCCAAAAATGTCTTGCATAAACTTGTTAAGCTTTCCAAAAAACCACAGAAATAGAACAAAAAAATCGTTAGAATTAGTAGACAATCCAATTGTATAAATAAAAATCAGGGAGGAACTTTTTATGTGTTTATAAAAAAATATGGCCAAGATTCTTGTATGAGGATCTACAAGACACAATGCAAGAATCTACAACATCCCATATGAGTATCAATCTAGACTTGTACTGTCCTGCCAGGATGCTCGTATGAGAAACAAGACCAGAGTACGAAGTACAAACATAATATCAATAATTTACCAGAATTAGCAAAAACCCAACTACATAAATCAAATAAATAGAGAGCAAACTTGTTGTTTTCAATATAAACTGGACTAGATTCTAGTATGATAATCTACGTGGTCTAGTAAGAAAATCCATGGGTTTCCATACGAGTTACCATTGTGACTCGTATTGGCCTATGAAAATGCTCATACGAGAAAATAGGACCAAAGTACAAAGTACAGATAGAATATCGAGCATTTTTCAAAAATACAATTTTATGAAGACGAAAATTGATTTTCTATCCCACGGTGGGCATAAAAAATGTGTGTGAAAAGTGGGATTACACTACACTTCAATGAGTCATTAGATAATTGATCTAAATAATCAACATAGCATAAATGAAATCAAAATTAGTCAAGGTGACTCATTGCCTTCTAGTAGACAGGAGTATGGATTTTTCTCTCAGATCATTGCAAAATCCAGTTACTTTAGAATCTATCAAAATGAAGGATTTAAGAGCTAATCTATTATGCAATGCAATTTTATCCAATGCTTTATTTAAGATTAATCCATATTAAGCAAGAATGGAAGTGTTCCTAGATTTTGATAAATACAATAAAAATGAAGTAAACTAAATTAACTATGCAATTAAAATGGCTAACAATGATTGCAGTAAATACATGATAAAAAAATGGCAACATTACTCTAAGCAAAAGATTGGGATCCTTCTTGTGAGAATGAAGGCTTGGTTATATAGAAATTCTCTCGAGAATGAACAAACAAGATTGATTCAAGATGGATGATTGAGATTTATTCCACACTAGCACAATCCATGTGCAACTCATTTGATTGGTTGAGAGAATCAGTTATTTGGGAAACTTCCAAGGTAGAACTGAAGTTGCTAAAATGATTAATGAGTTAATAGATTTGTTTTTCTAGTTAACTATATTGTTTCCAAAATCGATTTCAGTTGACTGGATGATGACTCCATCCATAAATGCATTTTTTGAATATTTAAAGGATTTTATGCATTTTTCTCCAAAATGTGATGACATAATTAATTTTATTCCCTTTTTTGTGATTAATTGACAATTTCTTTTATTTAATCAATATCTTGGAATATTAATTAAATAATTGGTATAAGGTTGGATTTTATTGCCAATAACATTAGAATTTTGGAATTAATTAATTAAATACCTATCAAGTGCAATAATTGAATGGGACTTAGAATAGAGGTCAAATAAGATTAATGAATAGAATTGCCTGAGGTTAGGACTTATGGGATTTTGATCAAAATTAGGGCTTTCTTGATGAATAATTGAGATTAGGGGCTTATGGTTTTGGTGACCATTATTAGGTGATTACACCTCTCAATGAGGACTTTTTTGTTTTTTTGTAGAAGAGAATTGTGCCTGCACGACTTCCAACAATCCAATAGGACCAATCTTCCAATCTCTAACATAGTTCTTAATAAAGGTGTCATTCTTCCACTATTCTAAATTCAATATCTCAAGAATCAAGAAAACAACTGGATAGTTTCAATAATGTCCGTGAACTCCACCTCTACTCATAACCTAATCTTGGTTTCCAAAAGAAGGAGACAACTATATTATAAGGTTTCAGTTTAAAATTAGGCTGTTTCCCTCTTTTCAATTCTTTAATTATATTATATTATATTTTGTTATTATTTTATTTTAACAACATATATTTGCACATATTTGGCTTCTAATTTATATTTTGATCTCTATAGTATGAATCATAGAAATCACATATGATGGATGAATAACGAAATATGCTATGTTAAATAAATCAACACATTGATAAGTAAATAAATTAATACATTAATAATTGATAAAAGATTAAATTAATCAAGGATGTTAATTTAATATATTATAGAGAAAGAAAAGAATGTATTTCAATTAATTGAATCCAAAATTTATTCAAGGGATGTACTCAAAGATTTAAAATGCAAACATAGACACATCACCATTACTGAAAATTTTGTCAAATGTTATGATCCTCACAAACACAATATCTACACAAGAAAATTGATACAAGGGCTAATAGAAATGAAATAGAAAAATGGGTAGGCATCACATCCTCCCCCATAGGGTTAGGCTTACTCCTGGAAGCTTGTAAACTGTATAAGTCTCTGAATCTGGCAGCATCCTCCCAAGTAGTAGAGGTCTCATCGCTATGATCTCATTTGACCTTTACCTTATCTATGATACAACCCCTAAGGATCAGTGTCCGTTACTACAATATGCGTATGGGATCAAAAGCCATCTATCGTCCATGACTTGTAGAGCATTCCAAATAAATACATTTGTCAAATCAGGTACATATTTTCTATGTAGATAAACATGACAAACGTCATGAATCTGAGCTAGGATGGAAGGAAATGCAAGGTGGTAAGAGACTAGCCCTATCCTCTCTAGTATCTCGAATGGAATAATAAAAATGAGGTGCTATCTTAGAGCCCTTTCTATATCGGATTGGAATATTTCATGGTGACACTCTTAGGAATACCCAATCTCCTACCAAAAACTATCTATCAATCCTATGAACATCTGTATATTTATTTTGTCTATCCTAAGTAGTCACTAGATTCTCTCTGATATGTTTAACCTATTATTCCATGTCCTTTAGAATCTCAGGGTCTAGGAGAGCCCTATCCTCTACGCTATCTTAGCTCAAGGATGTACAACATGGTCGGCCATACAAATCTTAAAAAGGTGACATGCTTATAGAATTGCGATAACTATTGTTATAGAAAAAATAAACTAGATATAGATAATATTCCTAGTGATTTTGTCTATCTATAACATAAATTCTCAACATGTCCTCTAACACTTGATTAAATTTTTCTATCTAGCCATCAGCCTTAGGGTGATAAGCTAAACTGAAATTCAACTGCATCCATAAGGCATGTTGCAACAAGGTCCAAAGAGATGAGGTAAAGTTTGAATCATGATAAAAAATAATCTTACATGGTATGCCATGAATCCTAAAAATATCCTCCATAAAAATCTTGGCACTGATGTTGTGGTGTAATATGACCGAATAGGAGAGAAGTGTGCTACCTTGGTCAGTCTATCGATAGTAACCATAATAGAATCATGTCTCCATGATTTAGCTTTCAATCCCACAATAAAATTCATGAAAATAATATCCCATTTCTACTTTGGTACAAGATGTGGCTGGAGGAGTCCCACATGATGCTGAGGTTCTGCCTTTACCCTTTATCACTCTAGACATCTCACCACAAAATCAACAATGTCAAATTTCAAACCAGATAAAAAATATAACTAATGGAGGTACACATGCATCGTCTTCACTCTTGGGTGAGTGGAGTAAGGTGCACAATGAGACTCTGACAATATCAAAGCATGAAGAGCATCAATGGGAGGTACATAAATAGGACCTTGATGTCATAGCAAGCCATCAATCTTCAAAGAGTATCCAGAGAATGAATCCTCGAAGGACCTCCTAGACTCAATCTCCGCCTTCACTTCTTGATACCATGTAGTTGTAGGAAGATCTTGAAGGTTCCTACTTCTCAAGTCAACTCCAAGAGAAAGTGAAGACAACTCATGTCTCCTTTTTGTTAAGGCATCAACAACCAACTTTTCCTTTCCCTATATATACCTAACCTCAAAATTATATTTACATAAAAACTCCATCCACCTTCACTATCTGGCATCGAGGTTAGGTTGTGTAAAAATATATTGTAGGCTTTGGTGATCAGTGTGGAGCTCAAATTGATTCCCTAACAAGAAGTTTCTCTATCACACTAATGAACGAACTACTACCACCAACTCCAGATCATGCGTGGTATAATTAATCTCACAGTTCTTTAGTTTCCTTGACACATATGCTATCATGCTACCCTCCTACATCAACACTACCTTGATACCCTCAAGGGATGCATCTGTACCCACTACAAAATCACCCATGGGTTCAAGAAATACTCGAATAGGGATAATGGTCATCTTCTCCTTCAGACACTCAAAGGCTTCCTCACACTTCTCTAACCAAACAAACTTCTTCCTTTTTCTTTGTAGGGAAGTGATCAGATGAGCTATCCTAGGGAAGTTTCCAACAAAATCCCTATAATACCCTACTAGCCCCATGAAACTACAAAATCTAGAGATGTTTCTGGGTACTAGCCACTCTAGTATAGCTTGAATATTTGTCAGGTCTACTGCTATGCCATCTCTAGAAATGACATGACCAAGACATTTTATCTTAGTCTAGAAAAAATCACATTTATCTAGATTCTCGTACAACTAATTTTAACCAAAAAAATATAGTACCTAGCATAAATGATGCTCATGCTCTTCATAATTTTTGGAATATATAAGGATATCATCTAGGAACACTATGAAAAATTGATCCATTTATGTCTGAAATACACCATTCATTAGGCTCATAAAGGCTGATAGTGCATTAGTCAGTCCAAATGGTACTACTATGAACTCATACTGACCATATAGAGTTTGAAATGCTATATGGTGGATATCTACCTCATGAATCCTCAACTAATGACCTATCTCTACTTGAGATCAATCTTTGAGAAAACCTTTTCTACCTTCATTTGATCAAACAAGTCATCTATAAGAGGTAAGTGATACTGGTTTTTTATAGTCACCTTATTGAGCTACCTGTAATCAATACATAACCTGAGGACCCATCCTTCTTCTTAACAAAGATAATTGGGGCTCCCCAAGGAGAAAAATAGGTCTGATGAACCCTTTAGTGAGATTTATTCTAACTGCAACCAGAGTTCACTCAATTCTTGAGTTGTCATGTGGTATAGGGCCTTCGAGATGGGCTCTACATATAGAACTAAACCAATGTAGAAATTGGTGTCTCTCTTAGGAGGCATTCTAGGTATTTCACTGGAAAAAACATCAACAAATTCCTGTAGTATTGGGTGATCAAGAGTGATGTCTCTACTCTTAGTTTCCTCGAGATCATTAACTAAAATTACAAAGACCTGACATCCCCCTCACATGTACTTCTTAAGTTTATATTTTGTAGTGTAAAACCTTTTAGGAACCAACACAAGATTCTGTGGCCACTTTAGCCCTAGAGGCTAGTTCTACCTACCAACTAACACCCTTCTTAACTTCCCCCAAATCACATTGCTCAACTAACATAGGAGAAATAAAAAAATCAGCAGCACCAAGAGTCAAACATAATGGAAGTATAGGTACCTCCTAACGAACCTATTGTCTCAATGACCATACCCTGATACTTGGTCTACCTTTGATCTAAGGATGAAAAAACTCTATGTATCCTTCTGACATAACCAAATATGGGATATGAAGCTGATGATCCCTTACTAGGGACTGGAGCTTTACGCTGAGGGTAATTAACTGCAATGTGCCCATGTTGACCACATGAGGAACATCCACCACCTTTGCTATAACTTAGCCCTAGTGGAGGTGACCTTAGTTTCTAAAAACTACCTCAACTAGCAATCTACTGAGTACTCTAAATGAGTTGAGTCTCCTGATTACACCTGTTGTGTTCCTAGTTACGAGAGTTTCCAGATTGTGAACCCCCACCATGACCATGAGTAAATTTATTCTTCTGCTGAGTGTTACCACCTTTTAAATAAGATGGGCATTTGGAGCTTCTGAGCATTCATTATTTACTCTTTCTACATGGTAAAACCCTTTATATCCATTGGAAATAATATGATCAGGGCTGCTATTTTTAATGTCATCCATCAATGTAGGATTTTTGTGCATGATCAAAAGAACAAGAGCCACAAGAAAAGCCATAGAACATAAGTTTATAACATCACCATTGATTAAGTTATGTTTTGGATTGAATGACACAATGCAAACCTACAACATTGATAGGATGTCAAAGAAGAATCTTGTAATATTGTGATGAACCATTGATTGAAAGAGAACCCATTCCATCATGCCACATAGAGTCACACCACAACATTGTAGCCTAACAACCATACACATCATGAACCTTTGCGATGTTTTGGTTTACATTCTTTCCTTCAAAATGTGATACCTAAGTGGATATGTGGTAGATCCTTGCAACACTGAAAGATAGAACATGCTAACTTCATCTCCTCTTATGATATTGTGATGAGTATCTTCTGTAACTACAAATAGTGGGTGACTTAAAAGGATGAGGCTAGAAGATAGATGTGTGAAATGGCTTAGGCTGGTACCTTAAGTGATGGGTAATTCAGTCAACTAATCAATTTAAATTTATAATATTGCAAAAAAATCTATGAAAGATAAAATGTTTATAGTTTAATCCTTAGGGGTGATAACATGTCGTATTAGCAACCAATCCTGGATAACATGTTTTGGAAAATAATAGTAGATAAAATAATTTGTTGGCCTAGTCCTTGCATGACAAAGTTTAGCTCATGATGAAGGTGTCTAGGATGATATATATTTGATGGGATAATGGTGGAATTTTTTTTCAAAAAATATGTTTGGTGAAAATGCATCCTAGTGTGGCATATAAAATATATATATATATATATATATATATATATACATATATATATATATATATACATATATATATATATAGATATATATATATATATATATATATATACATATATATATATATATACATATATATATATATATATATATATATATATATACATACATATATATATATATATATATATATACATATATATATATATATATATATATATTGATGCTAGGAATTTTTGAAAGATATAGATGAGTCAACACTAGATTTAGATGTCACAATATGAGATGGATGAGAATTGATCTCAAAGATGAGTTTAAGAAAATGATGTGAGATATAAATCAAAGATAATCTAAACTCATGCATATTCTCCCGCAATATGTATATTTAGTTCTTAGACATGATTTGATTATGAGAAAATATGCTTTGAAATATGTGCACTTGAGAAATTGCAATATTGTTAAGATTGGATGCATAATTTAATTATTTATAATTTATGGTTATTTTAAAAAATTATGATGAAATGGGCTTTCCAAATCTTATTTAATTATACTTGTAAGATGAATTCCTTGATAAATTCTTTTAAGTTTTTAAAAGTACAAAATTTTGATAATTGAAGTGAAAGTTATGGCTTGTCAAATTTACATATAAATAATGATTTCAAAAACCAACAAATAGTTATAATCAACACAATTAAAAAAAAGACTTTACCACCGCAAGGTGAATGCAACTAACTATAATCTATAAAAACCACCTACTAGTTTGCAAGGCATTACAAAAATAAAAGTACCCCCTTTTACAAACTAAGCTAGTAGTATGTGATTTCAATTAATGATTAAAATAAAAATGGGTGACTAGATAGAATCAAATAGTCAATTGGATTCATAGAGGTTGAATTTCTCACACAAGATACAAAAATGGATAACTATATTATATTTCCCATGCCTGGTTCATATAAGAGGCATATGAAATACCAATGGTTGTGATAAAAATGATCACTACTTTACTACACTCAAAATTACGTTACAAGATATGTCAACACTCTTAAACTGGAATCTTGAAAATAATCCATTGATTAAAAAATAATTGTACTTGTACAAGAGTACAACATCATCTTCATGTTTCTATAGACACAAATATTGTGAATATTTTAGATAAAGTTATCTATGCTAGAAAACTTAATAACTTTGGGACATTTTTGAAGCTTGGGTAAACTAATATGCTAAAATTGCTAGAAGGCATAGGGAGATGTTGTAGAATACAAATAGTTTGAATATGTTGAGGAGCTACAAAAATGGTTTCAATATTCGATCAATCCCTCCAAGTTGAGCACTTACGCGATGATTCCCATTCAAAAAGTATCAAACTCTATGTCACTAGGAAAAATAACCATAGGATTCTTGTACTCTCATACAACAACCAACAAATAAAGTAGGTGGTTAATTTTGAAAAAGATGATCCAAAACATGGAAGAAAGTATTTAAATTCTACAAAAACATTTTTTTTGAACAAAATGGAAATATGGTGGTGCAAGAACCCCAACACCATGAAGGCATCTTCTACATGTCTTAAACAATAAGGACTCCTTAGGTTGTAATAATGATCCCATTGTAAGACCTAGTGCCAAGATTTGGTCTCTATGAACCGCTTGGTCAACTATGGTCATGGATCCTTAAATCTTTATATTTTGTGTTATTTTAGTGTTTTTAGGTGTTTCTTAAGAGTTCTGGTCCATTACGACCCCTATAAATGTGAGCAAACAAAAGTTTCTCACCTAGAGCAAGAAATACAAAAAATGCAACATTTGCATAAAAAGTTGCATAACAACTTCTTGTCAGCTTGACAACTTTTTGAAAGTTGGTTGTAAAACCTCCTCCCAATAGATCCATAGTTAAAATGGAGTTTTAACCATTGGGGGAATTCCTCATATAGCCCTTACAGGTGGGTGGAGGACATGTGGTGTAAATTTTTGAAACCAATCAATAAAATATACCATTTTTCCTGCAAATAGTGCATTGTCTGGTTCTATACGATCTTGTAAAGACTACTCAAGGTGTGAGACTGATAGATGATTGAATTAGGGTGAATTAAATTCCATTTTAATCTATTCTGAGCCTTTGATTCATCATACAAAAAGAGTTATTGTGTTTTTAAAGGAAACTATCTGAAAAACCTAGTTACCTAGAGTTTCCCTGAATAAATATCTTTTCCTCCTCATTCCACCATTGGAAAAATCTAAGGGTTGGTGAAATGAGGGAAATTTATATGTATTTTATGACTCCCAAACCATTTTGTAGGTGGGTGGTCTAAAGTCAATGTTTCAATTGATTTTGGGGTTGACATCTCTATGTGGCAACTAGTGAACAAAATCAACATTTGAAGACAGAGGCATGCTAGGGTTGAATCAAGCACTAATAAAAAGGATTTGGAGTATATCAAACATGGAGAACATCTTCGAGGTAGTGGCCAATCTATGCCTTCTTTTTTGAGGGCACTTCCTTTCTTAATTTGTCCTAATTGGGGTAATAAGGCCTCTTGAGTCAGCAAGTGTTTGGGCACTAAATGATGGAGTCACAACCTCCAAGTCAAGGTGGAGTTGTAACTTGATAAAGGGTGTCTAGAATTGTCCTTTGTTTCCTTGGTCCTTTATAGGGTCAGGAATTTGTGGCCAATAAACCATTTGCAAAGGGCTACAAGGGATTTAGGCACCTAAAGAAGGAATTACTATGGCCAAAAGTTTATAGGGATTCAAAATGGTGGATTTGTGTCTCATTGACCCTGAATAAGGTCTAAGAAAGTTGATCCAACCCCATTTCCTTAAGTTCATATTGCCTCTTGTATTAACCACGATGGATAGTGTAACCAAATAGGGTCACTAGGATGATTGCTCAACTCAACTCAAGTAGGAATTTGAATCAGTTGTTTGGATGCAATATTGAAGTAAGAAAGTTGTTTCTAAGGTGTGGAGCCTATAGTTCATGACCCTTTCAAAATAATCAATAAGAGAAACCCCATTGGTTGAAGACCAACCATAAGGTCTGCATCAAGTGGTATCAGAGCTTAGGAGGAATTCTTGGAAGCAAGACAAGATGTCAGAGGGAGATGGAGAAGTCAATGTAAGAATGAATAACATAGAGTTAGTCAAACTAGTCAAGGAATATATGGTTGATAACAGGGAAATAAGGGCTGACAATCAAGCCTTAAGAGAAGAGTTGGAAAGACTCAAGGGAAGACTAGACAAGAGGATTGATGGAAAATTTGGAAATGATGAGGAAGAAGCCTCTGAGTAGGAGGAGGAAGAGGTTCCTACAGACCGGAGACCCCTCTAGAATGCTCTTAAATTCATGGAGAGGAGAACCTTGAATGGAAAGATAAACTTGCCTATTTTCAGTGGGAGAATGAATATTGACTTAGCAATGGACTGGATAGAGTCCTTGACAAGTTCCTTCGAATGTGAAGATATACTAGATTGGTAGAGAATCAAAATTGCAAAATCTAAGTTGAAGGGAGGAGCCCTAACTTGGCGGAACTTCATCCAGACTGAAATGGTGAAGAATGGTAAGAGTATGATATCATCATGGAACAAGATGATAACACTAGTTAGGGAAACATATGTACCTAAAGACTATGGGGGTGAAACTCCATAGGAAGAAGAAAAACCTTAGGAAGAAAGACATGGATGTAAGCACATACACCAAGGAGTTTCAAAAATTATGGATGAAGGCTAGCAAAAAAGAGACAGAAGAAGAAAAATTGGCAAGATAAATCAATGGAATTAAGTTCCCAATCCAAGATGACCTAAGTATACACACACCAAAGACAATACACAAATTCTATCAATTAGCATTGAAATTAGAAGACAAGTTAAGGAGAAGACAAGAGAAAAACAATAGAAAAAAAAGTAATAATAATAACACCAACAAAAACTTTAAGGGTAGAGGAAACTCTTTTGGAAGAGGACAGTCCCCAAGAACTTTTGGAGAGAAAGGACAACCATACAAGGAACAAGGAGAGTCAAGCTCTATAGGTAGTTATAGAGGAAGGAGACCCTTTGGAAGGGGGAGATTTGGTGGAAGAAACAATGGCCCTTTGAAGTGCTTCAACTGTAACCAATTGGGACAACATGGCACTATATGTCATAAGAAAATGGGGTCAAACCACCAAGGAGAGAGAAGAGTAGAATTATCCCAAAAAGAAAATTAGAGAAACACATCAAAGGAGCTTGAACCAGAGGAAGGCATATGCTTGATGATGAGGCAGACCCTACTGGAGATGCCCCAAGGCATAGAACCACCATAAAGAAAGTCATTATTTAGGACCAATTGCAAAAGCCATGAAAGGGTTTGTAAACTCATCATTGATTTTGGTTCTACTGAAAATCTAGTGTCTAATGAGATGGTTCAAAAGCTAAAAATACAAAAGTTTCCACATCCCTATCCTTATAATGTTTCTTGGTTAACTAAGGGTCAAAAAACATTGGTAAAAGAACATGCTTGGGTAGAGTTTTCTATAAGTGATTACAAGGATAAAGTCCTATGTGACATAGTAGAAATTTATGTCTTCCATATACTCCTAGGTTGACCATGGAAATATGATGTGGATGCCACTCATAATGGTAGGAAGAATACTTATACCCTTGTCCAAAATGGTGTCTCTCTTACAATAAAGCCTCTACCAGATAAAAAAAGAAAAAGAGCCAGCAACTATAGTTGTAGGAGAAAAGGAAATAATTGAAATATTAAAAGGAGTAGATAAGGGAGGATATGTCTTGATCCAAAAACTAAAAGATACAATAGTAGCATAAAAAGAGAAGTCAGTGCCGAAGGAAGTCCAAAAATTACTTGAAATCTACAATGATGTGGTTGCTAGCGACTTGCCCTCATCCCTCCCACCCATAAGGGATATAAGTCATCAAGTTGAATTTGTACCTAGTGCTTCCTTTCCTAATAAGGCCCCTTACAAGATGACCCCCACTCAAAATGCAAAAATTTCAAACTAAGTGAAAGATCTTCTTCAAAAAGGTCTAATCCAAAAGAGCCTAAGCCCTTGTGCAGTCCCATCAGTCCTAGCGCCAAAGAAGGATGGCACATGGAGGCTCTGTACTGATAATAGGGAAGTGAATAAAATAACCATCAAATACAAATTTCTAATCCCAAGGATTGAGGACTTGATAGATCAATTGGACAGTGCTTCCTATCTTTCAAAAATTGATTTAAAATCTAGTTATCATTGAATAAGGATAAAACAAGATGATGAATGTAAGACAACATTCAAGACCACAATGGGTATTTATGAATGGCTTGTCATTCCATTTAGGTTAAGTAACACACCCTCCACCTTTATGAGGTTAATGGATGAACTTTTCTATGACTATAATGGAAAATTTCTTGTTGTTTACCTTGATGAAATTTTGGTTTTCAATGGAAGTCTAGAAGAACATCTCAAGCACTTGGAAATGGTGATCAAAAGGTTGCATGAACAAAAACTTCTCATAAACTTAGACAAATGTGTCTTTTTGTAGAAGGAACTCACATTTTTGGGATTTGTGATCTCCCAAGGGATACTCAAAATGGATCCATCAAAAGTGGATGCCATTGTCAAATGACCACCCCCTAAGAATCCCGATGATGTAAAGAGATTTCATGGACTAGCTACCTTTTATAGAAAATTCATTAATGATTTCAGTAATGTATGTGCACCCATGCTTAACACAATCAAGGGTGGAAATAAAGTGAAATGTTTTTGGACTAAGGAGGCTAACAATGCATTTGAATACTTGAAATCAAGAGTAGAACAATACCCTATCCTCACACTCCCTAATTTTAACAAAGTATTCATAATGGAGATTGATGCAAGTAACTTGGATATAGGGGTAGTCTTAAGCCAGGATGGAAAACCAATAGCCTTTTTCTTAGAAAAACTCAATGATGCCAAGAAGAGATACTCCACTTATGACTTAGAATTATATCCTTGTTAGGATTAGGTAATATTGAGAGGGGGGGTGATTCAGTATTATTGAGCTTTAATTTAAACTTCAACCAATTATAGATAAAATAAAACAATGCTGAAATGAAAAGAACATATAAGCACAACACATAACTCATGTGACATAGTCAAGTATGGTGGATCCAATTAAGGATAGTCCAACCTTGCAGCCAACAATCAATAGAATGGAATAACACAACAAGATATGCTTAAAAGAAGATTTTCATTAACATGCCCAGCTGTAAGGCCTTCCGAGTTATGGCCAATTACAATCAAGAAATAATTCTGCAAGATCACTAAGATCCAATCCAACTCTAGCTAGTCTAGTTTTGAAAACAATCAACAACTGATGGAAACCCTAAGGCAGATCTAAACTTGAGCTTGCAAGCCTCCAAGCAATCTCCTTGTCTCCAAGCAAACAAACCACTAGCTCTGTTATAACAAACTATCAGAAATCAATTTGAACTTCAAGATCTCATAGGATCCAAGTCCCACTTCCAAAATTCATCTCTCCAATATGCTCTCTAAACAACTACCCAAATACTCAAATAATAATCTTCAACCACAAGTCGGCTAGATGACATAATTAACTCCTAAGCCAAGTCAGATTCTACTACAAAAAAATATTAAATGCAATACAAGTCGGCTCTCAAATAGCCTTAAAAACATTTAATTCTCCACGTTGGCCTCAAGATCTACATAGGAGAATGCAACAACAACTACCAACAATAAATGCACCAAGTCGGCCAACCAAATCACCAAGAACCCCAGTCGGTAAACTAGAACTACCAAGCACCAGAGAAAAAATCAAGCACCAGTGAAATGACCAAGCAAGCCAAGCACCACTAAGAAAGCATGTCAACCAAGCACTATAGGCATCACCGAGCATGAGTTCCATCGAGCACAAGAGGTTTCACCGAGTTCCTTAAGTGACTGAGCTTCCTTCAATAATCAAGACCATCGGTTAAAGATGCAACCGAGTAACACAAAACCAAAATAACACACCTCCATGCAGATTCAATGAGTACCCTAGAATGCCCCTGCATCAAAAACCCCAGGTTTGAAAAGATGCTCTCATAGGCTGGAAGAACATCTTCTAGGATTCAACACATAAAGCCGAACTATTCTTCACATACTAGTCCCCCAACTTTTCAATTTGCATACTCTTCCACTACAGTTTCCTTTGTCTCTTCAAGTCTTTCCTTGATAACAGAAAAGTCTATTCTCGATACTGATCATCCATACCTTCAAGATCCACTAACTCAACTTAGCTACCAATACTCAGGCTTCTCCTACCGAGTGTTGCATCCGACAAAGGCATTCAAGAAAACTTCCTATCATCCTTCTCAATAGTAAACACATTCTTCACACAATCATACATAGCTCTGCAATCATATTGCCAAGGTCTACCAATCAATATATGACAACTATTCATCTCCACAATATCACATATCACAAGATCCTTATACTGGCCAATCTGAAAAATCAACAAAGCACTGCTCCCTCACTTCCAGAGCATGAACATTTTGTAACTAGCCAATCCTATAAGGATGAGGATGCTTCATTCTATTCAAACCAAGTTTCTAAACCATGTCCTCAACAACAAGGTTATCAGTACTACCACTGTCAATAATAATATCACAAAGTTTACCTCCAGACTTGCACCAAGTCCTGAACAAGTTACTCCTCTGAAAAAGTTCCACCTTTGTACCGAGAAATATTCTTTGAACCAGCAAGTTCTCAGATTCAGGTTCATTCTAAATGTTCTCATTTACCACAGTAGTTCGTCGGTCACCAAGATTTTTCTATGTACACTCAAAAGAATGGTGTCCTTCTTCACCAAAATTATAACAAGTACCCTTAAAGATAAATCTACCTATCTTCTTCTTCAATTCCACATGTTTTGACTCATCTTCACTAGCCAGTTTATCCTCACTGAGTGATTAATCTTTTCCTTCCCTTGGGGATTACTATTTTGTCTCCTTTTCAACTTATCTTCTACCTTCAGAGCATACTGATAAGCATATTTAATAGAATCAATCTTCAACATACCAAGCTCATCCTGAATATTAAATCTCAAACCATTCACATACTGAGCTACCTTTTCCTTACCAAGTTCTCTATGTCCAGACCAAATAGTAAGTTTGTAGAACTCCTCGGTATGATCTTCAATAGTCAAATCTTTTTTCTTCAGATTCTGGAACTTCTTAAAAAAGTCAAGCTCATAGTTAGCATGTATGAACTTAGCTTTCAATTTAGTCACCATCAACCTCCACCGATTGATCTTCATTTCACCTTCATCTTCTCTATCTCTTTGTAATTCTTTCCACCAAAGATCAACATGTCCTTTCAACTTAGTTTGTGCCAATCTCACTCTAAGAGGATCTTCAATTTATTCTAGCTCAAAGAAGTCTTCTAATTCACCAATCCAATCTATAAGATTGTTAGGTTTCAAAGTACCAAAGAAAGTAGAAAATTCCATTCGGTAACTATTACTTAACTGAGCTCCAGATCTATGTAACCGACCATTTCTATCTTCACCAGATCTATCTCTCCATTCATCACCACTAGATCTAGTAGCTTCAAAGTCTTCATTAGCTTCCTCATAACCATAATTAGTACCAAGATTCCTTGACATACCAGTAAAATCTCTCATGATATTAGTAATCATGTCATTCTTCATCAGCTCCATCTCAGATCTAAAATCAGATTTCACCTTCTTTGTAATCTTCAATTCCACAGCATCATAGAGATCAACAATCTCTCTAGGGTCCAATCTTCTCGGAGGCATCCTTCAAGATTTTTGAAAACCAAAGCAATAAGTCACCAACAAGGTCTTGGTGCAAAACAACCTCAACTGGTTTACACACTCAAGATCTTCTCGCTTTGATACCATCTGACGCAGTCAAGGATGGTGGATCTAATTAAGGATAGTCCAAGCCTGCATCCAACAATCAACACAATAGAATAACACAACAAGATATGCTTCAAAGTAGATTTTCATTGACATGCCTGGCTGTAAGGCCTTCCAGGTTATGGCCAATTACAATCAAGAAACAATTCTGCAAGATCACTAAGATCCAATCCAACTCTAGCTAGTCTAGTTCTGAAAATAATCAGCAACTGATGGAAACCCTAAGGCAGATCTAAGCTTGAGCTCGCAACCCTCCAAGAAATCTCCTTGTCTCCAAGAAAACAAACCACTAGCTCTGTTATAACAAACTATCATAAATCAATCTGAACTTCAAGATCTCAGAGGATCCAAGTCTCACTTCCAAAATTCATCTCTCCAATTTTCTCTCTAAACAACTACCCAAACACTCCTTAAATACTAATCTTCAGCCACAAGTCGGCTGTATGACGTAATTAAATCCTAAGCCAAGTCGGCTTCTACTACAAACAAATATTAAATGCAATACAAGTTGGCTCTCAAATAACCTTACAAACATTTAATTCTCCATGTCAACCTCAAGATCTACATAGGAGAATGCAACAACAACTACCAACAATAAATGCACCAAGTCAGCCAACCAAATCACCAAGAACCCCAGTCAGTAAACTAGAACTATCAAGCACCAGAGAGACAATCAAGCACTAGTGAAAAAAATGAGCAAGCCAAGCACCACCGAGCAAGCATGTCGACCGAGCACCATAGGCATCACCAAGCATGAGTTCCACTGAGCACAAGAGGTTTCATCAAGTTCCTTAAGTGACCGAGCTTCCTTCAATAACTGAGACCATCAGTTAAAGCTATAACTGAGTAACACCGAACCAAAATAACACACCTCCATGCAAATTCACCAAGTAATCTAGAATGCCCCTTTATCATCATGACACCATGATTTGTTCTCAAGGAAATCCAGTTAAGGGAAAAACCTCGATGGGGATGATACCCACAAATATGCACTAAAATATTGTATCCCTATTAGGAGATCTAGCCTTGTTAGGAGCTAATGATTACATAGTATATTTCCTTGTTAAAGGATTAAAAAAAACCTGTCAGGGGTATATAGAACACCTGATTAAAGGTGGTGAGCACACTGCTCTTACAATAAAAAAACTATCTCAAAAGAGTTCTCCAAAATGTGAATAATACAAGCACTTATCTTGCTTAGATATTTCCAGTTATAGTTTTGTCTCTTACTGATCTTGCATCTGATCTCTACTCTTAGATTCACAATCTTTCTTCATCATCATAATCACATCCATTCTTCGCTTTCACAAAAGCACTCTATACTTATATAAAATATTCCATCAAGTCGGCTTCATAAATATCATATAAAACTTATGCAAATGATAATTGTGGAGTCGAAGATCTTATATTACCAAAGAGTCAGCAATATACTCCATTCACCTGACTTAGCATGTTATTATATCCACTATACTCTCCTTGATCTTCACAACTGTTCATATACCCTGTTATACTGATTTACTATCTTCGCATACCTTCCAAAAACTATATCTCACTGATCTGATAACCAAAACTCATGCTTTCTTAACTAAAGCATGTATACATCCCAAAATACATTAGTTAACTTCACAAGCCATAATACCTTATATATATTTATCATTGACCAAAACTGTAGCATTGTTCCCTGCTATCCTGATTCTGGACTTAGTCATTTTCGTGACTGAGATTCCAGTGGAAAACTTCTCAACATGCGATCACTCCAACATAAGTGTTGCCATAAATGACAACCATCAAGTGATCCCTAGTTCCGCAAATCATCACTTTCCAACAATTTCTCCCTTTGGTATTGATGGAAACACTTAGAAAATTGACTAAGTGTCACAACATTGAATTCCTTCTACATACATACATATCTTTTCTTTTCTTTCTCTTTATTTTTCTCTTCTCTTCCTCTCCCTTTGACATCAATGGAAAAGGTATTTGCAAAAATTCAAAAATTCTAAGCACAAAAGGAGTTAGTGATTAATCACCAGATTTTGGATATCTTGGAAAGTGTTTTCCAAGGTCTTTACTTCCTTAGCCCATGACTTGATTAGAAGTTCACTAACATGGATCAGTCCATTTAGTTCATAGGATGCTGTCTCTACTGCCTTAAGCTCAATGGGTATAGCTTTTGACATGGATCCTTCTATTTTCTCCATCTCGATGAGATGAGTTTCGAGCATTGAGAGCTTAGGAGTCATTAGGCTCTTCAAGAGGCCAAATCTGTCAATTAATCTCCCTTTCTTTGTATTCAAAGTACTAATCTTATCCAATATCTTGCATACCTGCTTGTCCATTTCCAATATAGTTTGTGAAGAGGTTTCACAACTACCTATCAAAGTTTCTAGGGTAGCCCTATCCTCGTCTATAATGTCTTCAATGTTCTTCACATGTCTACAAGGATTTATACAGTAACTATATATCTTTCTTCCTTGTGCTACATAGCTCTTTGCCTTAAGTGTAGTTGTTTTAAGAATGTCCAAGTCCCATGAGATGGACTGAGAAACTTCTTTCAACTTCTTTTCTAGGAAGCTCTTTTCTACCTTATCCTCTGTAGTCTTCAACAGTGACTCAAAGTGGCTGTCAACATTGTCCAATGCCATGCTCAGGTTCTCTGCCTCATCCTTTCCTTGAAAAACAATAGGTGTAGGGAGTATTCTGTTCACTATCTCCACTTCCCTGGAAATCACCTTTACTCTTTTATCTCCCTTTTGTAATGACCTTTCTTTTTCCTTAGAAAAAGCCATGAAAGATAATCTCATGAGCTCATCCTCATCCATGCTCTCCAGATCTGCGCTCACCGGTTTGGCCATACTTTCCAACAATAAGGTGGAGGAGGTGTTCGGTTCTTGTTTTTGTTCAACTATTACCTCTACTTTGGTTCTTATTTCCTCGAACTGCCTTTCTTTTTGCTATATCTCCTTCTCCTGTACCTTCTCTTCCTATTTTCTTCTGTATTCTCTTCCTCTGTCTATTCTTCTTCTTCTTCAATTGTCATCACAGTGTCTGTATTGTCTTGAAATGGGTCAATTATATCAAGTGAAGTGTCTAATGATATGGGCATACCAAAAATGAAGAAGTCTGGTTGCTTATCAACTTTGCTAGTTTGTTCACTAACTTCTATTATCTTGGAACTCTCTCCCATTCCTAAGAGTGTGGACTTGGTAACCTTGGGAGGTGAAGTCTTCTTAGGCATGTCACTCATAAGGATTTGATCTAGTACCTTTTGAGTGTCTTCTATGACTTCATCATACTTCCTTGCCATGATTTTCACTAGTCTAGCTTTGGTTCTCAACAAAGGCTTTAATTCTTTGATGATCCTTTCCCTCTCTTGTATAGAAACAATAGGTAACATGTCTTCTATGGCCTTGTTTCTTATGTTTTCATCTTCAGACTGTGCCAACTATTTTCTAATTTCTAATTTACTATACAATTCCTTAGGGATACTTCCTTCTATTTGTAACAGTTTCTTCTTAAAAACCAATAAATACTCAATTATGGTATCCTCAATTATTGCTTGATTCTGAGAATCATACCTTTCATAATACCTATTTATTGTTTTCATATTTGCATCTTTTATGACTCTTTTCTATAATGATTTGAGGTCTGGTTTCCACAAAGTTTGTGGATCTTTCTATGCTTCTTTTTCCCTTTCTTTCTCAGTAATGTTCTCTTCTTTCTTCTTCTTTTCAACTTCTACCTCTTTTTCTTTTGGGCTGCTCAGCATAGTACATCTTGTAGATCCCCTAGGAATGTTCATAGGCATAACTTCTTGTGCTGTCTCCTCTTGTGTGGGTGATAGATCAATTATATCTGTTTTAGGATTTACTGATTTTTCTGCCTCAAGAGGGGTAGGTGCATCAACAGCCATGTTAGAGGATCCCTCCATTTTAGTTCTTATGTTTTTCAATTGTTCCTTAGTGATTCCTACCTTTGTAGTGATGTCCTCCATAATTTTACTGATTTTTCTCTTCCTTGTTACTTTCTCCTATTCTTCTCTGATCTTTCCTGACTTCTCCCTATAAGTTCCCCATCTCTCCTTAGTAGGATCTACTTCTACTGCTAGTACATGCTCTACCTGCATAGTCAAGATCTCAAAACTTACCTCATACCCTATAGGGTAACACCATTTCTTCCTTGGTTCTACTACCTCAAAAAAAACACAATTAGTTTCAACCATGAAATAGATAGTGTCCTGATACTTCTCAACTAAATCTTCAAGTATCCTATACCTCTCCTTCATTCACTTTTGTAGAATCTTAATCATCCCAAATAACTCTCCATCTACCCAATTTTTATCCTGTCTTCGGTAGCTTTCTGAAATCTAAATTTTTGTGGGTACATTATCTTTCCATGCCCTAGGGTGCATGCCAGGGAAATTGTGAATGATATGAAGGTACATATGAATAAAAAAAGACCCAAACATGAATGTTTTAGTCCTATATTTCTTTAAGACCTTTACATTTTCTATGAACTACTGTGCATGTACTTCGCAAAGATGATACTTGTTGTTTTCCTTGACCATCCTATAGGCCATCATGATAACACTAGAAGATACGGAGTTAAGTCTTCTGCTATGATATAATTTGTATCCCAATAACATAGCTACCAATCTAACATCTTGCTAGAAGATTTCATTGACTGTCATTGCCCTCTTATCCTATTTTGAGTGAGTTAGGGCTTCCACCTATTTTCTTAAGTTCCTTTCTGCTACTGGAAGGGCTTCTTCATTATCAATATCATGAATTAACTATGCAAACATCTTCACTGGTTGATCTCCAATCCATATGAATTGATCATGGATTCTACTAAGGATGATTTTGAACCATTCAATTTCCATGAATTCTATGAGTAGGGTTAGCTTGATAATGGATTGAATCTCTAGGTGATTGAAATCCTCTACCATAGATCCATCTGCTTCTATTATGTCATCTAATTCATTGTAGATATTCACATATCCTATAATCTCATATTTGCAATGAATATAAGCCCTAATATCTTCTACGTGTAATACGCCAATAGGGGTTTGTGAAAACACTCCTTCTGGATCATCCTCACAAGACTTAAATGGATGTCTCTTAAACTTGTGTCTATATCTATCCACAACATCAAAGATAATGGGTGCATCTATGAATTCTTAATGAGAATATGTCTAAATACCTCAAACACGCTTGAATCCAGCAATTTGCTTCACGCGATCACAAAATCTCTCTGCTAGATGACTGTAATGCTTCACAACTCTTCTCTCCTTAGTCATTGATTATCAAATGATACTAAAATGGTGTTCTCCAAGCTCTTTTATCCTTCACAAGCTGAGTAAGTGCATTAAACACTGGTAGCTCAACTTCGCATGCTGTCCAGTCAACATAAAACTTGCGAACACAGAAAATGGATCTTCAAGTGTTGTGTTCTCAACCATAGACTCCATAGTGTGTGTACACAACATACCTAAGCTCACATGAGATTACTCTACACATACATGGGCTGGATATATTCTATTATCTGCATCCAATGCTCACCTTAAGGCCATGCAACCTTCTAGGTTGATGCCTCAAAGAAATCATCATGCGAAGACACATTATCATCAACTGTCTCTCCTTGAACTGGTGCTTTGTTTAGAACTTTCACCTTCCATATCTTGTCATCCTCCTTTCTCTCTAATTTCTTGAATTGATTCTCAAATTCACTCATGTATTCATTAAGATTCTTACCACAATCACCAACATTTTTCCTTATAACCACTAGAGGTGGTCCTCTTGGTTCACTTGATCTTCTTGGTCCTCTTCTATTCTCTTCTCCATTGTATCTGCAAAACTTTGCAATGTGTCCAAGTTTGTTGCAATTGTAACACGTAGGAGGTCTCCTTCTATCTTGATTTACTTGCAATTTACAATACCTTGCAGTGTGTCCAAAGTTATTACATTTTTGGCATGTGATCTTGACTGTTGATTCTTCTTTGACATAATCTTGCTTGTACCTAGACTAATCTGGTTTTATGCAATCTTCTTTCTTGTGCCCATATTCATAACAATTAAAGTAGTAGCTGGTAAAAGGTTTAGAGGTACTTTTGCTTCTGCAATCTCTTTTCATGTGTCCAACTTTGTTGCATCCAAAGCATCTATCTCTGAAGGGTTTGATTTGTTCTTCAGGTCCTTCATGAGTAGGTTTTTCTTCATGTATAGGTCTTTCTTCGTTCTTTTCTCCACTTGCTTCTTCATTGGTTTTAGAACTTTCTACTTTGTTGAATCCAACTCCAGTCATGTCTCCTTTAGGTTTCTATCTTGCTCTTTGCTCATCAATTTTGTCACTACTCATGTGCAGCTTCTCAATGTGTAATTTGTTTTGAGTGAGTTCACCTTTAATGATTTGATTATACTTCTCTAATTCTTGATATTTATCTTCATAGTGGTCAAGTTCAGTCTTCATTAGTCCTATCTGCTCATTTTCTACTTTAAGTGATTCTTCAACTTTTCTCCTAGCATCTTTTTCATGTTGAATTTCTTTTATCATCAAAAGATTGATCTCCTCTTTTTCTTGCTCCAGCCTCTTTACTTGATCTGATGTATCATTGTCTAAATATTCTTGGATCTTGTCCATAAGATCTTGTTTTTGATTTCTTGAAGCTTCCAGTTGTTCTTGTAATTTTTTGATAAAACTTTCCGCTCTTCTCAATTTAAATTTCAGCATACCATTCTCAACCTTCTCTTTGTCCAAATCTTCAAGTGCTACTTCAAAGTTCTCTTGTGAACTTTTTGAATCCATTCTGATCTCCCTTAAGCTATTAGGATTTCTCTCCAAGGGCCAATAGGTCTGATACCAATTGTTAGGATTAGGTAATACTGAGAGGGGGGGTGAATCAATATTATTGAGCTTAAATTTAAACTTCAACCAATTATAGATAAAACAAAACAATGCTGAAATGAAAAGAACATATAAGAAAAACACATAACTCATGACACTGTGATTTGTTCTTGAGGAAACCCTGTTAAGGGAAAAACCTCGGTGGGGATGATACCCACAAATATGCACTAAAATGTTGTATCCCTGTTAGGATATCTAGCCCTATTAGGAGCTGATGATTACATAGTACATTTCCTTGTTAAAGGATTACAAAAACCCTGTTATGGGTATACAAAACACCTGATTATTCTTGCTCTTTATCTCCCTATATTAGAGCTGGTTCTGATCACTACCCGATCACCATTGGTGCTGATTTCAATGGGTTGAAAAGGAACTTCCCTTTTCACTTTGAGAAAATGTGGACTATTCACCCTAACCTGGAAAAGCTGATGGAGGAATGGTGGAGTATTAGGATTAAAGGAACGGCTATGTTCAAAGTCACAAAGAAACTGAAAAATGTGAAGGAGAATATAAAGAAATGGAACAAAGAGACCTTTGGAAATATCTTTACCAACAAAAAGAAAATTGTAGAAGAGCTGAAGGAGATTCAGGATAGTATTCAAAAAGATGGGTATAGCCTTTTTACTAAAGATGAGGAAGATACTAAACTGGTTGAATACCATGACATTATCTCAAAAGAAGAATGCTTCTAGAGGCAAAGGTCTAGAAAGATCTTTTTAAAGGAAGGGGACAAGAACTCTAAATACTTCTTCATGAACATAGTGAAACATAGAATGGGAAACAAAATCTCTAGACTTAAAGTTAATGGTACCATTAGTGAAAATGAGGAGGATTTTAGAGGTGAAGCAAATAATTTTTTTGGGGAACTCTTAAAGAAAGCTGAGGACCTGGATAAGGAATGCCAAGAAGAGCTGTTGGATGGTATCTCCTACATTTTGAATGATGATCACAATAGAGCTATCACTACTATCCCTTCTATGGATGAGATTCATAAGGCTGTTTTCTCCTTTGAAGGAGATAAAGCCCCTGGACCGGATGGTTATCCTCTTTTTTTCTTTTAAAAATACTGGAGGATTTTAAAAGATGATGTAACAAATGCAGTAAAAGAATTTTTTGGGGCTAGAAGGATTCTCAAGGAACTTAATGGTACCTTTATTGCCTTGATTCCAAAGAAAACAAGGGCTGATAGTATGGACCAGTTCAGACCTATTAGTTTATGCAACTCGGTGCACAAGATTATATCAAAAGTCCTTACCTCTAGAATTCTTCTCTTTCTTCCTTCTCTTATCTCTAGACAATAGAATGGCTTTGTCCCTGGTAGGCAGATTCTGGATTCAATCACTTCTGTCCATGAAAATATTCACTCCTTGACTATGTTAAAGAAGGAAGGTTTTTTGTTGAAACTAGACTTGTCTAAAGCCTATGACAGGGTTGATTGGGATTTTTTGAAGGCTATTATTGAGTCTTTTGGTTTCAATAAGAGGAGTAGCGATCTCATTCAATGTTTGGTCTCCTCTACTACTTTCTCTGTGCTTGTGAATGGCTCTCCTACTCCTTTTTTCAAGTCTTCGAGAGGTCTTAGACAGGGGGATCCCTTATCTTCAATTTTGTTTGTTATTTTGGTAGAATGCTTGGGTAGACACATTGGCAGATTGGTTAATAGAGGTGATTTTATAGGTCTGAAACCTTCTTCTAAGGACTTGATTTGTTTGCACCAACAGTTTGTGGATGACTTCATAATAATGGGAGAAGCCACTATTAAGAATGGAAAAACTATCAAAAAAGCCCTTGACAACTATGCTGCTGCTACGGGTCAGAGTATTAATTGGAATAAGAGCTCTATTTTTTTCATTAATGTTCCTGAAAAAAGACAAGAAAGGTTAAAAAGAGTTTTGGGTTGTGAGGTTGACTGTAGCCCAGGTTCTTATTTAGGCTTACCTCTATGCCTTGTTCCTTTGGACTCTTTTTGGAGATATATGATTGATAAATTTCACAAGAGTTTAGCTAGTTGGAAGGGTCCTCTTCTTAGCCAGGCTGGTAAGATTGTGGTTCTTAAAGATACCCTCCAAAGTATTCCTCTTTATTCTTTGAGTCTCTTCAAAATACCTAGGAAGGTTGCTGAAAGTATAGATAAAATCCAAAAGAACTTCCTTTGGTCCGGAGTGGAAAAAAAAAGAATGGCTCTCATAGCTTGGGAGAAGGTTTGTAAACCTGCTAGGAAAGGAGGTCTTATTCTCCATACTATAAGAAGTATGAATAAATTTCTTATAGCCAAAATCCTTTGGATATTGTTCAAGAACATAGGAGAATGGAGCACCATATGACACTACAAATATAACAAGGACAATACTAATTTCAATAATTTTTTAAACCATGAAACTGTCTAATGAGGATCTAGCATTTGGAACAATGCCTTGAGAAGAAAGGATTTGATCAAGAAGGGTATCCAATGGAAGGTTGGTAATGGAAAGAATATTCTTTTTTGGGAAGATACCTAGATTCTTGATAAGTCTCTCAATGAGTTTCCAATCTGGAATGAAAAGATGATTCAATGCAAATAGTTTTTGGTAATTCATGTGGTTGACTACTGGGGGGGATAAATGGACTGATTTGGCTAGGGTGGATCCTTCTCTTAGAAGCTTGAATAAAATTTTGAATGCTGTCTTTCTAGTTGATGAAGAGGATACTCTAATTTTGAAATATAATGCAAATGGATCTTTCTTGATTTCCTCTCTGTACATGTAGAACTTTGAAGATAGCCCTGAACCTTGTTGGGCTAAGGCTTGGTACAAGGGTTTGACACCTAAAATTAATGTTTTTTTTTTGGATCTTATTGCAGGATAAAGTTCTAACAATTGACAATCTTAGGAAAAGAGGCCTTGTTCTAACCAATAGATGTTGTCTTTGCAAAAAAAGACGAGGAGAATATCGACCATATGACTATCCACTATTCTTTTGCTAGGAAAATTTGGGGAAAATTCCTTGATTTGATGAATATAGAGTGGGTGTTTCCTCAGGACATTCAGGAGCTGTTCACTTGCTGGAAGCCACCTACTAATAACAAATCCTTACTCTCTTTTTGGAACTTCTTCCTTCCTTTCATGTGTTGGGGGGTTTGGAAAGAAAGGAATGATATAATTTTTAGAAATAAGGAGTCTAGCTGGGCTGTTATCTTCCACAAGATTAAGAGATCTCTTTTGGAAAATTTGGGGTTGAAAAATTTTTATTAGGACCCGAAGGATGATTGGGAGGTTAAAGTCTATAATAATTGGAAGCTTAAAGGAAGGAAGGTTCAGGATACCAAAAGAAATCTGAGAAATTAGGCTAGGTGGGACTGTCCCCCTAATGGTTGGATTAAAGTCAATTTTGATGGTGCCTCTAAGGGAAACCCAAGAATTACTGGCTGTGGCATAGTGATCCGAGATGATTATGGGAATTGCAAAGGGGCCATGGCCATTCCTATAGGATTCAATACCAACCATGTTGCAGAGGCTAACACCACTCTTTATGGTTTGATATTAGCTAAGAGGAAAAATTATACTAAGGTTTGGATTGAAGGGGACTCCCTAAATATTATTAAATGTTTGAAGAACACTATGAACCCATCATGGACTATAGCCAATGTTATTAGCAAAGCTAAAAAAATTATTGAATCCTTTGATGAGTGTTTGATAACTCATAATTTTAGGGAGCCCAACTCGGTGGCTGACTGGGTTGGGAATGTGACTTGTAAAAGCCAGGTGGATATTGAGTGGGATGATGGTTTTGCACTCCCTTTTGAAGGGTCATCGTTAATTAATAAGGAGCGGGTGATTAGTAAGCAACATGTTCTGAATGAAGAGCATATTAATGATTATTGATTGCAAAAATTTGTGTGATGTTCATGAAGGACAGTGGGGTGATTTTGAGATAATAATTCGGGCTTTTTGGCATGATTTCTAGGTCTTTCAGGATATTAGAGGGTTTTATTACAACTTGAAGTCTAATTTGTAGAGTGTTGGGATTAAATTTGAGAAGGGCTTCCTGGACTTTTACAGAGCTATGGGAGGCAGGAAGAGAAGATGCAAGCAGTGGAATTGTAGTGAATGGAGCCAGACTAGGAGGTATGGAAAATAATTAAAGACGGGGGTCTGGTGGTTTACATGGAGAAACTCTATGGAGGGAAAGTTGCTGTGACCAGGAACTTCATCAAATCTTGGAACAAGGGGAGTGTTATGGTAGGTACGCAAAGCATGGAGGTGATTGAGGAGATAATAGCATAAGCGACGAGTCTGAAGATTGAGGGTATTAAATTCTACAGGGATAGGAAGATCTCAGACAAAGCCTTGGAGGCTTTTGCACCTATGGAGCAGGAGAGGAAATGTATGGTAAAGGTGGACAAATCTTACTTTAATCCTAAGAGTATTTCCAGGCCTTGGCATCTTTTTTTGTTTGTGATTATTGGCTACATTACCCTTGATGGTCGTTATACTAAAATTTACAGCCATCATTTAATTCTTTTGAATCATTTTAGGCATGGGGTTGAAATCAATTTCCTTTTTTACCTTCTAAGTTCTTGGAATGCCTCTATCCTCAACTGGAAAAGGGACCCAGAGGGTGATCATGCCTACCATGAAGGGCTTATGGTCCTCATTTATGAGGTTATGAAATCGAAGGTGGAAAGGCCCTGATTTAACATGAAAGCCCTCGAAGACTATGAAATTGATGGGAAAGAGTCTGACGAGCCCTTTATGGAGGAAGCATAAGAAGATGAGAGTGACTCTAAGGAGTATCATGACTCCAGTCCCAAAAGGAAAAAAAAGAAAAGTAAGGTGGAGGACTCAGTCATGAAGATGGATTTGGAGGAAGAGGAGAGTAGGGAGGAAAGCTTCAAGAAGTAGGGCAAAAATAGAATGGAGCCCATTAGAAAGCGCACCAGAGCAAAAAAAGAGAAGAAGAAAATTGCTAAAAGGGTTTTCATTTCCTCTGATGAGGGATCTTCTTCTTAGGAAAATAACCATAATAATCAGGATGACCGTGTGGACAACGACCCTATTGTGGAAGACAGTGTGGGGCTTGAACAAAATGTGTTGGTCAAGGATAATATTCTGCATGATGTCACACAAGTTGTGACTAATATTGAGAAAGATGGGTAGGGGAAGGACATGGTCAACATGGGGAATGATAAAGTGGAGAGTTCCATGGAGAAGATAGAGGGGGGGAACAAGGATTTTGAGAATCTGGGTTCTCTGGCTTTTCTGCTCACCCTTAGCAATATGAAAACTGACATTACAACTATGAAGTCTCATATTCATCAGCTCCAAAAAGAGATGGGGGTCCTTAAAAAGATGAACCTGGGGGAGAAAACCATGGGCCAAACTATTGATGAGCTCATTGAGACTGTCAGAAGGGCTGAGGGGCTCACTATCTTCAATGACATAATTATTTCTATGGGGAAAAAAATTGACAATAGTGAAGGAATGACCAAAATAAATTAGATAATGGAAAATAGAATAGACAAGCTGGAGAAAATAATTGGGAATATAGCAGAGTAGAGCTATGCTATTCTTAAGGCATCAAATGAGCATGTGAAGATTTTGGTGGACAAGTTGGACCATGGGAAAGGGGAGTAGGTGATCACTAAGGCCAAAGATGATCAAGGGCCCAACAGGTGTAGTAGATCCAGGTTCAGGAAGATGGATGATGATAAGAATAATGACATTGAAGATCTAAAAATGTCCGCAGCTAACATGCAGATGCTGGTTGATCAGGCAACATAAATTATGAAATGTGTTTAGACAACAGCTTATTGTCTTGCTGTCCTTTATCTTTTTTCTATTCTTTTTGTTTAAGGACTCATTTGTGTGGCTTTTTTTGGTGTTGTTGCACTTGTCTTATTGGAGCTTAATTGCCTATATTGTAATCTTGATGTAAAAGGTTTTGGGTCCTTTCAAAACCCTCTTTTATGTAATCAAAACACCTGATTAAAGGTGGCGAGCACATTGCTCTTACAATAAAAAACTGTCTCAAAAGAGTTCTCCAAAATGTGAACAATACAAGAACTTATCTTGCTTAGATAGTTCCAGTTATAGCTTTGTCTCTTACTGATCTTGCATTTGATCTCTCCTCTCAAATTCACAATCTTGCTTCATCATCATAATCACATCCATTCTTTGCTTTCACAAAAGCACTCTATACTTTCATAAAATCTGCCATCAAGTCGGCTTCATAATTATCATACAAAAATTATGCAAATGATAATTGTGGAGTCAAAAATCTTATATTACCAAAGAGTCAGCAATATAATCCATTCACCCAACTTAGCATGTTACCATATCCACTATACTCTCCTTGATCTTCGCAACTATTCATATACCCTGTTATACTGATTTACTATCTTCATATACCTTCCAAACACTATATCTCACTGATCTGATAACCAAAACTCACGCGTTCTTAACTGAAGCATGTATACATCCCAAAATACCTTTAGTTAAATTTGCAAGCCATAATACCTTATATATCTTCATCGCTGACCAAAATTGTAGTATTGTTCCCTGCTATCCTGATTCTGGACTTAGTCATTTTCATGACTGAGACTCCAGTGGAAAATGTCTCAACATGCAATCACTCCAACATAAGTGTTGCCATAAATGATAACCCTCAAGTGATCCCTAGTACTCCAAAACATCACTTGCCAACAATGCTATAGTGCATGCCCTTAAGAAATGGAGGCATTACCTCTTGCCCAAGGAATTTGTTTTTTTCATAGACAATCATGCTCTAAGTTATTTGAATACCCAAGACAAGTTAAGTGTCAAACACATTAAGTGGATGGAGCAACTCCAAGCCTACTCATTCTCAATCAAACATAAGAGGGGTGTAGCCAATAAAGTGGGCGATGCATTGAGTAGAAGAATTGTCTTGGTACAAGAGGTACAAATCAAAATAATTGGGATAAGTGCTCTAAAAGAACTCTACATTGATGATCCAGATTTTGGTGAGGCCTATGAAATGTGTACCAAACTTGTGGATAAGTACCACACTGATTTATCATTTTTTTGATACAAGATGGCCTAATTTTCAAAGGAAACCAAATATGCATTCCTAGGTGTTCTATGAGGGACAACATCATCCAAGAAAATCATTGTGCAGGAATGAGTTGTCACTTTGGCTAGATAAAACACTAGGATCAGTCAAAAGACATTATCACTGGCCCAAGATGCAAAATGATATCAGAAAGTTTGTTCAAAATTGTGTAATTTTCCAACAAGCCAAGGGTGTTTCAACCTTTACCAACCATTACCAATACCCTCCAAACCGTGGGAAGCAATTTCAATGGATTTTGTCATGGGATTACCAAGGACTAAACAAGGATTTGACAATTTTTTTTTAGTGGTTGACCGTTTTAGTAAAGTGGCACACTTTATTCCATGCAAGAGCACTCATGATGCATCACACATTGCCCAATTATTTTTCAAGAAAATTTTCAGAATCCATGGGTTACCTCAATCTATTATCTCAGATAGGGATGCAAAATTTTAGGGTCATTTTTGGAGGACATCGCATAAGAAATTGGGTACAAATCTAAAATTCAGTTCTACCTATCATCCTCAAACTGATGGTTAGATAGATGTAGTAAATAGATTCCTGGGAAACCTTCTTAGATGCCTCATAAAATGATACACACAAAATTGGGATCTCCTTCTACCATAGGTAGAATATGCTTTTAATGACTCTGTCAACAGATCAACATGTTAGACTCCTTTTCAGATAGACTATGGTCTACATCCAAGGGGACCAATAGAACTCATAACTCTTCCAAATGATTTCCATATTAGTTCTTGAGGTGAAGAACTAGTAGAGATGATAAAATAGATCCAAGACCAAGTGAAAGACAATTTGGAACTGACAGTGCAAAAGTATAAAGCACAAGAAGATAAAAGGAGAAGATAAGTACACTTTAAAATAGGTGACAAAGTGTGGGCTTATTTGAGAAAAGAAAGACTCCCTAAAGGTCATCATACCAAGATTCAAATGAAGAAGATTGAACCTTGTACAATCCTTCATAAATTTGGCCATAATGCTTATGAAATCACATTGCCACCCACACTCTCTATTTCTCCTATCTTTAATGCTGCTGACTTAACACTTTTCAAAGATAATGCAGGTGCTACAGGTGAACAAGGAAATGGAGATGACACACAAGGTGAATGGCTTCATGATTTACCACCCAATCAAACTCTCTCTTTGGACAAGATTATTCAATCCAAAGAACTCAAAAAGACTAGAAACAACACCTACTTGCAGTACCTAGTGAAATGGAAAGGACTCCAGACATTGATGCCACATGGATGATGAAACAAGACATTCTCAAACATGGATTCACTGTGGACCAACTCACCTTAAGTGGGAACTTGAGTTCTCTTTCACCAGGGGAGTATGGTGCATGAGACCCAACATCATGAAGGCATATTCTACATGTCTTAAACAATAAGGACTTCTTAGGTTGTAATAATGATCCCATTGTATGACCTAGTGCCAAGATTTGGTCTCTATAAACCACTTGGTCAACTATGGTCATAGATCCTTAAATATTTATATTTTGTGTTATTTTAGTGTTTTTATGTGTTTCTTACGATTTTTGGTCCATTCATGACCACTAGACATGAGAGAAAACAAAAATTTCCCGCCTAGAGCAAGAAATGCAAAAAAATGCAACATTTGCATAAAAAGTTGCATAACAACTTCTTGTCGGCTTGACAACTTTTTGAAAGTTGGTTGTAAAACCTCCTCCCAATAGATCCATGGTTAAAATGGAGTTATAAACATTGGGGGAAGTCATCATATATCCCTTACAGGTGGGTGGAGGACATGTGATGAAATTTTTTGAAACCAATCAATAAAATAGATCATTTTTCTTGCAAACAGTGCATTGTTTGGTTCTGTATGATCTTGTATGGAGTACTCAAGGTGTGAGACCAATGGATGATTGAATTAGGGTGAATTACCTTCAATTTAATCTATTTTGATCCTTTGATTCATCATACAACAAGAGTTATTGTTTTTTTGGAGGAAACTGTATGAAACCCTAGTTACCTAGGGTTTCCTTGAATAAATGTCTTTTCCTCCTCATTCCACCATTGGAAAAATCTAAGGGTTGGTGAAATGAGGGGAATATATATGTATTTTATGAATCCAAAACCATTTTTTAGGTAGTTGGTCGAAAGTCAATGTTTCAATTGATTCTTGAGTTGACATCTCTATATGGCAACTAGTGAACAAAATCATCATTTGAAGACAGAGGCATGATGGGGTTGAATCAAGCATTCAAATCAAGGATTTGGAGTATATAAAACATGGAGATCATTCCTGAGGTAGTGGTCAATCTCTTCCTTCCATTCTAAGGGTAATTCCTTTATTAATTTGTCCTAATTGGGGTAATTAGGCCTCTTAAGTCAGCAAGTGTTTGGGCACTGAATTGTGGAGTTACAACCTTTGAGTCAAAGTGGAGTTGTAACTTGATAAAGGGTGGTTGAAACTATCATTTTTTTCTTTGGTGCTTTGGAGGGTCAAGAATTTGTGGTCTATAAATCATCCACAAAGGGCTACTAGGGATTTAGGCGCCTAAAGAAGGAAGTACTATGGCTAGAAGTTTAGAGGGATTCAAAATGGTGGATTCATGTCTCATTGACCCTAAATAAGGTCGAGGAAAGTTGATCCAACCCCATTTCCTTAATTTCATATTGCCTCTTGTATTAACCACGATGGATAGTGTAACCAAAGAGGGTCACTCAAATGATTTCTCAACTCAACTCAAGTAGGAACTTGAATAAGTTGTTTTGGATGCAATATTGAAGTAAGAAAGTTGTTTCTAAGGTGTGGAGCCTATGGTTCATGACCTTTTCAAAAGAATCAAGAATAGAAACCCCTTTGGGAAAAGACCAACCATAAGCTATGCATCATATGGGAAGGGGGTTATTTGGCCCTTTGTTGGAAAAATTCCTTATTTTGCAAAAAAATTACAATGTGTATTTATATGGTCTATTGTACGCTAGATGGGAAAATTCTTTAAAAAAAAAAATTACATTTACCAAATTTGATAAAATAAAAGGTATTTCTTCACCTTTTTAGGCCTCATAGACTTCATGAAAATTTTTTTGGTCTACATGAGCTTTGATGATATGATAAATGCTAGATTCACCTTGCTTTAGGAAGTGATACATGCAATCATGACTCTAATACCATGTTGAAGAAGCCAAAATTTAAAAGAAACATCAAGATAACCTTCTAGAAAAGAAAAATAAAGTACAAAAATATGTCTATCATATAATATTAGAGTGTCAAATGTACAATGTTAAAACCTTGCATATATCTTAGAAATGTAGAGGATGTAGGAAGATAGGACTAAATGACAAAATACCACTCAAATATGCAACACAATTTCCTTATATGAGACATATTTAAACATGTGTAAAATGTGCACAAAATAAGTATCTTAAAATGTGAATATACATGTCTCAACTACATGAAGTGAGAAAATCACTAAAAGTCCCTAAGTGGAGACTTAACAAGTGTGAGTGAGCCAACCTAGAAATAATGATATGCTAGAACTAGTTTGATAATGATCTTATTTACATTAAAATCTAATATCATCCACTTCAACCAATAAGGAATCAACTACATAGGGTGGGACCACCACATAAAAGAATGTTCCAATGGTAGACCTTTAGACCTATTATATCTCCATAAATTCTTACAAAAAAATAGACGAACATGATCAAGGACTGGAAATGGCTTGAAGGAGTTAGGGAACACAATAATGGGCCATTACCTCAAATGTACTTAACAATGAGTGAGATATAATAAACTTACAAGCTAGTAGACATCAAAACTATGAGAGGAACTACAAGAAATGAGAGCCATTGAGCTATACATCAACATCTCAATCATGAATTATGAGATTATAAACTAAATGACCAATGTAGAGTGAATGAAACAAGGGACGAGAAACTATCTATAAGTAGGTGTAATACCCCAAAATTGGCACCTATTTAATTTCATCAATTTTGGTGCATTATCTCAATTTTACATCACCAAAGTCCTAGTTCCCTAGGCAATTTTCTCTCTCATATCTAACTTAATTTGACTTGATGTCAATTGCAAAGACCATAAATTGCAATAATCAAATGCTAAAATAATTCCTAAGTCCTAGACTTTATTTGGCTAAATAATCTCTATGATAAGTTAATTTAATTATGAAGTCCTAAGTACTTTTAATTAAATTAAACTCCACCCCCTTTAGCTAAATACCCTTGAAAGGAATTAATAAATATTTAGTTAATTGAATGGACACCTCTTTATTTGAATTTAATAATTCAAATTACTCGAAAGGTCACTCCCCACATGTGGCAAATTCCATTCTTTTAAATTAAAAAATTCATTATCTTTTTGTCTCAATTAGGAATGAAGAGTCCACCGTTTCGAATCAAGAAACTATTCATTCCTCTTCTGGCTTGGTCTATTTAATGAACCTCTTTTTCTCATTCAAGAGGGCAATTTTTGAGAGCATCCTTACTATAGCATTTTTTAGTCTCATATCTCATTATTTTCAAAGCTCTTTTATTGCATTATCTAGTTTAATTTCTCATATTAGTGTAATTGCATTTCACATTTAGATTAAATTTGCTTACTTGTTCTTAGTCTAATATCATCTTTATTTCAAAATCAAATAAAAATCTGCATTTCATATTTCTTTCAAAGTTTTCTAGATTAATTGCATTCATTCTTAGTTTAGATTCATTTTGCTCATATTTGCTTTCAAATCCTCCATTGTTGAATTGGTCTCCCGGCTGTTGGCTCTCATTCTGAGAGTATTCAAACACCCCATTCACATAGGAGGCAACAGGTCGCCTCACCATGGAATTTGGATTGAGTTCTTCATACTCTCTCCCGAATTCTATCAAGTGAATAATGACCATGTTGTGTTGTGCCTGATTTAGAGGTCACATTCAGTCACATACATTTTGGTGCCCACCGTGGGGCAGAAAAGATCAATTTCTGGCCTCATTCTTGATTGGTTTTTCAGCTTTACTGTTGGTTTCATGCCTTGTACGGCCATTTAAAGATTGAATTTTTTTTAATATAGTAATGGATGGATAGAATGATGAATTCTCTTTCTCATTCTTTTAGTTTGGTTGATTTTTATAAATAAATGAATAAGTTATGATCATTTTGGTGAAAGTGGTTATTTGCAGATTTGAGATTCTCTGAATATAGTCAAATTGAAACATCTGGTACGGACAAATTATGAAAAATCAGGATCTCTAATAATATTCATTGGAAAGATACATGAATTATCTTTAATTTCCTTTTGGTTTGAGTCATTTTTATGCAGATTTGTGAAAGTTATGGGTATTTGAGTGAAAATTGGTTTTTAACAATCTGTATTGGAGTTGCAGGCAATGATTTATTCTTAGAAAATGATTTATGAATGGGAAAAATAAATGGCTTACATATTTGGAAACTAGATTCATGAATAGTTAATGTAAAATTGTTTTGGTTTAATTTGGATTCATTTTGAGAAAGATATGATATTCCCTAGGCAGGGTTTGATGTTTTAAATCTGATTTATGACAGAACAATTACAGTCTGAAAAGGTTAATGGTTGAGGAACCAAATTGAATCATAAGACCTTATAATTTTGGGAAATGGTAGTTAATGATGTTGGCTAAAAACTTCATTCTTTCTAGAAATTTTAATATTGTGATTTTATGGGTCAAATAAATCAATCTTTAAAGACTGTCTTGAAGACAACAATGTTACATATCTTACGATTTGTCATTGATTTGTCTTGATTCTATACTTTCGGATGTGTGCTAAATGCTGGATTGCAGATCTTTGGACCTAAGGTGAGTTTTTAAAATCTCTAAAACATTTGAATTTTGGATTAAAATTGAACCTTTCATGTGTTTGGCTTGAGTGTTTACATGCTTTCATAGAACACATTTTAATTGATGCTCTTAATGGGAAATAAAGGAACATAGATTTGCTTTCATACAAGTTTGTGTTTAAGTGCATGCTTGTCTTTTACACCTTAAGTAATTCTTGGTTTCAAATATCAAAATATCTCATTGAGTAATTGAGGGCATGGATTCATTCCTTGTTTACATGAAGAGTTAAATGCACCACTTTGTGGACTCACTTCATGTTTACTTGGAAAGTTAAATATTCCATGATTCAAACCCTCTTGCACTTATGAGTAGTATTGATTAGCAGTCTTATATTACTTGTGATTGATCTAGATTGCTATCTTGGGTTATTGGACTCGCTAATCCACCGGCCCCTCATTTCCGCCATGTGGTTGCAATCCCAGCACCACATTAAAGGGGAGGGGTCTATAGGAAAGAAGCGTTAATTGTTCCACTTGGCAACCCTTTTGTGCTTTTTGGAACTCACTTGTTTTCTAGGTTGTGGACTCGTTTGTAGCTTATGTGGGGTGTTAAGTGTTCCACCTTGTGGACTCACCTCATATTTGCTTTAAGCGTTAAGTGTTCCACCTTTAGTGCTTTTCAATACTTTTTGATAGAGAATTACTTACTTTTCATTTTTTTTAGAAGGCCTGCTTGGGGATTTCATCACCTCAAGGGACGACCTTAACTCCCGTCTTCCGGTGGAGTATAAATATCGGGAGGTGAATCCAAAGACACCTCTCTTGGGAATGAGTTAGATTTCACTCTTGGCTAAGCCTCAAAGAACTTTATACCTTTGAGAAGTGAAGGAGGAGATTTGGGTTACCGTCTCCCCCCGGTTGTGTGATTTCAAATTCTTCTCATCTATAGATTTGGGCCTCACGTACCTTGCGTATATCGAGGACTCCCTTTAGAAAAGCCATGTATATCCTTGTAGACAACTTGCTAGGATGTTGTTGTGTTTTAAGTGCTTACTAAAACATTCTCAAGAACATACACAAGTAGAGTCCTTAGGGAGTAGAAATACTAAGTCACTATTCTTGTTCATGTGCAAGGTTGCTTTGTCCCTTGCCCATTGCTTGAAGATTGTTTGCTTGAACTCCTTGATTGCTGTCTTATGTGCTTGATCAATGACATAAATCTGATCTTCCTTTTTGTCCGCGATCTGGTTTTCTATTTTCCTGTCGTTCACCATCAGAAACTAGTTGTCTTGAGTTAGGAATCGATCGATCTTTGCTTTGACTCGTATTGTCTCTCATTAGTCTACCTTATCTTGTTGTGCTCTTGTACCTTGCATTGCGATTGTCTTATCTTGGCTGTTCTAGCCATCTCTTTTTGATAATTCGTACTAGGTTCATCTTGCATCTTGGCTATTCTAGCCATTTATCTCCTTTTCATTATCTTTGAGACAGAGTCTAGCTTTATCCCGAATCTTTTCTCGTTACATCTTCGTCTATGACTGTCACGACTCAAAGTGGCAAGACTTATCCCATTCAGAATACTAATCAAGATCAAAGTAAACCTCATAATCAAGACATAGGTCAACCTGAATTTTTTTATGAAATCTGAACTTCGTGAGGAATCCTCACATTCCTCCTCGTTCCAAGAGCATTACAATCCATTGTTTCAGATACAGTCTGACTTATTATTTCAAGAATATTATAACCCATTGTTTGAAGACCAGCAAGACTCTGAAGGGTCACTTTCTAAAATTAAACCTATTGATCCTTTTGAACCTATCGACTCTTTCATGATCTCTCAGAATACTACCAACAAGATGGGAGATCCAAAACCTTCAAAGTTGGTTTTCAATCTCAGCTCTGACATGCCAAAACCTTCAAAGTTGGTTTTCAATCTTAGCTCTAACATGCCAAAACCTTCAAAGTTAGTTTTCAATCTCAGCTCTAACATACAAACAATCAAAGCCACTGAGAAGGCTATGACAGAAGCTCAATTGCCTTCCAAATTTGCTAGAAACAAACCTTGGATCTCTCACTCTGACATGATCATTGCTCTAGGGAGCGAGGATACTCCTAAACCCAAAACTCCCTTTATCTTGCAAGGCCCTGCGCCTCCCTCTTATAACCACGCACAATCTCCAGCTTGTGCGAATGCTATCACTCGATCTCATGCAAAGATTGTTCTCAAAGGTCCCGAACCTTCGACATCCAGACCAAAACTATCTATGGATACAGTCCTCACTAAGGAAAACGTCCCCAAAGATCTCGATCTCGACCAGTTTCAATCTATGGTGGGTCATTTGACCTCGCCTCATTATTTATCATTCTCTAAGGAAGATGATCACTTGCTGAGCCACCCGCATAATGCTCTCCTGCACACTGAAGTTATGACAGGCCCCAAGAATATCCCCCGCGTCCTCATTAACAATAGTGCTAGCCTAAATACTTGCTCTGCTAAGATGCTTACCCAAACAATAGACAACTTTGTTCCTGCCAATAGAGAGTCCATTGAGTTCTATGATGCTAAGCTAAAAGAAATAGAAAAGACCTTGAAGATCAAAGATATTGGCATGGGGGAATATCAAATTGAGTCCATCTTGTCATTGACAGCTCTCCCCATATCTCCACATTCCTATGAAGAATCCTCTGAAGATAGATTTGGTATTGGCTATCAGAGTGATGAGCTTGACCAACCTAGCTACAGCTTTCACTCATGCAAGGATTCAGATAATGAAGAAACACAAATTCAGCCTATGACACATGAAAGATCTTTGAATGTTCAAAATTCTGATTCAGACTACTAGAAAGAGTCTTATCTACCTTCTCAAGTGCTTCAGGAACATGATTTTGGTCCTCACCAGGAGGATTTTATACACTCTACTGAACAGATTTCAACTACTGCATCTACTACTAAATATGCCACTGCCTCTAATGGCACACATACTGATTGGGAGCAACTATTGGATGCTTCCCTTATCTTGGGTATGCCTCAAGGTATGCCTATTCTAGATTGTTCTACTACTTCTACTATTGAACAAAATCCTACTGCAAGTGACTACAATAGCACACATCTTGATTGGGAGAAACTGCTGGATGATTCCCTTATCTTTGGTATGCCTTAAGGTATGCCTACTCTAGATTGTTCCACCACTTCTACTATTGAACAAACTCCTACTATTGCCAACTCCAATGGCACACATACTAATTGGGAGCAACTGTTGGATGCTTCCCTCCTCTTGGGTATGCCTCAAGGTATGCCTATTCTAGATTACTCTGCTGGTTCTACTACTGAACAAGATCCTGCTGTTGAAGAAACATTTCCTTTGATAGATGATAGTGATGAAGAAATTCTACCTCCGACTATGTCTCTAGCTGAATGGGACTCCATATCAGATGCTACTACAAAAATACCAATTGATGCTATGCACCTATATGCTAGTCTTAACAACTTAGAAAGAGGAGAAAGTTATGACCCTCCAGATCAAGCTATTGATGATGATCCTTTCCACCCTCCTGTGGAGATCATTCCTATGGCTCCTAGGCCATCTACTCCAAGCTATACTCCTACTGCTCCAGCAAATCATGGGTATGTAAGACCCCATTCTATTACAGCTTCATGGAATATTGGTAGATCCATAATTGAAATGGTTCCTATTCGTGCACTCTTACCACCTAAAAGAGGACCTGACTCTTGGAATAGGTTATCTTGGTTAGGCTCACATAATATTCCTCCAAACTTATTTGACTCTTCTAGGATGACTCACAATCGACAATGCTCTATGGAAGATTACTTTCTTGATCTACCTGATGCATTCATGAATGATGAGGATGATACTGATATATTTACACTTGAGCCCATCCCATTGACTTTTCTTCCCCCTTCATCTCCTAGAAAAGTGGCCCGTCCACTTCCATTTCCACCTCTCCACCTGAACCAGTCATATAAGCCTCTTTCATCCACCATTCCTGAGTCTTTTGGAAGTAACTTGGATGTACAACATAAAAACAAAAATAATAAGAATCCACTTATATCTCAAGGTCACCATGTCCCATCTAATCGACATGTGACTACGAAGAAAGGAAAGAAACAAAGGTGTTCAAAAGACCGCAAAGGTCCTCAAAAAGAAGAAGACAATCAAAAGTCAGAAAAAAAAAAAAAAATGGATCTCGAAATCCATTCTATAGGCATTGTCATCAAAAGCACCTCAAAGTAAAGAAGAAAAAATTCAAAAGCTATGTGGATTCCAAAGAAAGAAAAAATCAAAGTTGTCATTCGAGCTTCCAAAATTCTCATGCTTCCCTCCATTCCATCACCCTTGCCTCTCATACTTTACACTCTTCACTCCATCTTGCCTTTTCCCAAAGTGCATATCAGTATCTCCTTATTGCTAATGACACGACTAAGGAAAATCTAGAACTTACTCTTCCTAAGCATTTAGAGCGTGGGAAATCTGATAAAGAGTTAAGATGTGTCCATGAGGATATTTGTGGGTCTGACTTAAGTGATCTTTCCTTGACTATGGATCTCTTGACTATTGGACACTACTGGTTGGCTCTCCTGTTACTGCTACAACATCTGGTTTTGATTCTGCAACTTCTCAGCTGGCTACTACTACAAATGACTGTGTTTCCAAAGATCACCACTAAAGGAGAGAAACTCGAAGAGCCCATCAACGCTCTTCATCTGAAAAAGTTCTACAACTGACATTCTCAGTATGCTCATGTACATACTTATTGACCCTGAAAAAATCCTAAAAATTGATATATTGCAAAAAATCCTAAAAATTGCAAAATGTCCTTAAAAAATGATCATCTTAGTGAAAACCTAGCAAACAGGCGCTTTGATGTATCTATTATCCTGGTGAAAACCTGGTAAACAGGCGCCTTGATAATACAAAAAAAAAATAGAAAATGCGAAAAATACAAAAAAAATGAAAAAATACAAAAATACAAAAAAAATGAGATATTCAAAAAAATACAAAAAAAAGAGAAAAAAGAGAAGTACAAAAAAATTGAAAAAGAGAAAAATGTGCCATTGATGAAAACCTGGTAAACAGGCGTCATGGTAGCAAAAATAGAATCTTTGCCAAGATGGTGAAAACCTGGTAAACAGGCGCCTCTTGTTTTCCTGAAGTAACATCTCATCTCAGCGTCGCTTGGCTCTTAGTTTCCTGCTTTAGTTTCCTTCCTTTCCTGCTTTAGTTTGTTTTCCCGCTTTCCTGCTTTAGTTTGTTTCCTGCTTTGGTTTGCTAGCTCATGCCTTGCTTTCAGTGTCTTTGAGATTTTGCTCGACTCTTCATGGATTGGAACTGGTTCACACTTGGGGGCACCAGCCTGGTCTAGGGGGCATTGTCCTATCGCTTTCGAAAACTTTTTTGAGCATTGGTCACCAGTGGTTCCCACTATGCCTACCTACTGATACCTAGCTTTCGTTCGACCTCTCACTTTCGGGATCTTTCTCCCTTTTATCAATCACCAGTGATTCTCATTACGTCTGCCTACTGTCATTATCTCATTGAGACTTCGAACGTTATCTTTCCGAATCGACTTCAATCCACTTGAACATGAACTTAAACTGAAACTTAAACTAAATGTGTGTTCCTTTGAGGCTTGCTGAGCTTTGTTTTCTTTGAGTGTTTGTTTGTTTTCTTTCTCTTCTTTCTGCTTGTTGGTTTAGTTCCAACGATCCAAAGAATTCATTTAAGAGGGGTGTCCGTCTGTAAGAGCCTCTATCTCGTATTGGATGGCCATGCGTATCTTGACTCCTTTTATATGGATGCTTTGGTGAGGTTGGTTCTTCTCCTTATCTTTTGAGTGACTTCTTTCTACTACTGATGAAATTGTAAACGCTCGTCCTGTTAAGTGAACGTAAGGGTCACTGCGAGCAATCTTTGGCAAAAGAAGGAACTCCTACGTGTTTGGTGTGTTTGTTTGCAGAGACATTCAGGTCATTCTAGAAAATGTGCTTTGATGCTTATGTTAACTTGCTAAATTAAAAGGAATAGGTGTTCAGGTCATTCTGGCTTCTTGTGCCTTAATGCTTACACCTCATTCTGAAAAATTTAAGACTTATGTCATATTCATATTCTCATGTTTGGGAGAATTGTATGGCATCTTGCGATTGTCCCGTGCTTAAATGAACTCAATGATGATAAATACGATGAGTCCAACAGCCAAGTCCGGAGGATTGCATTTGTTCATCCTAGGCCTGCATTTAGACTTGCATCTTTCATTCTAGGCTTGCATTTGGAGTGCTTTCTTGTTTCTCTCTTGATTGATTTCTTCTGGATCTTCTCATCAAAGGTTCTCATCTTTTGTCCCAGTCTCATCTTGGATGCATCCATTTTCGGGATCAAAATCAAAATCTGACATCTCTAAGTGGCTGAAAATCATGTTTTACATATTGGACTCCTTCTGGATCGGATGCTTGTGCAGTCAGCCTTCTGGTGTCATCTTCCTGCCAGATCCTCATCTTTGCATCATGTTCTCAAATCTTTGCTTCTTTTCATCAAGTCAACCCTAGTCAAAATTTGGTCAACTATGGTCAAACTTGGTCAACAGGACCTCTGCTTTGCTCCAATTCACTTTTGCAGCTTCGCGAATCTAGTCTAATTGCTTTTTCTCTGCAATCTCTTGTTGTTTATCATCTTTCTGACATGTCATCTTTCAATTTCGCTCCCGAGGGGGCATGATGATTACATCATTTGAATCTTGTCGGATCTATTCTTGAATCAGTCTGATTTGAATCATCAGTCCTCATTGCTAGGGGCATCTTCATGCCTCGCATCTTGTTATCTGGAAATCTATCTCTTAGGTATCTGAGCAATCTAACTCAGATCCTCAAGGATCATTCTTCGTTTTGGAGATGGTTCTTGAAATCTATTGGGTATTGGGGCAATCTAACCCTAATTCCTGGGAGTCAAGCTTCGTTCTGGGGATGACTCTCGAAATCTCTCTTAGACCGTTATCTGGGCAATCTAACCCAGGTCTCAGAGGACTAAGCTTCGTATTGGGGCAATCTAACCCTGATTCGGAGATAGTCCTAAATCTGCATCTTCATCAATTGGTATTGGGGCAATCTAACCCCGATTCCGGTTCTCTTTTAAGATCATTGTCTTCGCAATCTAACTTAGACTTCAAAAAATTTATGCTTTGATCTGCTTTGATCTGTCACTTCAGACTATTCTTTGAATCAACGCGCTGTTTGCACATCAATTCAAAGAGGGGCAAATGTAATACCCCAAAATTGGCACCTATTTAATTTCATCAATTTTGGTGCATTATCTCGATTTTACATCACCAAAGTCCTAGTTCCCTAGGCAATTTTCTCTCTCATATCTGACTTAATTTGACTTGATGTCAATTGCAAAGACCATAAATTGCAATAATCAAATGCTAAAATAATTCCTAAGTCCTAGACTTTATTTGGCTAAATAATCTCTATGATAAGTTAATTTAATTATGAAGTCCTAAGTACTTTTAATTAAATTAAACTCCACCCCCTTTAGCTAAATACCCTTGAAAGGAATTAATAAATATTTAGTTAATTGAATGGACACCTCTTTATTTGAATTTAATAATTCAAATTACTCGAAAGGTCACTCCCCACATGTGGCAAATTCCATTCTTTTAATTAAATAATTCATTGTCTTTTTGTCTCAATTAGGAATGAAGAGTCCACCGTTTCGAATCAAGAAACTATTCATTCCTCTTCTGGCTTGGTCTATTTAATGAACCTTTTTTTCTCATTCAAGAGGGCAATTTTTGAGAGCATCCTTACTATAGCATTTTTTAGTCTCATATCTCATTATTTTCAAAGCTCTTTTATTGCATTATCTAGTTTAATTTCTCATATTAGTGTAATTGCATTTCACATTTAGATTAAATTTGCTTACTTGTTCTTAGTCTAATATCATCTTTATTTCAAAATCAAATAAAAATTTGCATTTCATATTTCTTTCAAAGTTTTCTAGATTAATTGCATTCATTCTTAGCTTAGATTCATTTTGCTCATATTTGCTTTCAAATCCTCCATTGTTGAATTGGTCTCCCGGCTGTTGGCTCTCATTCTGAGAGTATTCAAACACCCCATTCACATAGGAGGCAACAGGTCGCCTCACCATGGAATTTGGATTGAGTTCTTCATACTCTCTCCCGAATTCTATCAAGTGAATAATGACCATGTTGTGTTGTGCCTGATTTAGAGGTCACATTCAGTCACATACAGTAGGTATCTTTAGTAAGTTATTATTTTGAAATAACAAAAGTTAGATACAGCCAGATGGGGGATGAGATGAATGGTGACAAAAAAGTTTGAAGCTAGAGTGTTAACTCTACACCGCAATGTCTTTCTATTTAAAGATATTCAATTCATTCATTATAGAAATCTCGTAAGATCAACCAATATTTCCATATAATTCACATGAAACACTTCAATTGATTCATTGAAATAAATATATTTCTATGCATGCATTGAAAGAGCATTTACATGATTGTAGATTATTGTTTTGATTGTCCATACACATTTCCAATGGTTGACCTAGCAGAAGATGACCTCTTGTGATATGTTGGTCTATAAGATATCATTAACACATTCAATGCCATAGGAGATTAGATAAATTGAAGAACAAATTTTTTCTAAATAGGTAGTATGAATTTGTGAGTACATGACAATAACTTGATCACTAGTTAGTCCTTGATTGCTAACCTCATCCCTACATAGAACCTGCTAAATATTTTGATCCCTGTGCATTCATCAATTTAAGGTTCCTTGTTCTTGATCTCTATACTTATCAAATTCAAATTAATTGCACTCATCAATTATAGAGCTAAGTACTTCTATTTATATTAATTTAGCACTCAATTATTAAAAAATATCCAATCATTCATATCAACGAACTTTAAGTTAATTAATTTAAATAAATTGTACTTATGTATGTACACTTTTAGATTAGCCTACATTATACCCAAATGATATTAAATTTTCTTAATGATATTATTAAATGAATAAATAGATAAAAATATAATGTTACTTGACATCTTTTGATAAATATATTTAGTATTAAAAGTGGCCAAACATTAGCAAGGTTCTTCAATTGAAGCTGACCATTTCTACTGTGTATGCTCAATAAATTTTTGAAGATATTCCTATAGAAGAGAATGCACTCACTAATTACGAGATTTTTTTGTTGTTGTTGAAGGTTCAAAGAACCTCTTCGGCTAAGAGCCAAGGACTAAGGGGTATGCATTCTCCAAAATCTGCTTGGAGCACGATCCCGACCTCATCCCTTATGGTGTCAGAGCCTTTGCACTCAACAAGACTTGATCCTTAGTGGGCTCATTGAGAACCAAACAGCTTCACCAGCAGACCAAAGGCCCATTGACTATTATTTAATAACTATTTGAATATAATCTTACACCTAGTACTATATAAAAGAAACTTAATCTTAATGATTTTTTACTTACAAAAATACATTACCTTCTTAGTTTAATATGTCTAAAATTGATCCTTTGATTTATCCTGTTTCATTTGAACTTGATCCTGATCAGACTCACAAATATCTTTTACCATCTAATGTTATTAGCATTTTGAATTAATTAATACTTTTTCATCGGTAAATAATAGCCCATATTCAAGGTTATCCATCAATATTAATATTCAAATGTGTAGAGCAATTAAATGTATTGAGAAATTAGGGTACCAACTGAATAAGATTCACCAACGTATCCATTGATAATGGGAACTCAATGCTTAAGATATGAGGAAAGAGAGGTCGCTAGTATATAATGTTCTTCCTGTCGCTCAAGGGATATTTTGCTTATCTGTATTCTATTAAAAGACACTTCAAAGGACAAATTTGTTTTATCCATCTGTTGATATCAATTTCTATAAAATAAATTTAAGACAAATGTCCTGCCCAATCTAACCGCCCTGACGTGGGATGGTTGAATATAGTGTTTAATTTATATATAATGGATAAATCTGAGGAGGAAAGCGTTAAGTTTTATAAGAGCAGGCCGAGAGCAAGTGGGACATATTGATATATATATCTATGGCTTGTTCATGCACTCTTGTTGTGCATGACACAACTGCCTATGCCATGCATTTAAACAAGTAGGTCAATCCCTACACCATGAGCGTCCTTTCTAGAACAAATATGTTACTATTGAGTACCAGGCGTGTATACAGATTGTAGCTCAAATTGAATGAAAACTTCTTAGCTCTCAAAGTTCCAAATTAAAGTATTATTGATAATTAACAACAATAGAATATATTATCAAGCTCTTTGCATACGATGATGTGAATGGTTTCTTATCCAAGCCTTTTATTTAGAGGCAAGATAACAACAATGAGACATAATTTTATTAGAAATGTCTTAATCACTTTGTCCTCGTTATTTTATGTTCTAACAAAAAAACATTTAATGCATTCAGCCATGATTCTAATTGATCACATGCTTACTAAATTATGACCCACTAATGTGCCATCTATATTAAATACTTTTACAATAATAAGTGCAACCTCCCATAGGATAATATTGTCACTCTCGCACCATATGAATTTCTCCATATGCTAATAAGCTTCATTAAAGAATCAATAATATTCTCCAACACATCCATCTTCTTGAACACAACCCTCTTATCCTCCACCATCTGCAAAACAAATTGGTGTTGTATATCAATGTGTTTTGTCCTTGTCTAATTTGCATGGGGGTTCTCCACCAAAAAATGACACGAGTTTTAACTATCACATTTTGATCACCATTATATCATATTTTAATTCAATGTTCAAACACAATCTTTGAAATGGGATTACCTTCGTATAGGTATGATCAACTACTAAACACTCTTCCTCTATTATCAAAAGAGAAACCATAGTCAATCCTTTACTCACACAATCAGTTACATCACCAAACATAGTAAACTCTATCCACTAGTAGACCTTCTAGTATCGATATCACCCACTTAATCACACAAGGGCTTCACTTAGTGAACCTAAATCATAGCATGTGCATTCGTGGCATACTAAAGAATCCCCCTATATTTTAAAATGTTCGAAACTCCTTTTTTGGCACCCCCCTCCAATACCCACCCAATACTCCCCACACCCATTTCCCTATATAACCCTCCCCCCACCCCCCCTCCAAAAACCCCCCTCCCCCCTATTTAGGCAAATATTGCCCCCCTTTTCCCCCCATTTTAAACCCCCTAATATGAATGCACGTGGTATTATATTGCTTCTTCAGTGAAGACCCCATGCCTAATCATAATCAACAAATTACTAGATATCTAAAGTCTTTGTAATAACCTTTTCTTCTTAATAGCGAATCAAACACTTTGATGTGTCTCTAAATATCTCAAGATTTTCTTAGTCATAGTCTAATATTTCTTCCCTACTTAAGGCATAAATTAACTTTAGGCTTCCCTTGTTTGGATAATATTGGTTGATGCAACCAAATTCACTAAAATCAATTCACCATTAAAATTTAGGGAAACAAAATAAATAAAAAGAACTCAGGGAATGGGATTAACGTCTTTCTTTCATTATTAGTCCTCTAACCTCCTTACAATTGAAAAAATGAATCCTTATATCTCTTCTATAATTCTCTAAAAAATCTACCTTAATACAAACTTACTATTTTCTAAATATCAGACTTATAAACTAATTACATGCAACTTGAGAATATCTCAAGAAATTACTAATAACTCAAAAAAACATTCTAACTTCCTATGAGAATATCTAAAGAAATCATTAAAATCTCAAAAAATCACTAAAATCTCAAAAAGTCACTAAATCTCAAAACTTGCTAATTTATTTTGAAAACATCTAAATAAATTATTAAAATCTTGAAAAAGACATTAAAAGATCCTACATCATTTGTCTTATGTACAATGTTGGGGACAAAAGAGGCCAAATACGCAATTCACAAATTACAAATATGTACATTTTTGAACATATATATGTTATAATGTGTATGCATTACCTTATAATCCAATCAAATTTCTCTATAATACTATGAATAAATTTTAATTTTTTAAGTTTGAGAGTTAGATTGATAGCTTAGGTGCCGAAATATGTGTCTACACAAACAAAAACATGTCAAACTTTCTTGTCTTTAAATTTACACATTTTAGATAAAAATAACATTAAAAATCCACTAATCATTGCTCTACTTTTTTTTTATAAGCACACAATTGTTTCAATATTTTAAATAAATTAAGATATTTATTTTGATATACTTTAATTGATTTTTTCATATTCCTCAAATACATATAAATGAATTCTTTATATGTTTTTACTCATTTATCTAAATTTGAAAAAATCCATATAGGATCAAGTTCTAACTTAATTCTTTATACATAAATTAAAAAATGATTATTTTTTGTAGAATATATATATATATATATATATATATATATATATATATATATATATATATATATATATATATATATATATATATATATATATATATATATATATATATATATATATATATATATATATATATATATATATATATATATATATATAGACACACACACACACACATGTATATGCACGCATACACATACACACACACACATGTATACATGTACCTACACACACACACACACACACACACACATATATGTCTGTCTGTATGTGTCTCTGTGTGTGTAGACACACACACACACATATATACATACATATACATACTTGTGTATGTACACACACACACACACACACACACACGTATCTATAGATGTAGGTATGTATGTGCACACACACACACAACTAGCTCTTAAGTATCTTTCCATCAATTAAATTAGAAAAAAAAGCCTTATTCAAACAAAAACTTAGAGCATACACATTGAATGCTATTTTATATAATTATGAAAAAATCATGAATATTTTATGGTGATCAATATTTGACTCTTTTAATCTCAACTAATTTTGAAAGTTGTAAAGAGTTTATAAACTAGAATTGAAATACTACTATTTTTTTCCCTCTTAAATCTTTAGATTTTGTCTGTAGGTATCTTTGGTTGCTCATTCAAATTTAAATGTACTTCATTTCAAGACAAAATTTATCATTTTGACTACACTCATCTTTAATTTCCTTTCTATTGACCTCTAATCTCGTACATATAATGAAATACATAAGGCTACTAGATGCACTACTATATGAGATGTAGTTCATGCCAGGTCTTATCTCATTTTTGTTCAAAAGGAACTAATTGACAAAGAAATTTATTCTCATAGGAATGTGAATACTAACTAATTTTAATGTAGTATTACAAACCCCTGCAATATATAGGATTAACTTTCTCATCTAGTTGATCTAGATTTTTTTCACATCATCTTTAATTATCTCCTCTCTAAGATGAACTTAATCACCTTTAAATATTTCATATCAAATTAAACTAAAAGATAAGATTTTCTGGTCCTAGTCATATACTTATCATTTCTAAACAACAACATTCCATTAATATATATTTACAAAAATAAAATAATCACAATATTGTTTGAAGTAAACCCCCTGATTTCACTTAGATCTATCATACCCCAACTCCATGACATACCTGTCAAAATTTTGATTGTATATTCTAAAGAACTATTTTAGGATGTAAAGAGACATCTTTAACTTAAAAACCAAATGTTTCTTACCCTTCATTTAATAGTGCTCTTGTTTCTTTATATAAATCAAGTCTTATAAATATTTATGTAGAAAAGCTACCTTTGCACACATTTATTATTTAGAAACAATGTTAAACTGCTCAAATACAATCTCTTAAAAGTTTATGAAAATCTAAAAAAAAATTGTTTATTAAAATATATGTTGACTATGGGATTGCATGAATTCCAAAAATTATATGAGCGCGATATTTATATGGAGAAATTATTAAACAAAAAAACTCTACACGATAAAGATGACATGTATATATTAATATTTATAAATATATACAACCAATATAATGACAATATCTCCACTCTAACAAAATCCTAGAAACACTAAACACTAGTCATAGTAATCAAAATTTAATGAATAACTAGTAATTCCATATACTCAATCTTTACTCTTCTAATTTCCATTATGCCTTTCTTATGGTTCATTAGTTGTGCCATAACATGGTATTATCTATAGGAAAATTATGGTCCATTGAATCAAGAAATCACCGATTTCAAAATTCCATAATACTAACATCTAATCAAAATAGAGTCCTAAATAAAATCATCTTCGCTAAGACCATGACCCTATGCAAAAAATTGCAAGTACTACCTTGTTAAACATCACCTACATACCAACATCATTCAATTTAATCAACAAGGGAAGGTCCCTAAGTAAATATATAAGTTGTAGAACATCGAAAATGTTCTTTCTCATTCAACCTCAAGATTTGATCTCAACTTTTCCTTCTAATGTTCTTGAAAAAATATTTATCACCCAAATACACACTATCATAATTGATTCTCACCATTTCATATTGGGTGTCACATGAAAGGAGGGTCCTAGGTCAACAAGTTGTGCATTCTTACATACATGTCTAACAAGAGTTGCAAGAAAAAAATCACCCCCATCATCATTGGAGGTCACCTAGATTGTCTTATCTTTTAACTTATTTTTATTATTCTTACTAATTTTCTTTCAAAGTACCCCAATTTACCATAATTGCAACATCCATCCTTGGATCTTCCAAGGGAATTATCTAGCTATCCATTGATTTAGAGTACTTGTACTTCATCTTGTTCTTCCCTTTTTTTTTTGAATCAACCTCTCATCACTACCAAGGAATCATTAAGGAAAACTATTTATTATTTTGTTTCTTAAGAATAATTGAATCCAAACCTTAATAATCCTCAAATTTAAAGTGTTATTGTTGATTTCCATCATGAGCTTATCAGGATTGTGAAAAATCACAAAGGAGGGTACTATATTGATACACCATTTATGAAATAAAGATAATATAACTTATTCTATAGAAAATATTATTTTGTATTGTTTTTAATATAAATATCCAAGATTATCCCAAAGCTCCCTTGAAGTGGTCTCTATAAAAAAATGAATATTTTTAAATATATAATGCATAGCCTAATTATATATATATTGATAAAACACTTTATAGTCTTCATGTTTCATGTTAAAAGATTTTTGTTTTGATATTGTAACCCATATATATCCATCATTGGGAAACTCCTTTCTCTTGAGCTTTCATAGCTCAAAGTTGGCTCTATCAAATTTCTCCACTTGCATTTTAGAGGTTCTTGCAATAATATAACTTAAAAATGGGAGCATTGAAACAAATTTCCTTCTTAGACAAGGATTAATAGAAATAAGTCACATTTCTCTTCAAAAGGATCTAATATGCTAGTAAGGATATCATACCAAATGAAAGGAAATAATATAAAGATGTAAACATTTTCTACAATTAAACCTAGAGAATAATGTCAAGCTATTCAATCTACACAATGTTAGTAATATTGTGAAATAAAAATAACACAAAAACTATTAGGAATTGTATCTCCCTAAAAAGTTAGCACCCATAATTGGAGGCTCTAGGACTTGTTAGACCCTATTTTGGTGATTTTGGGGTCTAAATGTCTGTTATGCTTGATCCCATCAACCTGTATTTCCTCCTCCCACATCTTATCACCTTTCTCTACATCCATAGGAAATCTAGGTTTATTCTACCTAGAACAAGTCAAATTTTCCTTGGAGTACAAGTTGAGATCTCAACTTTTTCCCTGGGGTACATGTCAATTCTCAACTTGTCCCTAGGTTTTTGAGCCTAGATTTGACCCAAGGCTCGATGACGGGGTTTTCATCCTAGGGTCATATTTTTTGTCAGCCCATATTAAATTTAAATCCCAAAATGATTATAAAGGACATCCTCTCCCCTCATTTTTGAAATCCACATATGTACATGACATTAAAGTGCAAGAATTAAAGCATTCAAGTTGTGCATTCAAGGATTTGGATTCAAGATTTGAAGGTAAGCATCCAATTCAAGATCTCCAAGTCTCCATTACTTCAAGATCCATACAAGAAAATGAAATCTTCTCTTGTTGATGAAAGTTTCTCTCTCATGATGGCCAAGTATATGAATTCACAATAAAGAAAGAAGATCTATCCATCCATCCATCTTTCTGTCTCCTTCTCCTAGTGGTTATCAAACATACATATATTCAAGATCTAGGAGCGTCAATCATAGATCCGTGCATTTATGAAGGAATCGTTGATTCTATATCTCATTCCAAGCACATTTCAAAGCATCTTCATAGATTTGCGATTACTACATCCATTCATGAGGGTTACATACATAATGAATCAACCATTTACCTTTTTACTTTACATGATGCTTTCCTTTATGAAATTTCACTTTAATTTTAAGGTTAATTCCTAAACAAGGGTTTGACTAAGGAAAACCCCTTTCCATAATCTTTTCTCCCATTTTTATATGTGCAGGAACATGTTACGGAGTTGTGGTCTTAGATCTAAGAAGTACAGGTGTAGACATAGGATCCTATAAAGTTTCATCAGATTTGACACTACTTGGAACAAGTTGACTTCTCAACTCGTCTTTGGGAACAAGTTGACCTCTCAACTTGTCTTTGGGTACAAGTCAACTTCTTGACTTGTCCCTGCACTTTTTGGTGCACTTTTTGGCTGAAATTTGTAGGGCAGATAGTTAAAGGTCTTAGTTTTCCAGATCCAGAGTTACAACTGATTTTGATATTCCAGCGACAGTCAAATTCATATTTAAAGTTCAAATTTCCTCTTCTTGATTCAAGGTACATTCATTCTTCCCTTTTTCTTGCACTTAATTTCATAGATTAGATCTACTATCACTTACTTTACCCTATCTCATATCATCTTCCCTTTAAATGAATACCAAATCCCCCTTTGGTCTAGATCTTGCATTAGCACCCTTCTTCCTTTGGTCGTACTAATTAGGTTTTTCTTAAGGGTTGGGTTTTTATTCCAATGTATATAGAATCTTGGTGAGTGATCTACATCCTAGCATTGCTCACCATTTTCTACTATACATGAATAACAGGCCACAATGAAGTAGACATAAATGGGTATAAGATATTGAATATTAATGTGAGAAAATCCAATCGATAAAAAACAATGTCTAAATCTCTAAATTAATATATTATTCAACAACTAAATATTACTATACAATTCTAAGCTTCAATCTCTCCTAGGAGACGTAACCCCCACACTCAATGAGGAATCAAGAATAAGTTGATGTTGAAAATATTATATCCAAGCCCTCTATTTACAAGCAAGAAAACAACAATTTGAGAGAAGCTTCCTACAAAATTCTAAATCACCTTACCTCAATATCTAGTGTTGGACAAGAAAAAATATTAAACCCGATTCACCTAATGAGCCTAATAGCTCCCACATGGTCACTAAACTATGTCAACCCTTTTCCTATGTACCCCCTATATGAATTATTCATATAATTTTATATTCAACCTCCCTTAAGGAAACACTACTAAAGTAAAAATATTTAGGAAAAACGTATGATACTCATTAACACTAATCGTTTGATATAGTGAACTCTTTAATTGACTCCAATATTTCTCTTCCTATTTTATAATCAGTGAGAAAATAATTCTCACAAATATAAAAATTCATTTTGATTACTATTTTGAAATTAGTTCACCTATGATGACATAGTCGCAGAATAGAACATTATTTAAGTTGTTACCTATTAGTTAATGGAGATTTATTTACGACATACAATTATATTGTATTTTATAAACAAATTAAACAATAAATAAATTATTATTTTGACCTCAATCTAAACAATTTATTCATGAACATAAAATTTAATAACTCTCTACATACATTTATGACCATGCCACTAAACCTCTCTAACTCATATATAAGACTTGGGTGCATGGTCCTGACATCATAGAAAATGATGCTAGGGTCATACCAAAGACAAATTTGGTGGAATTGATACATCAAGTAGTCCTTAGCTCTTAGCCAAAGAGGTCTCAACCTATGGCTCTTGCTCTCGTATCAAGTAGCAACTACGATCTTGTGGATGATTTTTCCTACCCAGCATGAGAGCATGAGTCTTAGGTTAAAGCCTCTTTCAACATATAACTAAGAACTGAGGGGTATCCCTTCCACCAAATTTGTCCAAGGTATGATCTAGTCTCATCTTTTATGATTTCAGAACCTCACACCAAACGAGACTAGATCCGTGATGAGCTCACTAAAAACCTTTCAACTTATATTTTTGAAAAAACTTTAACAATATATTAAAATATATTAAAATTTCTAATTTAATCTAGAGGGCACTGTAAAACAAAAGTTATTAAGTATGCAGAGAAGGTAAGTTTGGAAAACTTGTGACTTAGGACACTATTTATTGATTTTTGCTACCCAACATGAGAGCATGAGTCTTAATTTCAAGCCTTTTTCAACAAATAACTACGAACCGATGGATATCCCTTCCACAAAATTTGTCCAAGGTATGATCTATTCTCATCTTTTATGATCTCAGAACCTTGCACCAAACAAGACTAGATTCGTGATGAGCTCACTAAAAACGTTTCAACTTATATTTTTGAAAAAACTTTAACAATATATTTAAATATATTAAAATTTCAACTTCAATCTAAAGGGCACTATAAAACAAAAGTTATTAAGTATGCAGAGCAGGTAAGTTTGGAAAACTTGAGTCTTAGGACGCTATTTACTGATTTTTGCTACCCAATATGAGAGCACAAGTCTTAGTTTCAAGCCTCTTTCAACAAATAAATAAGAACGGATGGATATCCCTTCCACCAAATTTGTCCAAGGTATGATCTATTCTCATATTTTATGATCATAAAACCTTACACCAAACAAGACTAGATCCGTGATGAGCTCGCTGAAAACCTTTCAACTTATATTTTTGAAAAAACTTTAACGATATATTTAAATATATTAAAATTTCAACTTTAATCTAAAGGACACTATAAAACAAAAGTTATTAAGTAAGCAGAGTAGGTAAGTTTGGAAAACTTGTGGCTTACGACACTATCTACTGACTTTTACCACGATAAACTAAAACTAAAGATATTGACCAACTATTCCTTGATATCAATTTCTGAAATAAATAGGGTCATATCCAAGACAAATTTGGTGGAATTGATACATCAAGTAGTCCTTAGCTCTTAGCCAAAGAGGTCTCGACCTATGGCTCTTGATCTCGTATCAAGTAGCAATTACAATCTTGTGGATGATTTTTTCTACCCAACATGAGAGCACGAGTCTTAGGTTAAAGCGTCTTTCAACAAACATCTAAGAAACAACCTGGGTATCCCTTCCACCAAATTTGTCCAAGGTATGATCTAGTCTCATCTTTTATGATCTCAGAATCTTGCACCAAACAAGAGTAGATCTGTGATGAGCTCACTAAAAACCTTTCAACTTATATTTTTGAAAAAACTTCAACAATATATTTAAATATGTTAAAATTTCAATTTTAATATAAAGGGCACTATAAAACAAAAGTTAGTAAGTAAGCAGAGCTGGTAAGTTTGGAAAACTTGTAGCTTATGACGCTATTTACTGACTTTTACCTGATAAACTAAAAAGAAAAGATATTGACCAACTCTTCATGATATCAATTTCTGAAATAAATATGGTTCGTGCATGCACCCATGATGCACTCTTTCTGCCATGCGAAGAAGGCGAGGGAAATGCAAGCATATCCAAAGTCAAATGAACCAATAATTCAATAAAGTATTTGAGCATAAGGGATGAAGATTGCATGACCTTATCATTATTATTATAATTACACTCATATCACATATATAAAAACAATACCTGCCTGTTCAACAATCAGATCTTATCACCGTCATGGCTGTGCTTTTATCCAGATTTCTGCAGTTTCCAATCAATATATCTGAGAAAACTGGCAATGCAGCAGACTCTGTGACTTCCATGGAATGTATGGCAGGTGAAACAGAATATGATTTTGTAGTCAATAATAGTTTAAAGGGTAGACTACTGAATTCCCCCGAAGCCATGCACAGCATAAGAATAATTGATGATATGATATCTGAGATCGAAGAAGCAAAAAACAATGTGGGTCATGATGAAATTGAAGACGACGAGAAAGCCATGGAGAAATTCATGTGCAAATTTACCAGCTGTTTGGTGGACAACGTTCTCAAACAGTCCTCAGATGGAAAGTCTGGAGGGTGCAGAGAAAATGGTTTTCTGTATGATGAAAGCTTTCGTCTGGATAAGGGACTGAGATTCAAGGTAAGTGTGGAAGTTCACCACCTTTATCGGTCTAGTAATGTTGGGTTGGGTGAAGATAAAGAAGTTTTCTCCTTAGTGGAGGAGGGTTTGGAAGGGTCTGGAAGTGATGATAATGCTGTTGAAGCAGAGAAAGTGAAGGAGGAGTTGGATCTCCCTCCTCGCCTTAAGCAGGCCTCCAATAGAAACCCTCTGCATCTTAGCTCTGATTCCACTCGCTTCCCCTCTTCTTGTTGTCGACCACCACTTTTATGTGCCAAATCTGTGACCAATAGGCCAGCACTACACAATGCTGTCAGAACCCAGAAGGATTTTATGGTAAGTATTGTGGTTTTGTTCAATTTGTGTGTTTTCAGTTATCAAATGGGCTCTCTGTGTTTTTTCTTTCTTAGAGTGTTAATGTAAGACTTTGGCCATGTAGTTTTTAATTAAATGTAGTTCGTATATGATGAAGAATGCTTCAATTGATATTTATTTGGGTTTTAAGTCTAATTTATTGATCTATATTTTTTGAATAGCTGTTTATATGGACTTATCTCTCATGAGAATAAGTGGTCTACTTAATATTCATTTAGGTTTTGAGTCAAATTTGTTGATCCATTTTTCATGAGTAGTTCACATAAATCCATCTCTCATGAGAATGTGTTCATTTAGGTTTTGAGTCAAATTTGTTGATCCATTTTTCCTGAGTAGTTCACATAAATCCATCTCTCATGATAATGTGTGGTCTACTTTACGCTCTTTTGAATTTGACACAAATTCATTGATCTATATTTCATGAGTAGTAGTTCACACAAACCCACCTCTTGTGACAATGTGTGGTCCACTTTATACTCTTTTGGATTTGACATGAATTCATTGATCCATATTTCATGAGCCACCTCTTATGATAATGTGTGGTCTACTTTATGCTCTTTTGGATTTGACACGAATTCGTTGATCCATATTTCATGAATAGTAGTTCACATGAATCCATCTCTCATGAGAATGTGTGGACCACTTAATACTCATTTGGGTTTTGAGTCAAATCCATCAATCCATATTTCATGAGATGTGGTTCGCACAAATCCATCTCTCATGAAAATGTGTGGTCCAATTAATACTCATTTGGATTTTGAGTCAAATTCATTGATCAATATTTTATGAGTAGTAGTTCACATAAATCCATCTCTCATGAGAATGTGTGGTCTACTTAATACTCATTTGGATTTGACATGAATTCATTGATCCATATTTCGTGAGCCCACCTCTTATGAGCATGCGTGGTCCACCTCAATACTTATTTGTGTTATGAGTCAAATTCAATCAGACTAACCCATCTCTCATGAGAATGAGTTTCCCACTTGATACTCATTTGGATTTTGGGTCAGCTTTATTGGTTCATACTTCATGAGTAGTAGTTCACACGAATCCATCTCTAATGAGAATAAATGATCCACTTAGTACTCATTTGGGTTATGAGTCAAATTTATCAGTCCATATTTCATGAATAGTAGTTTAGACGAACCCATCTCTTTTCAGAATGATTGGCCCATTTAACACTCTTTTTGTTTAGGCGATGCTCACTAGGCGAAGATTCTGGGCATTCTTAGAGGTTACCCATCTCAGTATTACTCTAATACAAGTATGCTTAACCATATAGTTTATTTCTTTCCTCTCTATGTTATCCTAATTCTATTTAAATTTGGTGTGCATTGTTTTCTTTATAGCTAGTTTCTCATTCGCTGATGTTTTGTTATAAGTGGGTTTATTCTCTTTAGTTGACATTTCGTTGTGAATTTATTCTTTTTCACTGATATATTACTATAACTAAATATAAGATCCTTGTAAAACCTATATATTATTTTTTCCTCTTTCTTTCTTCTATTTGTTATATTGTATTGTGGTTTGTTGTGTGTCCTTTTCTTTAAGAGCAATTTCTCAATTTCTCATTCATTGATGCTTTCTTGTAACTGAGTTTATTCTCTTTTGTTGATTTTTTCTTGTACATAATTGAATTTATTCTTTTTTGTTGACGATTTATTTTAATTAAATTTAAGATGCTTTTAAAATATATTTATACTTTTAGTACATTGTAATTAACAATTGGTCCTTTAAACTGTTTATGTTTCTTTCTTTGATCTATTTGTCATCCCTAGTGAATTTCAATTTGTTGTGTGCTGATCTTTTGTTGTAATTAAGTTGTTTTTTCTTTTTTTCTGAGGTTTTGTTGTAATTGCAATTATTCTCTTTCATTGACATTTTATTGTAACAATATTTGTAAAATCTCTATACCATTTCATTCAAAAGCTATATAAAAATAATTAATTCTATATAAAAATTAAAAATTCATATTTCTATGACCCATTTTCAAAATAATAAAAATTAGTAAATTATTTAATAACACTCATGTTTGTTATATATTTCAGTCAAAGGTGTGGACACGTAGTCGACATATCATTATTGCAGGAAAACATAAGGTGATTTTTTTCTCTATCAAAACTTTAATATTATTAAAGTTTAAGATAATTAGTCTTAATAAATTATTTGTTATTAGTATTGTTTGCACTTTACCAGGCGTATAAGGTTTATTGTTGTATGATTTTCAGTTCAAGCGGCCTTTATGCTTGTGTCAGGGAGATTCACATTTCAGGTAACCCAATTTTAATGCAACCCAATTAGATTGTTTATTGGAACTATTGAAGATTTGGTGCACAAAGTCACAAGCCATCTATCTTCTCAGAAACTATAAATTTTAATTTCTTTTTCTTATTATAAAAATAGTCGGGTCTTTTTAAAAACTGTTAGGAAACGAGAATGGCTACTATCTCTAGCTATCAAACTTGGATCCAGGTGCAAGAAGCTCATTTGTGCAAGCTCAGATTTATGCTCATCTCCAACTCGATAGAAGAAGTTTCAGTGAAAAATGTCACACAATGTTTTAGTAACCTACTATCTTGTCCCAAAGGGACAGAAATAAACTTATTAGTTTTCTATGTTTTAGAACTTCCACTACCCAATGGAGTCATGAGTTTGGTTTAATAGAAATTTACAACTTACCCTTACAAGGGTGTTATTGGAAGCTTTTCTTTTTCTTTAGTTTTTTTTATCTTATTTGGAAAAGTGCATTTTTTATTCATTTATTTGTATATATATTGGGTTATTGATAAAATTTTAATTGTTGTAAAAATATTTGGGTTTAAATTTTATAGGAGTTAGATTATGTTTTCTTTGTAGTGAAGTACATGTTATTTCATATATTATTATTTAAAAAATTAATTTGTCTAACATCATAGATGATGATATAATGTGTAAAATATTTGAAACAATTCAATCAAATGAAGTAAGTTTTAGTAAAATTTGAAATTAGAAGATGCATCAAAATTATTAATGATACATTAGAGGGTTCACTTTCTTATTTGAAAATATTGTTAAAATAGTTTTATAAAGTGAACAAGTTCACCAATTAATGGAACTGTGAAAACTATTTTTTTACAATATATAAAATTGGATGATTTTCCTTCACTATTTTGATGCATTTTAATACAATTTTTGACACACTTTCTTATTAATTTATTCAACTTACTAAAAACTAATTTTAATATAGAAACTAGATACCAAAATTTACACCTTTAACTTTATAATGAATAATTGTAAGTTTTGTATTTTTATAAATAAAATTATTAAAAATATTGTTGGAATTGTATCTATAACTATAAATAGATGGTTGATAGTGGTGCAGGAGCATGCATGAGTTGATGAGAAATCAACACCAATCAAGTTACATAAAGAATGAACTATAGAAAGGGTTAGAAAAGCCTTCAAACAAATACTATTGACATGAGTTAAAGACAATTTAATTCCCATTTTTAAAACTGAAAAAAACATCACTAGAAATAAAATACAAAACAAAGTAGGGTGTTGATTGGGCTAGGTAGATCATAATGTAGAAGAGTAATTAATTTGCATCCAAGAAAAGTTAATAAAACAAGGGCTACGAGCAGCTGGAGTCCCTGCCTAAGGTGGAAGAGCATGGAGGAAGTGTGTGCAGTCTATTTTTGGGTGAATATGAAGACAACTGTACATTTTTGCCAACACTCCATGATCTAGAATCAGATATGGTATAATACAATGATGAATTGTAGGGTATGATCCAAAACATATTGATATCAAAGAAAAATAGATTTATTAATAATTTAAACAAACATGAGGCAATCTAGAGGGCCAATATGTTCTATAAATTTATGATTCTATACATTCATCTACAATGTATAGTAGTATACCACGTGAACAAGAAATCAATTAAGAGAAAACAACAAAGATGTCTAACAATGTAAACTATTCGATCCTTAATGTAAACATCAAAATAAATAAATATATTATAAAAAATTACTAACATTATATGAATTCCTAAAAATAGTCATTAATTATTGTTGGTGTCATTAAGTATTTACTAATTACACTTTACTTAAGTTTACTTAGGATAATGCATTTGCATATTAGTTGTCATTGTGACACTTAGGAGTTTGCATTTCATTTTAGCACATGGTTAGGAGAACTTCCACTTTAGGTGTGATAGTTGTCATCACATACCTCTTTGTGTGTGAGATCCACCTTTAGTGCTCTTATCACATTATCATCCTCTCATTGTTGCACATGTTTCACATACTTTCATGTACAATGGAGGATGATCCACCTTTGGTGGACATGTGATTCCACCTTGTGTGGGTGATATCTTATCATCTCCTTATCATGTAGTCTTATTGCATTGCCTATATATTCAGGCACTCCTACTATGTAATCAATCATTCAATCTATTGTTCATTATTTGATCATTTGATCATATCATATTTTGTCTCTCTTGTGCTATCTCTTGAACTTCTAGATCTTGGTTTCTACTCTTTGCCTTAGGCAAATTCTTACAATTCTTACAATTATAATAATAGATTTGCACAATCTACGAATATGGTTTTAAAATTAAATTGATAACTATCATAAACAGTCACATTCTTTAACTATTACAAAGTGTTGTATTCATTTAAAATTTCATGTATATCCTGGGTAGACCTAATTTGTCTTGGACTTCACAATTTGGTAAAAGCCTGGCAAATTTAAATAGAAAACGTAAATCATTTAGCTCTGTAAACTTGCCAAAAACTTAATTACTGGAATTAATGGGTGATTTCCATGACTGCAAATTAATTCATGAGTAATACTACTCGGTGATTTTTTGAGCTGTGAACCATGTATATCCATTCATGGTAACTTCTTTTTGATATTGGAATGAGAAAGTCGTAATTGCTAATTACCTATGATTCACAGGAACTTGTTCCCCATCCCTATTCCTAAGTTATTTTGGTATATAAATATCATTCATAGGACTTTAATGGGTATTTCTGGAGAACCAATTTGGGACAGGGTGGAATGTTTCAAATACACAAGATGAGTATTTCAATACATTGATCAATATGGTTGAACATTGATGCATTTTAAAATGAATTTCTTGCAAGCTTCAGTACTTTCTGCCTAGCCATCTAAGGGGCATTCACACAACTCAATAAGCTATGTCTAAAGTTGAATAAAAAATATTTGATAATTTATTAAGACTTGACTGCATAGTTTTGAATTGATCTCCATTGACCCATATGCATTTCGTTACATACACTATTAGAGCTATGCACAACTAAGTGGGCTTTAATGTCAGACTTAGTATTTTCCAAATTGCATTTGGACAATTTTTCTGTCCTGTAAAAAACTGTAGGAAAAATAAACTACTTATCATCATCCCATACACTGGGAGATACTGAGTGCTCAAATTACATTGTGAGTGTATCACTAAGACTTTAAGGACTGTTCTCACCTTTGATGTGCATGCCCAAATTTAAAACCCTAATCACCAACTATTGGTTTTTATGTGCAGCACCTGCAAAGATGGTAATATCATTGTATTGGGAAGAATGGTAAAAAATGTTATGTGGACTATCATAATTGAGAGAAATTTAATTGAATGCGGCATAGTAGCAAACTGAAAAAACCCAATTTGAAGGAACATATCCTCCAGCCCAAGCACCTCAACTGCATTGCAAAACGATTGGGAAAACATAAAATCAGAGAAAAAAAAGATGTGAGATGAAATTTGTTTAGAATTTACCGTTGAAGTTGGAAGAGCTGTTCTAAAAATCACTTCATGTAATAGTAATATTACAACCTCTACAAGCTTATAAGGCATTATTATCCTTTTATTAGAGAGAAATAAAAATTAACCAATCAAACTATGTATTAATCCAAATGTAGGGAAAAAGACAAGGTAGGAAACTGAATTTTGCTCATACTCAGGTCAATAAGCTATAAATCTAACAACATGCTTAGGGTTTCAAGCCAGTTTACAATCATACCTCTTTTCTAATGCTTTCTGCATGTAATCTGATTCCAACATTTCCCTTTGACTATTGGAGAACTAGGGTATTGAGAATCCCTGCGGATTGTAGTGCGAATGGTAGTAAGGTGAGATAAACCACCAAACTAAGCTTTAACCAACAAAAATGATGGGGAAAGAGTGACTGACCATGATAATAAAAGGAAAATGACATATGAAGAATACCTATTCATAAAATTTTCCATCTTGAAGAGTTGCCAGCTAGCAGCACATGCAGAACACGCGTCAGAAAGGACAACACCTCAATAAGGATGTCAAAAATTATGCCAATTTTCTCTATGGAAATTGAAAAAGAGTACTGGGAAAAAACTGAAATGACCAATCAAAAAATAGCTAGAAATTATGAAAAAATTACAAAATATTGTTTAATATATTAATCTGTACCAAACATAGGATAAGCATGGGAAATAATTACAAGCACACAATTTCCAAGGCCAGATTAATTGGAAAAAACATGGAAACTTTAGTCTCTTGCCTTAACGACAGGGACTGATTATTGCAAACTAAGTGCAAATGGGAAGAATGATTCAGCGTTAAAAGTGGAACGAGTGAAGAGAAGAAGAAAAAACAACTCCCTTGGTTTTGTTATATGGCCATTAGACTTCCAAAAAAAGGAGAAGATTGGATAAATCATGCAAGGAAAATGAGTGGGGGCAACTATTGAGGTGGCTAAAATGAGAGAACACAAAGATGAAACTATTAGGAATAGTCCCAAGAGATAACTGAGGGGGGGGGGGGGGGGGGGGGGGGGTGAATGAGTTATCTACAAGTTTCAATTCTTTACCCAATTAAGTATACTTAAACATAAAGCATAAACACAATGAAAGAACACTTGAACACAACACCAATATTTTGGTTACGGGGAAACCCAAATAGGTAAAAACCCTAGTGGGAATTGACACCCACTAATAAGATACACTAGTGTATTATGATCCTCGTTAGAAGATCCTTAACCCTGTTAGGAGTTGTCTTTACAATGTATTTAGTATAGTGACTTGGTCAAGGGTTAGACCCTATTAGAAGTCTTTTACAATTAACCCTGTTAGGGTGAGGACGCATTGTCCGAGAGCACACTGCTCAAAGGGGTGAAGGCTACAACCTTCTGAATAACAAATACACACTATATATGGATCTTGGTGAACTGCTCTTTGACCTACTATTTGGATTAGTTCCAATGTATATCACAAACTCTTTACTTGGTCACATAGACCTTCTACTGATGGCTCAACACTTCGCACACATTGCTCTTCTCTTCACAATCAACTCTAAACCATACCTTAGCAATCACAAATGACTACCTATAAATATCTTTCCTGTTAGAACCACCTTGAAATCATATTAGAGAAACCATAACATACTCCAATAATAATTCTGTCGGCTCTACTAAGCACGCATCACAAACTGGGACATGTCCAAATCAATAAGTGTAGACACACGCTACACATTGTCAGCTCTGTCAAATTAACTGAAACTTTTTCCTCAAGATGAATTACATCATACGCTCTTAACCGAATATTAGTAAATCTTCTCAAATCACTAATCCAAGGGCACATACCGTAATGATAGGTGCAATGCCTGTACCAACATAATCTCTGTCGACTATTCTGAATAAACATAGGAATTTGTAAATGGTGAATAACGACTTCATAACTTCACTTCTACTGATCATCAGACTATGCATCCATTAATGTAACATCACTAACATGTCTCCATCACATATCCAAATGCACAAGGCTCCATGATGACTGTACGAACATTCACTCACATAACACTGTCTGTAACTCTGTCAGGAACACTGCTGACACAAGTTGCTATATAACTGTCTGTACTAACAATTAACCTCTGTGTCCATGATATCATGCTGATAACATTTCCATGTTGTATATACTAAAATATTACTACATAAGTCTTCCATGCATGCTACTTACCATATGTTGTCATTAATGACAAATATATAGTCAACACTGGCTTGCTGGAAAATCTCCAACAATCTCCCCCTTTGGCATTGATGGCAACATATGGAATGAAAAACAACACCAACCCAAATGAACTTTTCTTTTATAACATTCTCCATTTCCTCATCAAAAAATCCCCGAAGGATGAATCCTTCATCTATTGCAATATTCTTCAATATTCTCCATTTCCTCAACTAAACTGCTTACATGACTGAATACTACTCCCCCTTAGTATATTACTCCTTCTATACTTCTATTTTTCATGAATATATATTAATCCCCCTTTGACATCAATGGAAAAGGGTGCCAATTATTTTAAGCACCGGTACTACTCCTGAAGTAGAGTAGTTAACCATCCATCAGTCCCTGCAGACTGATGCTCTTTCTTCTTTCTTCTAAGCAGAATTAGGGAAGGGAATTTCTCCCATCTTCTCCCTGAGATACTCAAAAGTATCCTTTGGCAAAGGCTTTGTGAATATGTTTGCCAACTAATATTTAGTACTCACATAGTCCAACTTGACTTCTTTCTCTGCCACTTTCTCTCTAAGGAAGTGATACTTAATCTCTATGTGTTTTGTCTTTGCATGCATCACAGGATTCTTTGACATGTTGATAGTGCTAGTATTATCACAATGAATAGAAATAGGATAATCAATCTGGATACCAAAGTCCTTTATCATCTACTTGATCCAAATAATTTTAGAACAATTTAGGGCTGCTGCAACATACTCCGCTTCTACTGTTGATTGAGAAATACAATTTTGCTTCTTGCTTATCCAAGTGACAAGTTGTCACCAAGAAACACTGTTCCACCTGATGTACTCTTTCTATCATCAACGCATCCTACCCAATCAACATCTATATAAACATGAAGCTCAACATTCTCTAAGTTAGGATACCATACACCATAATCTATAGTGCCTTGCAAATATATGAATATTCTCTTTATTGCCATGAGGTGACTTTATTTAGGCTCTATTGCAAATCTTCCAACTATGCCAACTGCATTAGAAATATCAGGTCTAGTTTGAGTAAGATATATGAGTTTACCAATCATAGACTTGTATAATGTTGTATCTACTGCTGGAGGATCATCTTCTTTTGTAAGTTTGCATCATGTTATTATAGGTTACCCACTGGCTTGCAATCATCCATCTTGAATTTCTTCAATATCTCTTTCACATATTTGGACTGATTAATGAAAATACCTTTGTCTGTTTGCTGCACATCCAATCCCAAAAAGTATTTGATAGGTCCAATCATGCTCATCTCAAACTCACTCTACATCTCCTTAGCAAATTCTACACTAAGTTTGTCGTTAACCCCAAAGATAATGTCATCAACAAATATAGCTACAAGTAGTAGACCTTCAGATGTCTCTGTTGTGAATAGATTGCAATCTGCTACTCCTTTCTTGAATCCATTTTTTTTTAGATATCCATCAAGTCTCTCATACCATTCTCTAGGGGCTTGCTTAAGTCCATAGAGGGCTTTCTTTAATCTGCATACCATATCAGGTTTATTTGATAGGGCGAATCCTTCTAGCTTCTCAATGTATACTTCTTATTTTAGCTCTCCATTTAAGAAAGATGACTTAACATACATCTGATAAACTTTGAAGTTTTTGAATGTTGCATAAGCTAGAAACAACTTAATGGCTTCTAATCTGCTTACTGGTGCAAATGTGTCTGAATAATCAATACCTTCTCTTTGCATATATCCCTTACATACTAACCTTGCTTTATTCCTTATTATTGTACCATCTTCATTCATCTTGTTTTTGAATATCCACTTTGTTCCAATTACATTCTTATCAGTAGGTCTTGGGACCAGTTCCCAAGTATCATTCTTGATAATCTGATCTAGTTCTTCTTTCATAGCATCATGCCAATCTGAATCATTACATGCATCTTCAACACTTAAAGGTTCAATCTGAGATAGTAAACATACCGCCTCATTGCTTGCTGAATTCTTTTCTTTTGATCTTGTTGTGACTTTACCACTCTGATCTCCAATAATGTCATCCTTAGAATGATATCTAGATGTAAATTTTGGAACTTTAGGTGATACTGTCTCTTTTGCCTTCTAAGTTTCTTCTTCACTTGTTTCAGGGTCATTGAACAATACATCAATATTGTCAAACATCTCTTCAACAACTGTCTCACTAGTGGAAGGTCTGGGTTCTTCTTCAATCATAGGTGAATAATCATGATATCTTTCTTGAACCATAAAATTTTCATCTATCTTAACATGGGCACTTTCAATGATCTTCTTCAATCTCAAATTAAAACATCTATAAGCTTTTCTTTTAGTAGAGTAACCAAGGAAAATACCTTCATCACTTCTTTCATCAAACTTGCCTATTGCTTCATCCCTCTTGATGTAGCACTTGCTTCCAAAGATTCTAAATATTTTACTATGGGAACATTACCAAACCATAGCTCATATGGTGTCTTGTTTGCACCAGGCCTCAATTGAATTCTATTGATGGTATAGACTGTTGTATTGACTACATCTCTCCAATAGGTGTGTGCAACTTTTCCTTCAATCATCATGGTGCGCACTGTATCAAGGATGATCCTATTCCTTCTTTGTGCAATCTCATTCTGCTGAGGGGTTCTAGGTGCACTCAACTGTCTTTTTATGCCATGTTCTTCATAGTACTCATAGAATCTGTCAGAGGTGAATCTCCTCCTCTATCTGATCTTAGACACTTTATCTTTAGTCCAGATTCATTCTCAACCTTAGCTTTGAATATTTTGAACTTCTCAAAAGCTTCTGACTTATCTTTCAAGAACGCAACCCACATCATTCTAGTATAATCATCAACAAAAAAAATTAAATAGCTTTCACCATAGTATGATCTTATTTGAGTTTGTCCACATAGGTCTGTATGAATCAGATCCAACTTGTTCTCTGCTGAATTATGCTTGCTCCTGAATGAATTCCTCACATGCTTTCCAATTACACATTCCCTGTAGATAGTATCCACTGGATTTTCTATGCTAGGTAGGTCTCTAACTGCCTTCACATTACTTATCTTTACTATGTTATCAAAATTGATATGAGATAGTCTTTTATGCCATGGCCAACTGTCATCAAATTTAGCAACAAAACAACTTGCCTCTAAATTAAGTTGAAAAACATTACCTTTAGTCTTTGAACCTAATGCAATCATAACACCATCCTTGTTGTTAATGATACATTTGTTGTCTTTGAACTCTAGTTGATAACCTTTTTCAAGTAACTACCCAACACTAAGAAGTTTATGTTTCAAACCATCTACATAGAGAACATTATCAGTGTTGTTCTTTCCATCCAATGTGATAGCTCCTCTTCCAATGATAAGTGTAGGAGTATTATCTCCAAATCTAACCATGCCACCATTGTATTTGTCTAGATGAAAAAACATATCTTTATCACCTGTCATGTGATGTGAACAACCACTATCTATGATCCAATCTGTCCTTATGTCTACTTGTGAAATCAATGCTAACTTTTCTTCCTTTTTCACATCTTCATAATCCATTTCATTATTCATTTTCTCTATAATAGCAATGAATCCAATTTCATCTTCAGCTGAATCATCATCTGATACTCCATCTCCAGCATAGTAACATTCCTTTGAATACTTAGGCTTGTAGTCATTTTTGAACTTTTTAGCTCTTGTAGGACACTTAGATGCAAAGTGACCAATCTTATTACATGAAAAGCATTTAAATGGAAATTGACCTTCATATTTCCATTTTCCTTTATTTTCTCTTTTAGAAATCATAGCAATGAAATCATCTAGTGCTTTCTCTTCATCATCATCATCAAAATTACCAGAAGTGTTTGCAGATTTCTTACCATGGACTGATGCTTCGAAGGCTGTCTCACTTTTAGGTTCTGTCTTCAATCTTGAAATCTCAAAAGCTAAAATTTTGCTAATCAAGGTCTCTCTTTTGAAATTTGATGTAAGCTGCATGGTCTCATCAAGGATGTTGATCTTGTTTTCATACTCTACTATGAGAGTAGTCATCAACTTATCCATAATGTCTTCTTTCGAGATCTCTCCACCATTGTTCTTGATTCTTGCAACCGCTTCATTAATCCTTTGGTTGTAAGCTTTGATGTTTTCTTCAGGTAGCATCTCTAATGCATTGTATCTTTTCTTCCATATTTTTTTGCGCACATCCTTTACTTGTTTATCTCCTTCAAACATGTCTTCTAGGTGCTTCCATATCTTATGGGCTGTGTCTACTTTCTTTATCTCTGAAAAATCACTATCAGATAGGGTGTTGATAAGGGCTTCTTTTTCTATTGCATTCTGATGGAACAAATCCTTCTACTTGCTAGTAGCATCATCTTTTGCAAGATCTGCTAGAGAGGGGATCTGAACTTCTTTTATAGCCACTTCAAAAACTTTAAAAGCAATGCACTGCAAATGTGTCATCATCTTGTTCTTCTAATCAAGATAATTCTCTCCATCAAAATTAGGGCCGTCTTTTCTAAAGAATTCCATATGATCAACCTCAAGCTATTAAACTGTCTCTTTGAGGCACTTGGCTCTGATACCAATTGTTAGGAATAGTCCCAAGAGATAAATGAGAGGGAGGCGGGGGGGGGGGGGGGGGGGGGGGGGTGAATCAATTATCTACAAGTTTCAATTCTTTATCCAATTAAGTATACTTAAACATAAAGCATAAACACAATGAAAGAACATTTGAACACAACACCAATATTTTGGTTACGGGGAAACCCAAATAGGTAAAAACCTCGGTGGGAATTGACACCCACTAATAATCTGCACTAGTGTATTATGATCCTTGTTAGAAGATTCTTAACCCTGTTAGGAGTTGTCTTTATAATGTATTTAGTACAGTGACCTGGTCGAGGGTCAAACCCTGTTAGAAGTCTTTTACAATTAACCCTGTTAGGAGTGAGGATGCATTGTCTGATAACACACTGCTCAAAGGGGTGAAGGCTACAACCTTCTAAATAATAGATACACACTATATCTGGATCTTGGTGAACTACGTTTTGACCTACTGTCTAGATCAGTTCCAATGTATAGCACAAACTCTTTACTTAGTCACATGGACCTTTTGTTGATGGCTCAACACTTCACACAGTTTGCTTTGCTCTTCACAATCAACTGTGAACCATACCTTAGCAATCACAAATGACTTCCTATAAATATCTTTCCTCTAAATGATATAATCAAGTCAGCCTGTTAGAACCACCTTGAAATTATATTAGAGAAACCATAACATACTTCAATAATAATTATGTCAGCTCTACTAAGCATGCATCACAAACTTGGACCTATCCAAATCAATAAGTGTAGACACACGCTACACACTGTCAGCTCTATCAAATTAACTGAAACTTTCTACTCAAGATGAATTACATCATGCACTCTTAACCGAACAATATTAACTCTTCTCAAATCACTAATCCATAGGTGCATACCGTAATGATAGGTGCAATGCCTGTACCAACATAATCTTTGTCGGCTCTTCTGAATAAACATAAGAAACTGTAACTGGTGAATAGAGATTGTATAACTTCACTTCTACTGATCATTAGACTCTGCATCTATTAATGTAACATCACTAACATGTCTCCATCACATATCCAAATGCACAAGGGTCCATGATGACTGTACATACATTCACTCACAGAACACTGTCTGTAACTCTGTTAGGAACACTACTAACACAAGCTGCTATATAATTGTCCATACTAACAATTAACCTCTGCATCCATGATATCATCCTGATAACATGTCCATGTTGTATATACTAAAATATTACTACAAAAGTCTTCCATACATGCTACTTACCTTATGTTGTCATCAATGACAAACATACCGTCAGCACTAGCTTGCTAGCAAATCTCCAACATAAATGATAGTGAAAAAGATAACAAAAAGAGGTGCTACTCAAAGTATTGGGAGGGGGAGGGATGCATACAAATATGTGGGAAAGAGAGGGTTGTGTAGACATCACTTTAAACAATGACAAAGAGAGGATAGACTTCTATGTGTAGAAGAAAGGAGAGGTTGGTGAATTCTGGTTTTGTAGATAACAAAATGTTGAGTAGAGTGAGAGGCCATTGATAGGCTTATAACGTGAAGCTTCTCTTGCAGATTTGATAAATAAATATTGTTATTGCAGAGTCTCTATTTGTGTATTGGTGTTTGTGTTTCTAGTTTGTGTATTTGCAGAGGGAATATTATTTTTATTGTTTGCATCAAATAGTATTAGAAAAAATAGTTTTGAGTGTTTGAACTGATTGCCGACCATGAGGCAATCTACACCAAGACTTGTGGGTGAGAAGTGGAGAGTTATGAAAATTGATTGTGAGTCAGTTTGTGCTTAAGGAGTGAAGTGGTAGCGGAGAGATCAAAAGGACCATTGCAGGCATATGAATTCCTAAACAATTGAGATCTTAGAGCCATAGAGAAAAGTGAGTGCATGATGAGAGATTGCAACAATTGACATGATGAGTGTGAGGAAGAGGACAAGATGGATTGTGAAGAGGTCCATGTTGATTTCATTTATGGAAGAAAATTGGGATAAGAGTTATGAGATGTGGAGATTCTCATTGAAGATAGAGAGTTGTAGTTGGGAGGTGAAGGATGTGAGATAATCCCCACACACATGAGGTGTAATACCCCTCCCATAGGTTTGATTATCTATATGTTATGGTGTTGTTTATGTTTATGGATTTACTTACCCCATACTAGCATGTGCATGATTGACATGCATGTTTTACCTTTCTTTTTAATGTGTTTGATATGGTATGTGAAAGAGTTGTAGTTACTTTCTTGCGAGATCCACATGATGTACCAATCCCAAAAATTAGGTGTTATATATATATGCTTGACTTTGATGTAGGATTTTATGTATCGGGCATCCTTTTCCCTGAATTGGCAAGAGTGAGCATGCCCCATTGCATTATCTCAATGATAAGAGAGGAGAGATAACAGATAGGTCCAAATCTTGACCTAAGCTATCTTTTGTCCAAAAATAGTGGACAAGTATTTGATTGACTACCTATCCAAATTCATCAAGGTGACGTGGATTTGTAAACTCTTCATTTGAGCATGATTGTTATTTTGAGTTGGTTGATGTTCTATTGTGGTTGCAATCATGTGATTTGACATTGTGTAGTTTATTTGGTGAAAAGAATTAATTAAGATCAATTATGAGATAATTATATCTTATGAATATTAGAATATTAAATATAAGGATATTTAATTATTAAGAGTTAATTAAATACCTTTGATTAATTAAAAGACTCAATTAAAAGTCTAATTGTAAAAATAAAAAAATTAAATATTAAATCAAAACCCAAATTAATTGCATAAATAATATGAATTGATTTATTATTCTAAATTATAAGTTGAGATAAAGAGACATAAGTGGAGGAAAATAAAATAAAAGTAATTCTTTTTATATTTTAGAGTTGAGTTCGTCTTGTTTTTGGAGTTGCATGTTTTGAAAAACCTTAGTTTTTCATGTTTTCTATATTAGAGGGTTTTGGGTTATTATTTCTTTATGTCTATAAGGTTTTGGAGAATGGTTTTGGTGCTTGAAGTTAAAGAATTATTTTAAAGCTTTGATTTTAGAAATTTCAATTTGGGCTTATTTGTGTTCAAATCAGTTTGTGAATTCCAGGTAGGGTTTAGAAAACCCATGCTAATCTTTCTTTCGAAAAGATTGTCTACTTTGTGATTGGAATTGATTATTGAAATCATGGTTCTATTTTGATTGAGGATTCTTGTTTGATTAAAAAGATATTGAATTGAGAATTAGAAAACCAATGGAAAAATAGATGTATATATATTTAGCCTTTGAAATCTATTAAAAATAAATTAAAAGAAAAAAGGAAAAATGTGAGTTTGTTGGAAAAAGCCTATTAGACTATACAACAAAAATTCTTTAAAATATACATACATACATACATATACATACATACATACATATATACATACATACATATATATGTGTGTATATATATATATATATATATATGTATATATATATATATATGTATATATATATATATATGTATATATGTATATATATATGTATATATATATATATATATGTATATATATATATGTATATATATATATGTATATATATATATATATGTATATGTATATGTATATATATATATATGTATATATATATATATATATTTATATATATACATATATATATAATTATGTATATATATATATATGTATGTATGTATATATATGTATGTATGTATACATGTATATATGTATATATGTATATATATGTACGTATACATATACATATACATATACATATACCACTAGTACATTTGAGACCTTTTTCTGATGCTCGACTGTTGGAATTTCAACAGTATACCATCGATTAAGTGACACCACCCGCTGTCAGTTTTGCAGTCGAAAAAAATGACAGCTTCGATTAGCGTCGTAATTACGACAACTATGGTCATCGCAAAAAGGGAGTGCCAACATGGCGAACATATCGTCAGGCCTATTTGTGGCCATCACAATTGTGACACCCATCCATCACAAACAAGTACAAATGACGATGACATGTTAGAATCTTTTGATGGGTCATCATCGTTTGTGATTTGTTTGCCGACGGAGATGCTGTTCATGCGATGGATATCTGTCAGAAGTTTATGACAGATATCCGTCATTTGTAGTTTTTTAATGACAACAATGTTGTACATGCGATAGATACCCATCGGAAGTTTATGATGGATATGCATCATTTGTAGTTTTTTACCAACAATGATGTACATGCAATGGCTGGCTGTCAGATGTTTTCGACAGATAGCCGTCACTATTGTATGGCCATCGCGATGAAAATCAATATATATTATATATATATATATATATATATATATATATATATATATATATATATATATATATATATATATATATATATATATATTTGTCGATCGAGTTGGTATCGATTTAGAATGGTGTTCTTGTAGATCTAGTTCTAGTTGGTTGAAGATCTAGTTCTAGCTGGTTGCATTACTTTCAAATCTCGATCGAATTGCATGGTGGTTTGGTGAGTCGAGGTCTTTTATTCCTTCTCATGATTTGGTTATGTCATTCGGAGATGACTTTGCAGTAGATTTGGTAGCAGCTCGTGGATTATTGAGTCAAGTCTAGAGACTTGGATTTGGAATGGATCTGACTAAACCAAGATTTGTGATAGCGACTGCTCCAGGACAAGAAGCTAGTGTGACGATCAGAGAGGCATTCTTCCTGATGTGTTTGTAGGATATATGCAGACCTGATTGCATTCGGATCTGATTTGAGCGAATCCTTGACTTCTTTGTTCCAAATTGGATGTGCTTTGTTCCTATGGAGTGTAGTAGTGACTTGACTTAGATTTTGAGTAGACTGTGTATTGATTGTCTTGAAGACAGAATCGAGCTACTCTTTGCATTGTTGTTGAGATCAGGTTGTGATGGATCACTTAGATCATCTACCATTTTTTCCATAGTTTCAAATGAGTTAGATGTGATGTCGAGAGAGTGACTTGCATAACTTACACATTGGAGATTCGTAGATCACTATGGTGTCCATGATCACTTGGGAGAAGTATTCTTCTTGGTGAACCGAGCTGAGAGACTTGGATTATAGAAAGTGGGTCATTTGATGCGACTTATGACACATTGGATGCCTCTTCATAGTGGGTTCATGGTGTGGTTTATGGTGTTTCTTTGTGACTAGGTTCTTGGTAGAGATCTAAGTATTTGGTAGCCATTGATATGGATCGATATGACTTGATCTTGAGTCAAGACTTCTTGAGGCAAGATAAAGTGATCATTTATCCTTGAAGTGATTGATGTTTCTAACAAATAGCCATTGCTTTTTGTTTTGTCATTGGTTATTTTGTTGTTTCTGTCATAATTATGACGGCTCACACTATTTTTTAAAAAGAAATATATATTTGTCGTATGTGGATTGAGATCTTAAATTATTGAGCTTCTCTTTGTTTCGAGAATAGTTTAACATTCTCTACTTAACAGGGCCCTCCTAGGTTCCTCTTATGACCCTTTACGACACTTTAAGACCTCTAAGATGTATTTTTAGGGATCATAAATGGTCATAAGGGGTATTGGGACACAACAACTAAGAACCAGAAATGTAGGCATCATGGTCACAATTGTTTGGAGACACAACATAATTGAATGCTATACCCAGATGATGCAACACAACCACTACTCCTGCAGTTCTAAGTTGACACTACGGGATCCAAAAACCAAAGATAAAGAATCTATATATGGTTTTGGGATTTGGCAGTGTCAACTTAGAACTGTAGGAGTAGTGGTTGTGTTGCATCCTTTGGGTATAACATTCAATTATGTTGTGTCTCCAAACAATTGTGACCATGATGCCTACATTTATGTTTCTCAGCTGTTGTGATACCTAAATTTATGTTTTGTAGCTGTCATATTTATTTGCATGTTCTTTATGTGTTTGGCTTCTCTCCCTCGCATCGAAAATAAGATTTTCCCACTCTGAATTGAGAATGCACATGCAACACAAGCAGAATATGCACATATAGCAGGTGGAACTGAAAAAACATAGCACATTTAAATTTTCTTAATAGGTCAAAATTATAATGTTCGCAATGGTCTATAACTTAAAATATGCAATTAAAGACCTCTATCAAAAAATGCAACCCTGTTGTGTCTTTCAGCTCCACCTAATATCCTATGTATATGAATTGAGATTGCATATTGAACTAGGTGTCTCCTTCTACATTGCCTGAAACCAAGAGATTGTCACAGTTATCATCTAAAATCATTATTGAACTTTTGTTATTATTAAAAAGTACACTAGCACTTGCACCGAAAGAAGGTGCAAGGGATACACAGATGATTTGGATGTAAATTAAATCATGCATCTTTGTAGTGCTCATCTTATAGGTAGCCTTTGACTAAGGTTCAATTATGGGTAGCATTCATGCTCCTTTGTTTCTTGTACACCATCTATGTCGACAAGTTTCTTCATGGATGGCCTCCACTTTCTTCCCCACTACAACTGTAACCACTATTCATTCTCCCGCGGTCATTACTATCTTCTCTATTGATTAGACCTCCACTGCAATTTCTCTTATGATAATTTCCAAATTCACTATTTGGTATTCCTTCATCTCCCCTCAACTCCATCACTTATGGTTACAAATCAAGTTCCAAGAATTAGAATGGCATGTCTCATCATTACAACTAATCCACCTTAAACAATTGATTAACCATTCTAGACAAGATGATGATTGAAGGTTTTTTGTGAAGCTTCTAACTTGGTAGTTGCAATCAACATTTGTATTACAAGTTTTGTTGTTGTTCAAGTAGTGTGTTTTAGAAAAGAACCCATTGAAAATTCTAATACTAATTTCTCCCAAAATATGAAATCCACTAAAATTTAGCAAAAACCCCTCCAACATTACAACAGTGTATAAAAGGAAACTCAGTGTTTCTAGTAGCGATAAATAGATTTTTTGAGAAGAGTAGAAGAAACAATAATAGAAACAATACGCTTGGAGGGAGAAAACCCTATACTAGACTTACGACATACCTTTGTATGCAGCCCATTAACATTTCAAATGCAAGAATGAAAGAAAACATGGAGCTAAGCTCAAACATGTGTAAATAAACATTAGTCATTATCAAATAAACATCAAGAAATAAACATCAATCATTATCAAATAAGTTGCATAAATGAGAATCATTTTTTTTTTTGGCTTTTTCTTTTTTTCTACTTCCTTATATTGTTGCAGAGGTGTATCCATGTCCACATTATCATTTCTTCTCGGCCGTGCACGTGATCTCATTGTCCTATGCAAAGGCAGATCCTCTGCAATAAAAAATAAAAGGCTTCAATTAAAAACATATTATCATAATTGGGGTTAATTTAAAAAAATATTCATTATTGTTACAAGCATTTCAATACTTTAAAAAATATAAACGTGATGCTCTTTACCTTGTCCAACCACATCATCTTGCCCGATGACTTGAACCTCAACATGCTCATCGGGAACAACCTCTACATCCCCTGCAACTGCAATACAAAGTGTTTTATTAATCCCAACACATTATAATTAAATTTTTATTACTACGCCAAATTCAATTTAACATGTTTACTTGTATTAAATATTCATTAATCAAAATTTGAATAGAAAATGTATACCTTGAGTACTACAATTCACATTTGAATCAATGCCTTCGTCGTGGTTGATCGGTGCAATATCAACATTGGTAGGCTGCATTCCATTGTAAATAATTAGTGCATTTATCGACAATATATAAATATAAATATAAGAAAAATACTGATAAATGTTAATCATTCAGTTTAATACATATAAATATATTCACTTTAAAGTTTTAAACAAATATATAATCATTGTTTCCTTACTTGAAACAAATATATTCACTTTATGTTGGAACTTAACATCAAATACAGTAATTGGTAAAGTTTTCAACTTGAAATAAAAATCAATTGGCTTATTTACTTGATCAACAGATCCATCAGAAGAACCTTGTGCACTCATTGCTCGGTGTCCTTCAGCCACGACTTTATAGCCTTATTTGTAGCCTATTTTCTTGTCCTCTTATGTAATTGGTTTTTTGAACTCCAAGGCCTACATTTTTTATTGGTATCATGAATTTTTATTATAGTGAATTTCATCAGAACTAAATTGATTACAATTTATAAATATTTGCATACAATTTTTCATTTACTAATACTTACAACTCGTGCAACAAGTTTTGAATATCCACCCGAGCCAAGCTTGTGTTGCCCATGCTTTTGTTTTCTTGCTTCTGTTACCTTTGTTGTGTTAGGAACCGATGCGATGTTTGAAATATGTTCTATCACATAAGTATAAAGAGTAAATAGTACATAATTTCAATATTAACATTATCACGTCCCTTCTTTCCTCGAGTGATACTACTCATCCACTATGTCTTGTGCTTCTCTCAAGTGCATCCTTTTTAAGATCCTCCCACTCATTAATAGGAATAGAGGGAGGCCGCTCGTAATAAGGGTTGTGTTCTATTTGGGTCCTGTAGTTGTCCCTAATATACTTCAAAATAGTTCCCGCTTTGTCAAGGAGTTTAAGTCTATGAAAGACCTCGGGTCCAAAAAGTGTTGTCATAGAGTCAATGAGTTTATTCTTTAACCCTTTATCTTATGATGACCACCTTTTAAGAAAACAAAATCTGATCTTGCAATGAAATCAAAATATGATACCATGTGCATATGGTCGGCCCAAAAATGTGCAAAAATTCATCATTAAGTTTTTCATAAAATAGATTATTCCCTGCAAGATAATTACGAGATTATTATAATTAGTTATTGCAAGGGACCACGGAGGGGGTTAGTGCATTACATTATGAGTATTATATTGTATAGTAAAAGAAAGGATCAATCTTTAAAGTACCTAGAAGCTGGGCTACTCTCAAGGGAAGTCCATCTTCATTGCTCATGAGAAATTGATCATGATTCTGTATTGTTCTCGTACATTTAACATGAGTACATCTAGGAATTGCATCATCGCCTCCTACATAAAATAAATCTAATATTACAAAATGCCCCCTAAGAAAGAATATATAGTTCAAGTGAAATAAACACATGATAAATGAGAGAGAAAAAGAGGAGTCTACTTACCAATAGTAGGTGTTTCCATTGCATCTATGGTCATGCTACGTGTTGCTGACATTGTAGGCGGCACTACCTCTATGGATCTGATCCTTGTACCAAGCGGCATACTCAACATAGGATCAATAGTAGGTGTTGAACAAAAATATTGTTAGAGTATAAAAAATATGGATAACCATGGACACGATGGAGGATAAAACATGCGATGTACCACCCAAAGTATTTGCATCTGAGGTGTCACCCTTTAATCTATTTAGCATCCTCTGTAAAGAGAACACATATATATTTTAGTTAATGACATAAATAAAAAAGTATACTATAAAAATCATTATTGAAATTTTGTTATAATTAAAAAATACATTAATACTTACTCTATAATTTTGAACACGGCCAATCAGCACATCCTCTATCCTCTATATTTCAGGAGTGTGAGGTTGAATATCTGCCATTCGAGCTAACTCTTTTGATATTGTGCAAAGGACCCTTTCCAATGCAACCACATGATTAACCTCTGATAAAAAATCAACATCGAATGGATCCTGCTCATCCTGCAGCTCCTCATGGACTACTTGTTCCTTTCCCTTTTTTTGATTAACACTGGTTTGTGAGAACAATATTATTAGCCCTTTATTTAAAAGTAATCCAAAATAGTAGAACAACAAAAAATATGCATTAACATAACAAAAAATATGCATTAACATTTTTTTTGTATGTGCATTTGTACAACAACAATGATTTTTACCTGTCGGGAAGAAGAAGTCCCATGAGAACTAGTACCGTCATGCGTATCATGTGGTTGTTGATCCATACTATAGCTTTGTATCTCAAAAAAAATCATTCAGACATGTTAAAACACGTGTTCTTATTCTAAGTTACATTGAATAATAGATAATTATCAAAATGCGTACCAACTCATCCATGATAGTGATGGAGTTTTTTGTATCTATGTGATTCAAATTGTAATCGATAAGCAGCTCCTCGCCTCCATGTATTGATTTGATCACACATACAAATACGCGATTTCCCTCGTGCACCTCAAATATGCAATTGGGTTGCTTCTTAGTTGATGCAAGCCGTGTACTATTTATAAAACCTGCAATATTCCCTGATGCTTTTGGTCTTCCATCAACATATACAGCTAATGTTTTACTTTGTTCACTGACTTTTTGTTGTATTTAATTTTCCGCGAGTGCATACTTACACATACTTTTTTTATATTTAACAATTTGCATCCAACTACTGTAATCATAACAAGGCCTGACATACTCCATCAATTCGACAACTTTGTTTTAAGATACCTTTATGCCATCCATGGAAAATAGGCCCAAACCATGTAATGAAGACGGTGCTATGAAATATATCCTCTCTTTAACACAAAAATCAGTATTTATTGAAGGAAGTTCATCGGGGACCCATTGTTTCTGTAGATGTTTGTACCTAGAGGGAAGCTCGGAGTTGCCTTTTCTGTCATCATCATAAGAACATGACCCCTCTTGAGCAAGGAAAAATTTCATGTGTTTATTGAATTTCTTTATGATCTTTTGACCTCGAGTCAATCTTAGTGAATTAGACGTACTCAATGTCACACTTTCTTCTTCCATTCTTAGATTTTCCTTGCTCGAGGAAGACAATTCTGACAAATACCTATTCGCTTGTACCTGCACTTCATGCAATGAGAAAGACAAGTGGCAATGAGAGAGATATTTTACAAATGGTAAAAGACATTAATCTATATGGGGTGTATTGACTTGTACCTGAAAATCCATGAGATTGTGTAGGATACTTGACATAAGATAATAGTTATATAATCAGACAAACATAGTTCACTCCATAGTTTTCATTATATCTTGTGAAGGACATTATACATTGTTAAAATTATCTATTTATCCAACAATATTTTGAATATCTCAACATTGCATATAACTAAACATCTCAACATTGCATGAGACACCACTATTGTGACATTTCATCAAACAGTTTTTGTACCTTGCCAGTGTTTTTATTACATCTTGTGAAGGACTTTATACATTATTAAAATTATCTATTTATACTTTCAGAATTAGCTCACTCCATTGCAAGGAACAAAGAGAATCCCATGTGATTTAACATCATTGAGATGCCTCTTTTCATTAGCTTCATGTCACCTTCTCATAGCTTCTCATAACTTCCTATGTGTTTCATCCTTCATTTATACATTTAATTCGACCAAACTTTTAATTTTCTGACAGATTTCACCAAAGGCTTTGTAGGAAACCAAGTAAGGGGTATTCTTGAGTTCAAACACATTGAGCTGCTACAACTGAATTATAAATCATGAATTCACTATAAAATTAATTCACTATAAATCAAGGGGCATTATAAATCATGAATTCACTATAAAATTAATGTATTGCTCTTGATTTCATATGGACATTTTGTCAAATGGTTGGCATGTATGATTATTCAAATGGAGTTATATCATTTGTAATGGATATATGATAGGTTGATATCAAATTCCATGTCAAGATTTACATCATTAAATTGATCATAGTTAGAAGACTCAGACACAAGAAGAATATGAGTATAGCCAATTTTTAGAATAATATGAATGAATGAAAACATACATAAGTGGATGAACATAAATAATGAAGGTACCACAGATTGCCTGAAGTAATGAAGTGTTGACCCAGGGTTCAATCCAGTATGCTCATGTATGATCTAGAAACTGCAAGGAAGGAAAGGATGGGGTTAGATCCAAAAGATCTAAGCAATGTTTGACACCCTATTATTGATCCTCATCTACAATTATGCATGTGCATAGTTAATCCATACACTTCTAAAAGGAACTATGCTACAAAACATGTGCACTCAGAAAAATGCAATCAGGAACATGTGCAATGTATAGGCACTGGAATCCAAATGAAGCCCTACACTTATGTCTCTATGAACACCTGGTGAATCACTGTTGTGGCTACATTTATGTCTTTATGAACACCTAGTGAATCACTGTTGTGACTGCATCATCCAAATAGTGCAACAACAACACCAGATGTTGTTGTTCCATCTGGTGTTGCTATGACATCATTTCCAAATGATGCATCCACAACAATAACCCACCATGCCCGTCAACACAAGGAAGTCATGATCAAGCATAAACAATGGAGGGGACATTATCAAGGTCAAATTTCATTCCTTGAAATTTTATATTTGTACACTTATAAAATTTCATGCCTTGAAATTTTATAACATAGTTTCTTAGCATTTGATCTTTATATGGAAACCATGACTTGAGGTAGGCATTCAAGCTTTGTCTTCTCATTAATTCAATTTTATTTTGATGGCATTTGTTGATTTAATTTCGACAACCGCTTGGTTATAAACAAAAAAAAAGAAAAAAAAAGTGTCATTTGTAATTTTTGTGAATTCGAAGAGTTGCCACAAAGATGACACTGCACTTTTGCGTGGCGCGAAGAGGGCATTCGAGTTTGGCATACACGAAGAGGCCGAAACCATATGGGAAGAGGGCACTGGCACTTGAGGTAGACATTCAAGCTTTGTCTTCTCATTAACTCAATTTCATTTTGATGGCATTTATTGATTCAATGACACAATATAAATATTAATAGTGGCATTGTTTACATCTTAGCATTTGGAATGATCGATGACCCACAAGCTTTGAGAGCTAGGGCATCATTTATATTACCTTCAAGGCATTGTGTGAAGTGTTTGATCTCTCTTTATTTGTTTTGTTGTTGATATTCACTATGTGGTACTCCCCGTTTATGATCATTTCATGAGGAAATGTCTTGATGGCTTGCGAGCTGCAAGCTAGGACATCATGCATTGTTTATGAGCTCACTGTTTAAGCACCTCATGTCCCTATTTGATTGGTCGGTGCTTTATTTTTTATATTGAGTTTACATCATATATTTAGTCTTAATAAATATCTTATAAAACAACATAAAATTAACCCAAATTACTGTCTTAATAAAATCTTAATAAAATAATATATTTAGTCTTAATAAAATCTTATAAAACAACATATATTGTGTGAAGTGTTTGATCTCTCTTTATTTGTTTTTTTATTGATATTCACTCTGTGGTACTCCCCGTTTATGATCATTTTATGAGAAAATATCTTGATGGCTCGCGGGTTGCAAGCTAGGGCATCATACATTGTTCATGAGCTCACTATTTAATACTGAAATGTTTACATCTTTTCATTTGGAATGCTTGATGACCTGTGAGCTTTGAGAGCTAGGGCATCATTGCTATTACCTTCAAGGCATTGTGTGAAGTGTTTGATTTCTCTTTATTTGTTTTGTTGTCAATATTCACTATGTGGTACTCCCCGTTTATGATCATTTCATGAGAAAATGTCTTGATGGCTCGCGAGATGCAAGCTAGGGCATCATGCATTATTTATGAGCTCACTATTTGAGCATCGACCAATCAAATAGGGACATGAGGTTTTCAAACAGTGAGCTCATAAACAATGCATGATGCCCTAGCTTGTAGCCCGCGAGCCATCAAGACATTTCCTCATGAAATGATCATAAACGGGGAGTACCACATAGTGAATATCAACATCAAAACAAATAAAGAGAGATCAAACACTTCACACAATATATGTTGTTTTATAATATTTTATTATGACTAAATATTTTATTTTATTAAGATTTTATTAAGACAAAGTATTTTGGATTAGTTTTATGTTATTTTTATAAGATTTTATTAAGACTAAATATATGATGTAAACTCATAATTATACTTGATATATATAATACAATGGTATGAAGTATAATCTATACATTTGTGAGATGTGATTAATTCCAGCTATATGATGTTTTGGGATTAAATTGGTGAGTTTGTATACTTTCTCCATTTTAAACTAACCTATGACTTCAAAGAAGGAATTATGAAATATAGTTTTAGGTAGTTATCTCTTCTATAATGATAGAGGAGTGAAAGGTTGAGGTTGCTGCTATTAGATCATACATTAATACACTTACTATTTTGAATTTGAGTTCGGGCATCATGCAATGTTATTGTTGTCATTGCATGCATGCTGCTGTTGTGCACCATATATTGTTTTATACACTATTTATTTCATTGAGACTATGAGCTTGGCATTTGTAATATATTTTTTGTTACTGGATCAATGCTACCATGTTGTTGAGGTTGTAGATGCATTGAATCACCACTGCCATTCTATTTTTATAGAAGTAATATAACAAACAGAGCACCATCCAATCAAATAGGGACATCAGTAAGACATTTAATGCATTATTATTTCATCATGATGATAAAAATTTCATTGGCTCAAAGCACATAGAATGTGGGTAGATGCATTGAATCACCACTTCCATTCTATTTTGATGAAGAGGAACTATGTTATAAAATTTCAAGGCATGAAATTTTATAACTGTACATATATTTTATGAGTAAAATTGTACAATAGAAGAGCACCCACATGCCTTGGTTGTTATTGGTCTATGAAAGGTTTTGGTTTGTCTTTCCCAATTGAGATGTCATCCTAAGATTCAAAAGGACCAAGGTAATAATAAGTCTTCAACATAAATGCATGATTGTGGATCCTCAAGTAGGAGTTGTGATGCAAAGGAAGAACACTTATATGGGTTTACCCACATAAGGACAATGGTTTCATTCATCTTTCTTTCAAGTGCTCTTGGGTACTTTCCTTGGCCTCTAGGCTTGAGCATCCTATAGGGGTTGAACCAAAATTATGAAGGCAATAAGGACACATAGAACAGTAGGTTTGGGGACTTAGACTTATGTTCAATCCTTACTAATGGTTTGGGGAACTAATTACTAGATGAGTGACTATAGTACCCTAGTTTGCATTATTAGATGATCTTGTTTAATTTGTGTTCATTTCATGCAAAGATACATGTAAAGGAAAATAAATGTTTCCATCTAAAGATTACATGTATATATATGAAAAATAACTTGTATATACTTGATGAAGGGTGCTCCCCTTAATACCACAAACACATAACAGAAATAGAGAAACAACAACAATAATATGCAAGAACAAAAAGTTGGCTTCTTATTATCTCCACAAATGTGGAATTACAAACTTTTAGAATTACAATATGCAAAGCCACATGGGCATTCCCTTACAATATTCTGTAGGACAAAGCCTCAAATCAATACCCAGATCTACTACCCAGAATTGCCCTAGACAACACTACGGGCCTTCTTTATATAGGCAATTTCCACCACCCGAGAAGGTTCCAGAAATTTAGCCCTAAGGGCCGACCAAACTTAGAATTATTTTATTTTACAATTTATTACATCAAAGTCGGGTCAAAATGAGTTTTGAAACCCGAATAGAAATTTTGAAGGAAAATTATTTTCCGTCATTTCAGGTGGCCTGACTTCCGTAGACCATAAGTCATCACCAGTTGACCTGATTGACTATTCTAACCCCATTTCAGAAACGCCTGTCACCCAATTTTTTGACCTCATCCGAGGCCTCTAAAGCCTTCAAAACTGAGTTCAAAGTTTCTATACCCTGCTGCCAATACTGAAAATCTTCAATATCTTCAAAACTAGACCTGATCTAGCCATGAAACTTTGCTGGCAGGCTGATATGACTGAGATGAACCTCCACATGTAAAATTAGAACATTTTGAGATCATAAGACCAACTTACTAAAAATGGCAAGTTTCCATAAATAGCATCTCTGCATAAGATAGCCCTTATTGAATACAAAAATAGAAATATTTTTTTTTTGGGTGATGCAAGATTGCTCTTACACCTAGGATGCTCCTGAATCAGAAACCTGAGGTAATTTGAGAAGTGACCCTGTCACAACTCATGTGTGCAGAGGAAAACCAAGACGGTTAACCTCCTCCTTTGTTAGCCATGATGAATCTTCAATAGGTCATCCTTTCCATTTGACCAAATACTCTTCATATGTCCTATTCCTTGTGCTTCTGCCAACATGACTGTCCAGTATGTCTTCAATCTCCTTGATATCTGAATTGGTTGCTGGAATACTCCACTGTATTGATGTAGCCTCATCTTCAACACCTCCTTCATGATACTCTATCAAATCTGAAATGTTAAACACTGGTAAAATATTCAGCTCACTAGGCAAGTCTACCTCATATGCATTTCTTGAATCATGCTTCTTTAGTATCTTACATGGCCCAAACTTCTTCATTTTCAACTTGTTATATGTACCAACTAGAAATTGCTCCTTCCGCAAATGAACCATGACTTCATCTCCAACCTGAAATTCCTTATGCCTCCTTTTCTCATCTGCCTTAGCCTTATACTATGCATTCATCTTGGTAATATGCTTCCTCACCTCCTCATGGATGTTCTTCAAGTGCTCTGCAAAATCCTCAGCTTCAGCACTACTTATTTCTCCTTTATCTATCTTTCTCAATTCAGATGCATTTCTTAGACTACTTCCATATACAATCTAGAATGGTGATTTACCAGTGCTCCTGTTGATAGAATTATTGTATGAAAATTTTGCCTGTGGTAAAATCAAATCCCATCCTGTTGGCTTATCTCCAACCAAACATCTCAGCAGATTTCTCAAACTTCTATTCACCACCTTTGTCTGTCCATCAGTCTGTGGATGATGTGATGAATTGAACTTCAAATCTGTCTTCAACTTCTTCCACAATGTACGCCAAAAATATCCAACAAACTTAGTGTCTCTATCTGAAACTATGGTCTTTGGCAAACCATGTAGTCTCACTACTTCTCTGAAAAACAATTATGCTACATGAACATCATCATTAGTCTTTTTGTAGGGAATGAAATGTGCCATCTTTGAAAATCTATCAACTACTACAAAAATTGAATCATGTCCCCACCGTGTCCTCGGTAAACCAAGAACAAAGTCCATATTGATATCTTCCCAAGGCTTCTCTGGTATAGGTAATGGTTGATATAACCCTGTATTCTACTTCACTCCCTTCGCCATCTAACATACTCTACAACTCTGTACAAACTTCTTCACATCTTGCTGTAACTGTGGCTAATAATAATTTTTACTAACCAAAGAAAGGGTTTTATCACGACCAAAATGTCCAGCCAATCCTCCACTATGCTTCTCTTTGATGAGATTCTCCCTCATAGAACTTCTTAGAATGCACAACTAACTCCCTTTGAATAGCATATCATCTTGGATGATAAAATCTAGCCACTTCATCCTATCTAGAGTAACAGGTTCTTTACAAGCTTTCCAAGCTCCACCAAAATTAGGATCATTTGGATACAAATTCTTGAGTTCCCTGAACCCAACCACCTCAATCTGCATCTCTGTCAGCAATAGTTGCCTTCTGCTAAGAGCATCTGCAACCCTGCTAAACTTTCCACTTCTGTGTTTCAAAAAAAAATATATAACTCTGCAAAAACTCAACCCATTTCAAATGCCTCTGATTCAACTTTCCTTGACTATTCAAATATTGCAAAGCTTGATGATCAGTATACAAGACAAACTCTTTAGGGAGCAGATAATGTCTCCACTTCTTTAATGCCTGAACTATAGCATAAAATTCCTAATCATAAATAGAATACTTCCTCTTGGCATCATTTAACTTCTCACTGAAATAAGCGACAGGTTTACCTTCTTGGCTCATAACAGCTCCTATTGCAGTACCACTAGCATCACAATCTACTTGAAACACCTTATTAAAATCTGGAAGTGCTAAAATAGATTATTCTATAACTTTTTGTTTCAACAATTGAAAAGTCTTTTCTGCCCCATTAGTCCACTTAAACTCTTTTCTATCCCCTCTCATTGTTTTAGTCAAGGGTCCACAAATACTGGTAAAATTTCTGATAAACTTTCTGTAAAAGCTAGCTAGACCATGAAAAGATCTTACCTCGGTAGCACTCCTTGGAGTAGGCCATTCAAGGATAGCCTCTACCTTCTCTGGGTCCATTTTTAGACCTTCTGCTGAAACTACAAATCCCAAATACACTAACTCTTTCTTCACAAAACTGCACTTCTTTAAATTAATCAACAATTTCTCATCTCTTAGCTTCTCAAACACCATACGAATATGCATCATATGTTCCTCCAATGTCTTGCTAAAGATCAAAATATCATCTAAGTAAACAATGACAAACTTTCCCAAAAATTATTTTAGAACCTCGTTCATGAGCCGCATGAAAGTGTTCAGTGCATTGGTTAGCCCAAAAGGCATGACTAACCACTCATATAGTCCTTCCTTTGTCTTGAAGGCAGTCTTCCATTCATCTCCTTCTCTGATCCAAATATGGTGATATCCACTCTTCAGATCTATCTTTGAGAAATAAATAGCTCCACTCAAACAGTCCATAATATCATCCATTCGTGGCAATGGAAACCTATACTTGATTGTGATCTTGTTTATTGCTCTAGAATCTGTACACATCCTCCTTTCTCCATTCTTCTTTGGTGCTAATATTGCTGGTACAACACATGGACTCAGGCTCTCCCGAATCAATCCCTTCTGTAACAACTCATGTACTTGTCTGTTCAACTCTTCACTTTTTGCTAGTGTCATTCTGTGTTCTACCTTGTTTGGCAAACTGGATCCTAGAATCAAATCCATCTAATGAATGATCTTCCTTACGGGTGGTAATCCATCAGGTACATTATCAGATACAATATCTTGAAACTCATTCAACAAATCTGCAACCTCTACAGGTACATCCTCTACTTCTTCTTTACTAGCTTTTGGAATTAAAACAAAACACACATGCTCATGCCTCATACCATCTAGGAATTTTCTTCCATCAACAAATGTTATTCTTGCATTACCACATACCTTTTCTTCGGTCTCCTTCAATGGCTTTAGCTTATGTCACACTCCATCCTTTGTCAGGGAATATGTATTTGCACGACCATCATGTACAGCACATCTGTCAAACTGCCAGGGTCTACCCAACAACATATGACATGCATCCATAGATATTATATCACATAGTACCTCATCTTGGTACCTGCCGATCTTGAACTTTACTAGGCACTGTTCACTAACCATGACCTTGTGGTCATCCTGCACCCAGACAATCTGATCTAGATGTGGGTGTTTCTATCTCTTGAGCTTCAACTTTGTCACCATCTCTTCTGACACCAAATTGTCAGTGCTTCCACTATCGATAATCACATCACAATATTTACCCTCACACTTACATCTAGTGTGAAACAAGCCCCTCCTTTGTTCAAGTTCATTCTCACCACTCAGCAAGACTCTTCTGTTAATTAGCATTTCTCCTCTTTCAGAATCTTCATAATTTGATGATCTGACATCTTCATCTACATGTGCAACTCTGGCCTAGCCTTCATTTCTCCTGTCTATTCTGCCTTGGCACTGAGGACATTCAAATGCCCTATGACCTTTTTCTCCATAGTGAAAACATGTTCCACGAAAGCCTCCTCTTCCTGAACCTTGTCCTCTTCCTCTTCCTCTCTGATCTCTATTATTCTGATCTTGGAAACAAGTGGAATTGTTTCCTCTCTGATTCTGGCTGTTACTAGCCTCATCCTTCTTTTTTAGATCTTCATTTCGGCCACCATATGACCATCCACCAGATCTTCCACCATGACCTCTTCTATTTTGTTGGCTCTCAAACTTCTTGTTCAGCTTTTCCTCTACTTTTAGGGCAAACTGGTATGCCTGCTCAATACTATTCATTCAAACCAGATTCAACTCCTCCTGAATGCTTGGCCTTAACCCATTAAGGTATCGGGCAACTTTCTCCTTATCAACTTCTGCATGGCCTGTTCTAATGAGGAGTCGATAGAACTCTTCTGTATACTCCTGAACAGATCTTCCTGCTTGCTTCAAACTTTGCATTTTCTTTAGTAGGTCAAGCTCATAATCAACAGTAATGAACTGTCACTTCAATTTATCCACCATCTGATCCCATCTTGTGATTTTATCTTTCCCTCTTCTATTTCACTCCAATTGAATTTTTTGCCACTAGATCTTGGCATGACCTTTTAGTCTGGCCTTCACAAATTTGACCCTATCAGGATCCTCAACATCTTCATACTCAAAATATTCCTCACATTCATTGATCCAATCAATCAATTCATCTGGGTTAAGATTTCCAAAAAATGTAGGAACCTCAATCTTAGGTCTTTTCCCAATCTTGGAAATCACCTGAAAAAGTCATTCTTCCTCATGGTTCACAATTTCAGCTTCTCCTTCTTGATATTCTTCTTCGGCTTCATCCTCGCTTTCATCTCTAACATTAAGATTCATTCCTCTGTGAATCTCTTCTTGCAATGCTCGCACTTGTCTCTGCACCTCTCTAACCTCAGGTGTCACAACACTAGCTCTTCTGCCATGTTCTCTTCGTGGAGGCATTTTCATGATGCGCACTGAAACCCTAACCACGGTCCTGGTGTAAACTGCCTCATAGTCGGCGATCTATTTACACACTCAAGAACTCCTGCTTTGATACCACTTGATGAAGGGTGCTCCCCTTAATACCACAAACACATAACAGAAATAGAGAAACAACAACAACAATATGTAAGAATAGAAAATTGGCTTCTTATTATCTCCACAAATGTGGAATTACAAAATTTTAGAATTACAATATGCAAAGCCACATGGGCATTCCCTTACAATATTCTGTAGGACAAAGCCTCGAATCAATACCCAGATCTACTACCCAAAACTGCCCTAGACAACACTACAGGCCTTCTTTATATAGGCAATTTCCACCGCCCGAGAAAGTTCCAGAAATTTAGCCCTAAGGGCTGACCAAACTTAGAATTATTTTATTTTACAATTTATTACATCAAAGTCGGCTCAAAATGAGTTTTGAAACTTGAACATAAATTTTGAAGGAAAATTATTTTCCATCATTTCAGGTGGCCCGACTTCTGGAGACCATAAGTCATCACTAGTTGACCTGATTGACTATTATAACCCCATTTTAGAAATGCCTGTCACCCAAATTTTCAACCTCATTCGAGGCCTCTAAAGCCTTCAAAACTGAGTTCAAAGTTTCTGTACCCTACTGCCAATATCAAAAATCTTCAATATCTTCAAAACTAGACTTGATCTAGCCATGAAACTTTGCTGGGAGGCTGATATGACTGAGATGTACCTCCACATGTAAAATTAGAACATTCTGAGATTATAAGACCAACTTACTAAAAATAGCAAGTTTCCATAAATAGCAGCTCTGCACAAGATAGCCTTTATTGAATACAAAAATAGAAATATTTTTTTTTGGGTGATGCAAGATTGCTCTTACACCCAGGATGCTCCTGCATCAATACTATACAAGGAAAATAACTTTTAGAAGGAAATGCAAGATTATAGGCATACATAAGAGGATGAACTTAAATAATAAGGGTGCTATACATTTCTTGAAGTGATGAATTTTTGACTTGGGTATGAATCTAGTGTGCTCCTGTGTGATCTAGAACCTACAAAGAAAAGAGAGATAGGGGTTAGATAAAAAATATCTAAGAAATGAATGGCATCCTATTACTGATCCTCATCTAAAATTATGCATGTGCATAGTCAATCCATACACTTCTGAAAGAAAAACCATGCTACAAGACATGTGCACTCAGAAGAATATTGCAGAGAGTAAATGGCTGCATTTATGTCTACATGGACACCTGGTGAGTCACTATTGTGACTAAATCATTTAAACAGTACAACAATAACACCATATGTTGTTGTTTCATCTGGTGTTGTTGTGACATCATTTCCAAATGATGTACCCACAACAGTCACACACCATGCCCATCAACACAAGGTAGTCATGAGCAAGCATGAGTAAGAAATAAAAGGGGCATACATCATCATCAAATCAGAGGAGAAAAGCATCAAATCTACATATTAAGGCAGGAGTGCATCATGGATTTCAAGTAAATATTGTAACATCGCAACATGGTTGGCAGCCCCAAGGAGGCCCCATTGCATGCAGTGAGCAAGCTACATCAAAACAAAGAGGTACACAAATCTGCATCATCTATACATTAATGCTATGACATGGAGTATATTTGAATCTGCATTTTAAAGGATAAGTAAGAAAGCTGCATGATGCTAGTGAAATTAACAAAGGTATAGATCTAATGAAGTAATGAAGCTACCCACATTCTATATGCTTTGAGCCAATGAAATTTTTATCATCATGATGAAGTAATAATGCATTAAATATCTTATTGATGTCCCTATTTGATTGGACAGTGCTCTGTTTGTTATATTGCTGCTATCAAAATAGAATGGTAGTGGTGATTCAATGCATCTACAGCCTCAACAACATCGATCCAATAACAAAAAATACATTACAAATGCCAAGCTCACAATCTAAATGAAATAAACAGTGTATAAAATGATATATGGTGCACAACAACAACAAGCATGCAATGACAACAATAATTTTGCATGATACCCAAGCTAAAATTCAAAAGAATAAGTGTATTAATGTATGATCAAAACAAATAAAAAGAGATCAAACACTTTACACAATGCCTTGAAGGTAATAGAAATGATGCCCTAGCTCTCAAAGCTCATGGGTCATCAAACATTCCAAATGAAAAGATGTAATCAATTCTAGTATTAAATAGTGAGCTCATGAACAATGTATGATGCCCTAGCTTGCAGTCCGTGAACCATCAAGATATTTCCTCATGAAATGATCATAAACAAGGAGTACCACATAGTGAATTTCAACACCAAAACAAATAAAGAGAGATCAAACACTTCACACAATATATGTTGTTTTATAAAATTTTATTAAGACTAAATATATTGTTTTATGAGCTCACTATTTGAGCACCTCATGTCCCTATTTGATTGGTCGGTGCTCTATTTGTTATATTGATGCTATTAGATCAAATATGAACATCAGTAATAAAATAGGGACATCAAATAGGGACATCAGTAATAAAATAATACACTTACTATTTTGAATTTGAGCTCATAAAGATTAAGATATCCCTATTTTATTACTGATGTCCCTATTTACATATTTTCATCAAATGACTCAAAAACATCAAGAATGGTCATATATGGTCACTAATAGCCAAATTTAAAAAGAATATGAATGAATGCAAACATACATAAGTGGATGAATATAAATAATGAAGGTACCAAACATTGCATGAAGTAATGAAGTGTTTACCCAGGGTTCAATCTAGTATGCTCTTGTAGGATCCAAAACCTGCAAGGAAGGAAAAGATGGGGTTAGATCCAAAGGATCTAAGCAATGCCTGGTGCCCTATTATTGATCCTCATCTACAATTATGCATGTGCATACTCAAGCCATACACTTATAAAATGAACTATGCTACAAAACATGTGCACTCAGGAAACATATGCATGCAGTGAGTAAATCAAGACCAAAATGGAGCAAAAAGTATGATGTCAAATGTGTTATCAAGCAACACCTCATGGGCTGTGAGTCAACATGGTATATATGTTGTTTATACAAGATCAATAAAAGGACATCTACAATCTCAACAAAATGGCAATATTAATTCAATAATAGGAAATACATTACAAATGTCAAGCTCACGGTCTCAATGAAATAAATAGTGTATAAAACAATATATGATGCCCGAGATCAAATTCAAAATAGTAAGTGTATTAATGTATGATCTAATAGCAGAAACCTCATTGATCATTACCTTTGAATCTTCCATCATTATAGAGAAAGTATACATTAAACTCACCAATTTAATCTCAAAATTTCATAACATTGCATTCTTGTTGCTGTTATGGTGCACAACAGCAGCAAGCATGCAATGACAACAATAACATTGCATGATGCTTGAGATCAAATTCAAAATAGTAAGTGTATTATTTTATTACCGATGCCCCTATTTTATTACTGATGTCCCTATTTGATCTAATAGCATCAATATAACAAACATAGTATCAACCAATCAAATAGGGACATTAGGTGCTCAAATAGTGAGCTCATAAACAATGCATGATGCCCTAGCTTGCAGCCTATGAGCCATCAAGACATTTCCTCATGAAAATGATCATAAACGGGAGTACCACATAGTGAATATCAATAGAAAAACAAATAAAGAGAGATCAAACACTTCACACAATGTATGTTGTTTTATAAGATTTTATTACTTGACTAAATATATATATATTTTTTATGACAATATTTTCAAAAGTGTATCATAATTAAAAGCATGTGAATTCATATTGTACTTAATCTAATTGCCACTATGTAATTTTTTTACTTATGATATTTTGATGTTTTGGGATATTATGATATTTTGATGTTTCTCCATTTTAAACTAACCTATGAATTCAAAGGAGGAATTATGAAATATAGTTGTAGGTAGTTATCTCTTTTATAATGATGGAGGAGTCAAAGGTAATAATCAATGAGGTTGATGCTATTAGATCATACATTAATACACTTACTATTTTGACAGCAATAACATTGCATGATGCCTGAGCTCAAATTCAAAATAGTAAGTGTATTATTTTATTACTGATGTCCCTATTTGATCTAATAGTATCAATATAACAAATAGATCACCAGACAATCAAATAGGGACATGAGGTGCTCAACAATGAGCTCATAAACAATGTATGGTGCCCTAGCTTACAGCCCGCGAGCCATCAAGACATTTCCTCATGAAATGATCATAAATGGGGAGTACCACATAGTGAATATGAACAAAAAAACAAATAAAGAGAGATCAAATACTTCACACAATGCCTTGAAGGTAATAGCAATGATTCCCTAGCTCTCAAAGCTCACAGGTCATTGAGCATTCCAAATGCAAAGATGTAAACAATGCTAGTATTAACATTCACATTTTGCCATTAAATCAAAAAATGCCATCAAAATAAAATTGAGTTAATGAGAAGACAAAACTCAAATGCCTACCTCAAGTCATGGCTGCCATATAAAAATCAAATGCTAAGGAACTATGTTATAAAATTTCATGCCAAATTTCAAGGCATGAAATTTTATAACTGTACATATATTTTCTTCGACTCCCCCATGTTGTAAACTCAATGCTAAAGAGAAAAAAGTATGATGTCAAAAAGTATAAAATTTCTTGCCTTGAAATTTTATAACATAGTTCCTTAGCAGCTGCCATATTGAAGAGCAGTGCAAGGTGGCAACTTTCCCATTTTACCACAGTTAGGGCTCTATTTTAACATGCTTTATGAGCTTTATGTTTTTACCATGCTTTATGAGCTTTATGTTTTTTTTTAAAGTGAAGACAAAGATTATCTTAATTTGTTAGCTTTAAATTTTATTCATTTTATGATTTTAAAAATTGAAATAAAAAATATAAACTTTTAAGAAACTTTTAAATATAATCATCATATTTGGTCGCTAATAGCCAAATTTTAGAAGAATATGAATGAATGCAAACTTACATAAGTGGATGAACATAAATAATGAAGGTACCAGACATTGCCTGAAGTAATGAAGTGTTGACCTGGGGTTCAATCCAATATACTCTTGTATGATCCAAAACCCGCAAGGAAAAGATGGGGTTAGATCCAAAGGATCTAAACAATGCCTGGAAACCTATTACTAATTCTCATCTACAATTATGCATGTGCATAGTCAAGCCATACACTTCTAAAACAAACTATGCTACATAACATGTGCACTCAGGAAACATGTGCATGCAATGAGTAAATCAAGACCAAAATGGAGCAAAAGGTATGATGTCAAATGTGTTATCAAGCAACACCTCATGGGCTGTGAGCTAACATGGTATATATATTGTTTATACAAGATCAGTAAAAGGACATCTACAACATCAACAACATGGCAACATTGAAATAAACAATGTATATAATGGTGCACAACAACAACAATCATGCAATGACAATAATAACATTGGATGATGCCCGAGCTCAAGTTCAAAATAATAAGTGTATTAATGTATGATCTAATAGCAGAAACCTCATTGATCATTACCTTTCACTCCTCCATCATTATAGAAGAGATAACTACCTACAACTATATTTCATAATTCCTCCTTTGAAGTCATAGTTTAGTTTAAGATGGAGAAAGTATACAAACTCACCAATTTAATCCCAAAACATCATATAACTGGAATTAATCACATCTCACAAATGTATAGATTATACTACATACCATTTTATTATATATATCAAGCATAATTATGAGTTTACATCATATATTTAGTCTTAATAAAATTTTATAAAACAACATAAAACTAACCCAAAATACTTTGTTTTAATAAAATCTTAATAAAACAATATATTTAGTCTTAATAAAATCTTATAAAATAACATATATTATGTGAAGTGTTTGATCTCTCTTTATTTGTTTTTTTGTTGATATTCATTATGTGGTACTCCCCGTTTATGATCATTTCATGAGGAAATGTCTTGATGGCTCACAGGCTGCAAGTTAGGGCATTATGCATTATTTATGAGCTCACTATTTGAGCACCTCATGTTCCTCATAATCAAATAGGAACATGAGGTGCTCAAACAATGAGATCATAAACAATGCATGATGCCCTAGCTTGCAGCCTGCGAGCCATCAAGACTTTCCTCATGAAATGATCATAAATGGGGAGTACCACATAGCTAGTGAATATCAACAACAAAACAAATAAAGAGAGATCAAACACTTCACACAATGCCTTGAAGGTAATAGAAATGATGCACTAGTTCTCAAAGATCACGGGTCATCAAGAATTTGAAATGAAAAGATGTAAATAATGCCAGTATTAAAAAGTGAGCTTATGAACAATGTATGCTGCCCTAGCTTGCAGCCTGCGAGCCATCAAGACATTTCCTCATGAAATGATCATAAACGGGGAGTACCACATAGTGAATATCAACAAAAAATAAAATAAAGAGAGATCAAACACTTCACACAATGCTTTGAAGGTAATAGAAATGATGCCCTAGCTCTCAAAGCTCGCAGGTCATCAAGCATTCCAAATGCAAAGATGTAAACAATGCCAGTATTAAACAGTGAAGTCATGAACAATGTATGATGCCCTAGCTTTCAGCCTATGAGCCAAGAAGACATTTCCTCATGAAATGATCATAAATGAGGAGTACCCCATAGTGAATATCAACAATAAAACAAATAAAGAGAGATCAAACACTTCACACAATGCCTTGAAGGTAATAGAAATGATGCCCTAGCTCTCAAACCTCGCAGGTCATCAAGAATTCCAAATGAAAAGATGTAACAATGCTAATATTCAATAGTGAGCTCATAAAAAATGTATGATGCCCTAGCTTGCAGCCTGCGAGCCATCAAGATATTTCCTCATGAAATGATCATAAATGGGGAGTACCACATAGTGAATATCAACAACAAAACAAATAAAGAGAGATCAAATACTTCGCACAATGCCTTGAAGGTAATAGCAACGATTAATATTCAT